>LPNX010843070.1:0-124100 GCA_001517045.1 Pseudotsuga menziesii | reverse complement strand
CTAAAGTCACTTTTTGAATATAAATGAGACTTCATACTTAATCACCCCTGCACCTAGGCACCTGATGCAGGAGTGCCACCGAGCTATCAAAAACTAACAAAACCTACCACATCATCATCACTCCCTCTTTTGAGGGAGGTCTTTTCGGAGTACACCAAGCTTGTCTCGAAAGTGTTCAAACTTTACACGAGATAGAGACTTAGTCAATACATCAGCAACTTGTTCCTCTGTAGGAACATATTTGAGCTTTACAGCTCCCTTCTGCACCATATCCCTGATGCAGTGATATCTAATTTCGATATGTTTCAACTTATCATGAAACACCGGGTTTTCTGTCATCTTAATACAACTTTGATTATCGCAATGGATATCAGTCACATCTATCTTTGCATCAAATAATCATGTCAACATCTTGTGAAGCCATACTGCTTCGCTATAGGTTGAACATGTTGCAATGTATTCAGCCTCTGTCATACTAATGGCAACACTGGACTGCTTTCTACTGAACCATGAGATCATACCTGTTCCCAAACTAAAACAACATCCTAAAGTGCTCTTTCTGTCTTCAACACTTCCTGCCCAATCTGAGTCTACAAATCCATGTAATCTGATCTCCCCATCTGATGCATATCTGAGACCATAGTCTGACATCCCCTTCAAATAGCTCATCACATGTTTTGCTACCACTAGGTGAACGTGTCTAGGCTCCACCATATACTGACTCAAGGTGTTTACAGCAAAACATATATCCGGTCTTGTATTGGTCAAATACATCAGTGAACCAATAATATGTCGGTATAAGGTAACATCCACTATCTCCGAAGAATCATCATTCAAAAGATTCAAGTTTGTTGTCATCGAAGTAGGCATGGCCTTACAATCCATTATCCCAAATCTCTTTAGGATCTCAACTGCATATTTTCCTTGGTTCAAAAAAATCTCATCTGGATACTGCCATACTTAAGACCAAAAAAATAGTGCATCATACCAAGGTCTTTCATCTCAAATTTTGCAGCGAGGTACTTCTTGCATTCGCTAATGGGCTTATCCTCTCCTGTCAAAAATAGATCATCCACATATAGTAGTAATATCATAATCTCATCATCCTCAACCTTATCATAAAGGTTAGAATTTGCTTTACACTTGATAAAGCTTAAACTCATCAGGAAGCCATAAATTCTTCCATACCATGCTCTAGGTGCTTGCTTCAACACATACAACGCCTTCTTTACTCTGCATACATGAGTCTTCTGGTCATCTGTCTCGAATCCTTGCGGATGCTCAATGTATACTTCTTCTATCACACCATTTAGGAAGGTTGTTTATACAGCCATCTGATGCAACTTCCACTTTATCTTGGATGCCAAGGCAAGGATGGTTCTGATTGAGGTGAATCTTACAACTGGTGCAAAGGTATAGTCGTAGTCGATTCCTTCCTTCAAAGAGAATCCGCGATCTATCAATCTTGCCTTGAACTTTTCTATACTGCCACCTGTTGAATGCTTCGTTTTATAGATCCATTTTGAGGATACTATTGATTTGTTCTTCGGTCTTGGTACTATTTCCCATACCTCAATCTATATAATGGACTGGTATTCTTCGACCATGGCATCTACCCACTCCTTATGCTTTGATGCTTCTTCAAAGCATGTAGGTTCTTCGTCAACGACATTACAGATAAAAGCCCCATAATGTGTTGTTGTAATTGTAACTTCGAAAGATATTCTGATGTATATTATCATTGTATATTGTTGTACCCCCATCAAAGATGTGTTTCCTTCCTTTCGGGATGTCATTATTGTATATGGTCCTTGAGGTACAACCTTCGTTGTAAGTCGGGGTAGTAGTCCCCAAGATGAATATAATAAAGTGTATTGTTGAGTCTCCCTAAGTGAAGTCGGCCCTGTTAGGGTAAGAGGTCGAACCAGTCATGTTTTAGGTCAAGTCACTTGAGGAATATAAATAGGGAAGCGCCCTCCTCATTTGACACACACTCTCTCATGTGCACTCTAGGAGAGAGAGGATGAGGAGGAAGAGAGAGAGATGCTAGAGACATCTTGTTCTTGGGTTTTTCCATCTTGTGATATTCTCTTAATGACGAAACTATTCTGAGGAAGTTTGCGGGGTTTTCTCCTTTAAGGTTTCCTCGATGAAAATTTTTGTCTTGTGTATCTTGTGTATCTTGTGCATCTTGGATATCTTGTTGTGCATGTTATTCTTAACCCTAAAGGTCCTAATGAAATTAAGATAGAAAAACTAACATGGTATCAGAGCCACTCTGAAAGAAGGCACTGTGCAGTCGAAATACTACTACAATGGAAGCTAGTGGAAATTAGGGTTTCATGCTTGAAAACCCTAGAAGACCAAATCTAGTCATCTTTGGACTTTTGTTATAACTCGAGATTGGAGAAGGCTCAAGAGCTGAAACTTGGACAGTCCAAAGATGAAATCTTGTTGTACCTTGTGTGTGAGTTTCAGCCACAGATTCACTATACTTTAGGAGATATGATTCCTCCAAATTAGGGTTCCATCCTCCTCCAAAATACATTCTTAAATAGGTGACTTAGGGAGAGTTGCTATATCTCAGGCTAGGAAGGTCCAAATCAAATTTCGCAATATGTTGCAGATAAGGCACGGACTGTAGTTTTGGTGGTGTGAGTTTTAGACCCTAAAGGTGAAACAATGACACGTGGCAGTCCATACAAGTTCGCTATACTGAACTAGTCCTCAAACAAGTCACCTTGGGAAACTTAGCATAAGTCCCACTTGGAGAATCCAATTCCGCTCTAACCTATGGAGTTGGAAAGAAGATGGACCAAGATATCTCAGGACAAATTTTCAGACCTTGAGGAGCATAAATTTCGGATATACATGAGAATCAATATCAGACAGTTCTATAAAAGAAATTGGAGAAACTAGGGCTTCCTCGTTCAAGGTCTTCTCTCCACAGATCATCTAGAAAAGAGGGCTAGGCTAACTCGCCATAGAAGGGCGCATCTTTTGGTGGGAGCATAATCACATTCGGAGAAGTTTCAACTTTTGACTACGAGAAATTGCGAGACACTACAGGAAGAAACTAGGGCATCAAGTTTCTTAGGCTTCCCACCACTTTTTTCAGAAAAGGAGTACATTGGACAGCTTGCCTTGAGGAGGCGCATCTTCCTGACCAATCAAAAGTTTGAAATTCCAAGTTTGGAAAATTAGTGTTTCTCTATCAGACCCTAGATTAGCCAGCTCCAAAGCCAAGTCAGACACCTCAAATCGGTAAGATATATATCTCTACTATTTTCATTTGAGGTTCTTATTTCAAAATGACTCATCACACCCAGCTTGATGATAAGCTTGGTGGAGTTGATAACTTCCAAGCATGGAAGTATACGATATCCCTGATCCTTGAAGAAAATGACTTGGATCAGTATATCAATAAGGAAGGTCCCAAGCCAGAAGGAGATCAAGCTAAGGCTATCCATAAGAAGAACTTGGTCAAGGCCAAGAGAATCATTGCAAATTCTATTAAGAATCACCTCATCCCCCATGTGTCATCCTTGAAGACACCTAAGGAAGTGTTCGATGCTTTGACGAAGTTGTTCGAAGGAAAGAACATTAATCGAAAAATGACATTGAGGAAACAGCTAAAGAATGTGAAGATACAAAACTCAGAGACTATGCAATCCTACTTCACAAGGGTTGCTCAAATCAAGGAACAACTTGAAGCAATCGAAGAGAATGTGGAAAGAGGATTGTTATGACCACCTTGAATGGCCTCCCAAGATCATGGGATTCATTCATTCAAGGAATATGTGCAAGAAGGAAGCTGATCTCTTTCAGCAGACTATGGGAAGAATGCATAGAAGAAGAATCTTGGCTCATAACAAGAGAGGAGAAGATGGGAGCAATGAAGATCAAGCTCTCACAGCTCACACCAAAAGAAATCACAGAAAGGAGGACCATCATCACAAAAGACAAAAAAATTCAATAGAGATCCTTCCAATATTAGATGCTACACTTGTGATGAGAAGTGACACTACTCCAGAGATTGTCCCAGAAACAAAGGCTCCTTCAACAAGAAGTCGAACAAGAAACGACATCATGCTCACACCGTTGGAGATGATGAACCAACTAATAAAAGATTCAGAAAGGAAAAGGAAGATTCCTCCAGCGATGAGGAATATGTACATTAATCCAAAAGAATTCTACTGGTGAAGACAAAGATCATACTCTTATCCATGTCAGTATTTGGATAAGAAGGAATGCAGTTGTGAATGGAGAAGTGACACTCAGAACCAGTAAACAATCCCATGTGTACCAATGGTATAGAAGACTTGCTCAAGCATAGGCAAGACTAACACAGATTCGCAGAATCAAATGATGAAGACTCCATTTATTCTTGCAAGGACATAAGGATCAAAAGGGAGTCTACCCACCAAACAAACAAAGATAAGTGTTTAATTGTCATTTCCTATATATCTACTTAATTAAATGATATTGTTTAGTTGTGTGCATATTTATATTCAGATGATGTATCATGCATGTTTGAGTGTTTGCATTTTGTTGCCTCCTAATTCGCACCTCGGGTAACGTGGCAGAAATCTTCAAGCCACTTGGTGTGACCTCGGGGGCAAGCTCGAGCCAAGTGTTGTCATCTGATACCCAGCTCCTCCGTCTAGGCCAACTCCTAGCGAAGCCAAGGGGGCTGGTCCCTATGATAAGTAAAATCTAAGGTTTTTACTCAACGAAAGAAATGATTGATTCTAGGAGCTAATGTGAAATGAATTAAAATCTTAGCAATGAGTTACTGCAACTGAATTATAATAACAGTAGCATTTATAATTCAAACACCATTCATGGCAATATGCGGAAATTGATTAAACCATAAAATGCGAAAGACCAGTGCCAATTGAATATGGAGTGCTTGTGTATAAGGGTTGTTGTTGTAGTCTCAGTGAAAGTATTGCAGTGTCTCAATGGTAAGTTTTAAGATTTATTAGATGAGTTGATTAAGGAGTGGGTTAATTCTTGGTTAGTTTTATCAATGTGGTAATGATCTGGATTAAGTTAGGGGATGGGAACTCTCAATATACCCGAAGGTACGAGGAGTAGGTCCAAAACCTTTATCCGATGCGGCTCCCCGCAATGAATATGTGGGTTGGTTGGAGTCTCTGAAACATGTTCAACACTACACCAACAAGGGTGTGGCCTAACGGTGTCTCGAGGTTACTGCCCAATTGTTCCCGCTTCCTTTGTGGATTTTGCCACTGCAACGGATCAATTCGAGGCATTGGATTTTCTTCTGGGGAGATTAATTTGCAAGTGGAAACTAATTAAGCTACTCACCTGAATCCCTTTCTGATACTACCAACTGATCAAACGAAGCTGCAGTGAAAGTAGAGCATACGGGGATGAAGGCCTTATAAGTTTTATGATTAAAAAAAAAGTAAATCCCAGGAGTCTCTTTCCAAATTAAGTACCAGGGCAACTCCTTATCCATGAACTTGTACTCAGGAAAACGAGGGGGTTTATTTTAAACTCAAAAGTGCATAAAAATTAAAGTCTTTTAATTACTACACTGCTCAAATCTTTTCCCTTGTGGTATTTCAGTATAGCGCAGTGGGTAAGTATTCAGATTACTTTTGCAAACTTGAATAAAGCAATGAAATAGTGAAAGAGGGAAAGAAAGCAACAAAACTACACTAGCAACATAAAAACCACCAAAAGGACACCGACGCAAATCCCCCTAGGGGGGACGAGGAGTGGGCTCTGATTAGCCTACTCAAACCTTGCTTACAAACATGAAATAAAAGTGCACTTTGGTCCTTATACTTTGGATCCAAAGGCTTACAACTTGTGAAAGAATCAATTTATATGCATAGGTAAGCTTCGCTTGTCTTCTTTTTCTTGATTTTTGCGAAAATTCGCCAGAGTTTCCTCCTCTTTTATTGTAAACCTACAAAAAACAGCGATGAAATAATGTGAAAGACACTTTAAGAGTGTCTTGGGAAAATATACAAAAAAGTCTAAAAAATTCTAAGCAAAACTAGTTGAAAATGACTAACTAAGGCAAGCTAGGAAGCTTGTCTTCTTAGGATCTTTGTTTGCCTTCATGAAAAGATTTGGAAAGCACTATATGCCAAATATGAATCTTTAAACTCTTGAATCAAACTACCCTTACTTAAATTTAGATTTTACTTGGAAAGGACTTAGTAAAAATGGTAGATCAACTCTGACCAGGTCTAGACTTTGAGATTTTAAATGTAAACTACCTAGATCTAGCCAGTTACTCAGATCTACTTATATTATTGCATGAAATTATAGATCTGAAATAAAAAATCAAACCAGTAACCAAGAATACCAAACTTTAGAAGAAAAGAAGGGGGAAGACAAACAGTCGTTGAAATTGGGCAATGGGGTCCTCAAAGTGGGGATCAGAGAGACTAGTCCTTCTTACAAATATGTTTGAAGATGTGAGGATGTCGACATGCTCAACACGCTCTCCAAACTAGATATCCTGCAATCTCACAACACTTGCACAACAAAGGATTAAAAACACATGGTGTAAACTCCAATAGAAACTTCAGAAAACATGCATTTCTCATCAAATAAGCATGTCCATCTAATGTCTCTAATGCAACTTAACAAAAAAGTAATGGATGAAACAATCACACTACTCTACCTTACTAAGAAATGCTTCTTCAAAATCCAGATAAATAACCAAAGATTGTATAGTGCAAGCATGTAAACAATACAGTTATACCTCATTAGATCATAAGGACATTATCATCCACACACGAGAGATCCACACAGCGATTTGCCTCCAAAGCCTTTATTCATTCAATGAAAAATACTTCACAATAGTTACAATGCAATTTAGCAGAGGTTCCACCTTCCCATCCTTACAATGGAGAAGTGACCTACTTAAATAGGAAATGAGAGACCCATGGGGGCATCACCAACACTGAAGATCAAGCTCAATTGAGCTTGAGTGGTCTAAGGAAATGGTGGAGTGATTATCCAGTTCAACTGAAGAGTTGTTATGGAGGAGGTGCCACCTCAAATGAGGTACGCGACCTCAATCTACCAACCAAGCCACCTCACAAACTCCAATTTGCATGTGCTCTATTACCTCATGCGACCGTATGGCTCCTCCACATGTGAGAGAGTCTCACCAATAAAATATCCGCTTTGATCAAAGCCTTGATGTATGGTAAACTCATTAAATTAAACCAAAGCTCACATGTGATATATTGGAGGGGGTCCACAACTTCAAGCTAGCGCAACACTCTAAGGTTTGCGTGAAGCTGTAGAGGTTGACGTCATCCCATATAAATAATCGCTACCATAATGAAACCAAAGTATGGTAAATCATTATATACACCAAAGTTTTATTGTAACATGAATATGACGGGGGCTCCACTCCTTCATGCTAGCGTAACCTACATACCACTTACGATTCCTCTCAAGCTTGACATCACCATCCACTTAACCACTCGCCACTCTTCAACATATAACCAAATCTTAAGTTATAACATGGAAAAAGGGTCACGTGACTATGGGGAACCCATGCCATGTCACCCCATCCATTAATATTTTAATATTTGGACTTTTCAACCTTTGACTAAAGTGCCAATATGTCATAATTTAGCATTAAAATGCCATCTTGATGCACTTTTAGTTGAATAATGCTTTTCGGGATGTTATAGCCGCCCGAAACATAGTGAAAGTAGCCACCGAGGTAAAGGTGCTACTCTGAGTGTGAAAACGAGCATCCCCATGCCAAAAACGGACTCTGAACCCACCAATTATTATGCTTTGAAGTTTTTTAATTAAACCATTAAAAAATGGCTCTAAAAACGAAAAAAATAATAATAATAATAATAATATATAAATATATATATTTTTCTCAGTATCCAACAAAACTATAGGGGGGGCCTAGTACATGTCCATACGACTCAATATGAATGCCTAGCATGTTTATAAACACTGACACGGAGGCTATAATAACCTCCTAAGGCCTAACCACCAAGACGACTACCCCAGCTTTGGAGGTGTGAGTGAAAAACTTAGAAATTATTCGTCGTTTGTTCAACAACCAATAATTACCGTGAGAAAAAACACTCTGGGCTAGTTGACGTGATGCCTAAGTCGAGAAAGCTAAGCCTTTTATAAAAGTTGACTATGCTAGCATATTTTTTACAATTTCCCCAAAGGAGTATGAACATTTGTTACAAAAAAATTTGAACAGACTCCTAGAAAAAGCCTAGCGGACTTCTAAAATTCGAAGAAAGAACAAGTATACTCGTTCCACTTCGTTGGCTCACTTGAAAAATATACAACTTAGGTGGTAACACATTTATGAACAGTATACTATTGAATTGCACATGATGGGTAAGTAGCCTATGTTGATGACAGTTGTACAACATTCCATTGGTACTTATCTAGAATGAAACGTCTTTGCTGACATATTGGGAGTAATGCACACTCTTAATAATGTTATGGTAGAGATGAAAGGCATCTAGAAAGTTACTGTACGTATACGGGATATAGATGAATTTTGTAGCATTGACCAAGATAGTTGCATCACTGTGTGACACATATCTTTATGCATTAGAATTTGTCACTATTAATATGTTTTCGGAAATTATGAAATGTTTCTAATCATGCAACTTGTTATCACAAACCTTGTAGTTGCCTGTGTGAGGTGGATCCAGGATGGATGGTAGAGCAGCAAGCAACTAAGGGGTGGAACCATGACTGCCTAGACTCCCAAATGAATGGTTGTCACGCCAATCAAGACAGCCTTCACTTTATGTTATCCTAGTCCAAGACAACAACGGGGGAGACCCGGATCTGCTCCCGACAGAAGAGATCAGACCTAGACACCAGAACAAATCAAATGGGGCTTTAAGGTACGTAAATTGCAAGGTGAATGGAAACCCTAGCTCTAGGGTTTAGGTACTAGCAACTAATGGGAATGACCACTATCTTGGGAAACGTAACTGAGACAGGGTGAGCAAAGGCAGAGTTGGGACTGTGCAGTACCAAGGAAACAGACTCAGTGAAAGATAGGTAACTTGAGTTATCAATAAATGTTGGTAAAGAGAATGGGAGTAAGCTCAACTCAAGGATAGCGCTAGAGATAGAGATCGGTGCCTTTAATGCATTGAGCAATGGAGTCAGCATCAACACAACGTTTCAGTGAACCCACCTGGGATATACCATGATCTATGGACCCAGAAAAGGATTTGGCCCGGAAGACTCAGGTTACAAGAGATCCAGCAGAAGGAGGGCTAACGCTAGGGCTTGGAAAAGCAGATCTGCAGATCTGTAGCCACCAAGAGACTATCAGCTCAGCATTGGAGGGGAAATGAGATCAGGATGGCCCGATCCACAAACCCAAATCAAAAAAATGCAAGAAAAATCAAATCTAGAAAAGTCAAAATCTGATAAGGGGGGCTAGGGGGGTGAAAACCAGTTTTTTAGATCTAGGGCAACCTGGAAGGAACTAGCTCAGCGTTGGGGGTGTTCTCGAATGCTCAAGCCCTGATCTATCAGCCTAGTCTGTCAAAATTCAGAAAAAATAAAAAAATAAAAGTAAAAAAAAAAAAAAATAGAAGTCAAAACCCTAGTAGGTCAAATTTTCAGTGGGGGTTTATGCAGTTTTCTGGCTCAAAATCAGATCTAGGTCAAACCAGCAGGAGTTTGACCAGCGTTGTAGTAGATTTGGTGAAGGGGAGGCCCGATCTATGAAACCCAGAAATGGTTTGGCCAAAGATCAGACGATTCCCAGATTTAGTGCTTTTTAGGTTTTTAGTATTTTAGGAGTTTTCAAAAAATTTGAAACAATGGATTAAAATCTGAAGAGAAGAGACTTACCTGTTAATCTTACGTAGAAGCTTGTAGAAGTTTTTAACAGTGATGATCTTTGCTATCTCGATCAATTCTGGAAGATCCCAATGATTTCTATGAAGGATGTAAGTCACAAACCACCAATGCACCCCCTATCCTGCATGAGCAAACGTCAACAATATCAAATTTGCCAATACGAGGTAAAGAAACCAAATGCTACAAGAAAGTAAAACGAAGTAATCATAGATCACAATGAAACTAATGAAAACCCCCTGATCCAAGACGAAGAAAACCAAGCGAGTTGAGGGCCCCCTGCAAAAACGCTCCAGCCAATACGCCCTCCTGTAGGCAAAACAATGATAGCAGAAAAATATAGATCTCACAAGAATTTCCACAATGCTAAGAAGCAGAAGATTTTCCAATCACCATTTGAGAACATCAGATGCAAAGCAGATCCCGAAAATATCCACAAAAAAATCTTTCTATTATTCATATCCAAAAGCCAAAGACCATTTACAAATGAGAAAGCTCTCTCATTTAAATAGAAATGAGAGAACCACAATCATAACCGAATCCTAACCACTTTCAAAACGAGTGGCTAAGATTAAAAGATGAAATGTTCTAATCAGTGGTTAAGATGAGCTCAACATACAATACATGGATCAATATAACCATAAAGTACCAAAGTGGACTAAAACACCGATAAAGAGGGTAACCCACTCAACAAGAAATAAATGAAACACATGGTGGGTCCAAGGAGTGTTTGACTAACTCCCTCTGGGTGTCCCCATGGCACAATAAAATAATATAATAATTTAATTCTTTAACTTTGTGCCTCCTTGAGGAAATCGTGAGCCTCCCAAAAGCTCCAGAAAATAATATAAAAATGCCCAAAAATAGGTGTGGGCCCAATCAGGTGTTGCAACTGCTGGAGAAGGTGTGGAGGACATCACTCTCATTATTGTGACTCATCCCATGTCAATTCCTTGCCTCAGTAGCCCAAATCGATTTCTTCAATAGCCATTTAATCATTTTTTAATCTGCCTCGAGAAACGTGAACCTGCAAAACAGCCTCCTAGGGTGCCTACGTTGTCAAACTGAGCCCCCCGAGCTCTCTGGGATGGGGTACTATGGTACAAACAAGTGGTTGCACTCCCTATGCCCATACAACGCCCTAGGAGATCCAACTAAAACATCTCCCTACTCAAACATATCAACCTGTGAAGAAAAATTGCATCAGAAAGGCAGAAAGAGCCTGATCATATCTACAAGTGCCCGGAACTGGAAATAAACTGTCTCATTAGACTCAGAGAGTCCAAATCCATCTAAGGTGTATACTCATACCCTTCACAGGTCTCTATCTGATCATCAATCATATCCAATAAACAATATAACCATCTGTAACTGATCAGACACCAATAAAAACTCAGACTGTCATCCATCTGATGCAAGTGTAAAAGGCTAAGACATGCTCTACAACTCATTCAAGTAACAATCACAACAAGTAGCATTCATTTCACTGGTGGTACATCAACCAATACATATATAAAGCTTTATTTATTATTACTCAGACTAGACTTTCAAGACTATACTTACTTCATAGTTGTAGTCAATTTGCTAGTGAAGGGTGAAGGATGAAATTGACAAGGCTAAGGCAAATGATGACTTCCTACTTAACATCATGACCCTTTGGACAATGGAAAGGGAATACTCACTATAACCAATGTCGGACAAACAACAACACAAGGAATGGCAGTGCCTCACAAATGGGTGAGTTGTTTAGAGAGTGCTTATTCAACTTAGGCATCATGACTACATCAAGATTGATCCAAGTTCATTAGGACCATCAATTTTATTCCATGGCCCTTTTGGCCTATATGACCCTTTGGGACTTCACCAGTGCTTAAAAGCACGGCTAATCGTAGCTTTCATCGAGGACATATTTATATTTATAAGGTCAGCAATATTTGGATATAGCATATTTTTAACCATTGCTTTTTGGACCTTTTCTTATACTCTTCAAGGAGTATTTTAGCATTTCATTGCTCTTGCCCTCTTTACATATGTTAAGAAACACAGTTTTATCATTTTCATTTTCCATGGGCGCATATTCAACATTTCCAATACAGGTAGTACATGAGCTTTCAGTTTTAGCCAACAACATCTAAGTGACCAGGGGGAGTTCTGCACAGTGCCAAACGTCAAGACAACTGACCAGAATGATTTAGGCATACGATCCAACTCACCAAAAGCAAGTTTTGTCACCAACTCAGAGCCGAGACACAATATAAACAAGGAAGCCTGTCCAACAAAGGTTCTAGCGGGGAAGAAGGTCCTCCATGCCATAAGTCAAGAAGTCAATCGGGTTGAAAACTAAACTGGAAGGTAATGGATGGGTGGAGATAGTGAATGATGAAGCTAACACTACCAAGCCAAAACAATGGTGGGAGTGACTACCTCTATTCTCCCTAAGGAGGGTAAAACCAATGCGTATAGATCAAGAACTTCCAAGTCTAAGTAGGGACATCAATACATAATACAAAATACATCCAAGTCCATATAATTATGACCGCCAGATCATGACACCACATGTTAATATATGTCACAAAAATGAGTATAAGAGCAATGATAACCATAACACAATATAAAAGGCTGAGTCATAATCATGCAATATAATCCATCTAAAACATCATCTGTCCAATGAGAAAGTACTGATATAAAACTGGGCATCAATGACTGCTCTATGTTGACTAAATGGCTACATCGGTCCTCAAATCTGAGTGTTTTGAGACTCAGTCTTGACATGGGAGAGTACAATAGTCCACTAATACAATAATGATCCGTCAAAACTGCTCATCTCAGCATCTCATATGTAAGAAATCTGGCTGAAAAAATGTACTGTGTCTGAAAAATAGAATATGGTAGCCTAGCTACTATATATGTGATAACACAACTAAATTAGACTTGTAGGAAAGATCGTGTATAATCACCTACAAGAAAAGGAAGGATGAGACTTGTTTTGAAGAACAAGTGATGACAGTTCAGCTAGAATATTCACTCCAACAAACATAGATGAAGATGAACCTAGACCTCCCAGGGTCAAAGACACCGTAGCAAAAGAAAGAGCTTCAAAAGAATATAAGAATCATGATATGAACTAAAGAGACCGGTAGACCCACCTCGAGAGATGAAGACCATCTTGGGCACAAGAGATCATTCAAGATGAAGTAAAGTATGACGAGACTTCTAAAGAAAGTAAGAGGCCTCGGACACACTCCAGTTATGTGGCACTGTTGAGTGACATCATGGATACAGATCCTTCCAAGCTATGAAGAAGCAGTCGAGAAGAAATGGAAGGAGACTGATCAAAAAATACCAGTTGATAATGGAGAATGATGTCTAGGATGTGGCTCGAAGACCTAAAGGGAAGTTCGTAGTGTCTTCCATCTGGATCTACAAGATCAAGCATGCAGCAGATGGCAGCATCGAGGAAAACAAAGCAAGGCTTTTGGTTTCTCTCAAGAGAGTAGACTATGGCAT
Organism: Pseudotsuga menziesii; assembly: GCA_001517045.1. Lineage (NCBI taxonomy): Eukaryota > Viridiplantae > Streptophyta > Pinopsida > Pinales > Pinaceae > Pseudotsuga > Pseudotsuga menziesii. Next base: position 110,717 of record LPNX010843070.1, on the reverse strand, counting down.
GGCATACTCCACTGACCAGATCTCAGTGTGGTATATAGGTTGTTCGGTCGTAATCAATCCTTCTATGTGAGTGTTCCTATGATGGAGATGATGAGGTCATCAGGCACTTAGTGTGCACCTGGGCAATTCTCACATAGTGGTAGATGCAGGTTGTCTTAGTGATGTGAAAGATCCTAGCATGCTCCTATGTTTGTAGAACACAGGTTGACCGTAGAGAGACGTAATGCACTTGGTGTGCTCCTAAGCGATTCTCGTATAGTGGAAGATGCAGGTTGTCTTGGTGACATGAAAGATCCTGGCATGCTCCTATGTTGGTAGAACGCAGGTAGTCTGTGATATGCATCTGGGTTGTGCTCTGTGTGCTATATGTGCTCTATGTGTTTTGTGCAAGATAAAGAGATGATTTGGATACAACGAGATGACAGTAGGAGACACAGGTGATTGCAGTGGCAATGTAATGAAAGGTCCTGGGTTGTACCTACGCGATGGCTTGCTCGTGGATATGATGAAGACCTAGATGAGGACTAGGCCTACACCCAGCATGAAACAAGGTTGGCTTTGTAGAAACTTCCTATGACAAATAGATTGGACAAGATGAGGACTATGGCAATAGCGACGATGATGACTTAGTGACGTTGATGTGACCAGATGTGTAGATGACTATGGCAAGAGAATACCTTCCTAGTCAAGAGGAAGTGTTGTTGTAATTATAACTTCGGAAGAGATTCTGATGTATATTAGCATTGTATATTGTTGTACCCCCATCGAAGATGCGTTTCCCTCCTTTCGGGATGTCATTATTGTATATGGTCCTTGAGGTACAACCTCCATTGTAAGTCGAGGCAGTAGTCCCCATGATGAATATAATAAAGTGTATTGTTGATTATCCCTAGGTGAAGTTGGCCCTATTAGGGTAAGAGGTCGGCCCAGTCATCTTTTAGGTCAAGTCACTTGAGGGATATAAATAGGACAGCGTCCTCCTCATTTGACAAACACTCACACTCTCTCATGTACACTCTAGGAGAGAGAGGATGAGGAGGAAGAGAGAGAGCCGCTGGAGACGTCTTGTTCTTGAGTTTTTCCATCTTGTGATTTTGTCTTAGTGACAAAACTATTCTGAGGAAGTCTGTAGGGTTTTCTCCTTTATGGTTTCCTCGATGAAAATCTTTGTCTTGTGTCTCTTGTGCATCTTGTGTATCTTATGCATCTTGAATATCTTGTTGTGCTTGTTATTCTTTCAGATAAAGATCCTAATGAAATTAAGATAGAAAAACAAACATAATTGGAATATGGCTTTGGATTCTTACTTTCTCTAATGGTTCTTTCTAGAGCACCATATCTTTCTGCATCTTCAATTATTCCACGTGCCCAAGCAGACCTTCTTTTCCGTGAGATCATCTCACTAGGTAACTTCTCAGGTCTCTGAGTTTATGTCATGTCATGATCATCAAGCATTTGTTCTTCCTCATCAATTCTAACTGGTTTGGGGATTTCTGCAACTCTAGGAGCTTCATGCTCCTCTTCATCTTCCTGATTTTTCCTTGACTTTCTGAAAGTTGTATCTTCGTCAAATATGACATCTATGTTGAGTTCAATTTGACAGTATCCTGGGATATAGATTCAATAAGCCTTTGACAGCTCACTATATCCTACAAACAATCTCATCTTTCCTGAAGTGTCCAACTTCGTTCTCTTCTCCTTGGGAATGTGTATGTATACTGTCATGTCCCAAATTTTGCATTGGGTCGCAATGGCCTAATCACATTTGCCATATTCATGAGAGTTTGTCAAATTGATGCTAAGGGTCAAATAATTGCCAAGGAGGAAAATGACTAGTTTCCTAGGTTGTGGGTGGAAGCTTTGGGATTTGGAATAAGGGGGACAATAAATGATGTTTGAACATCAGAATGGCATAAATATTTAATAAAGGAGCTAAATAAATAAATACAAGGGAAAATCAAAGTGGCAATTGATCATGAAGACACATGGAGGATGTGGGACCCACACCAGCTAGATTTTCTATGCCACATGGCATCTTCCTCTTGTCATTTCGAATCCATAAGAAGCCCAAGGTTCTTGGGATGAGTTGGAAGGTCACCAGCGTAGATCCAAATCCTAGGCTCTATCAAGAGCCGAGAGGGATCAAATCCTATGAAGCACACTGTAGCCATTTCTTCGCTGGCCCACCATGATGATTTTCTTTATTCCGAATCATGGGACAAGACTGTGAAGGTCTAGAGAATATCAAATCTGAAATGTATTGAAACCAGGGATGGAATTTGACGGGTAAATGCCCTTCATGAACCTATTTACCCGTCAAATACAGCTAAAATTTTCCAAAGACCGTCAAAATTTAGCTTAAAATACAGAAAACATTTCAGATTTTGATTGTTATTAGCAATTTTGACGGGTGTCCACCATTTGAAATTCCAACCCTAATTGAAACAATCTATGCTCACGACGACGCGGTCAACGCCGTTATAGTAGGCCCCGATGGATTGCTCTTCACCGGATCGGATGATTGCACGATCAAGATCTGGAGAAAAAATCTTGGGGCGTCGCCGCATATGCTCCTCACAACCCTTCACGGTGAAAGTGGCCCTAGCCGTGATAACGGGATAGGGCCCGTAAAAGCTCTTGCCCTGAATGCTAATGGATCTGCTCTGTACGCAAGAACTTCCAACGGTCAAATAGTTTGCTAGGAGAAAGAGCAATACTCTTCCTCACAAATGCGCCAGATCGATATCCTTGGCGGCCCACAACATGCAATTCTATCTCTGGCAACAGGGGGTAATAATCTGTTATTCAGCGGATCCTCTAATGCAGCGATTCGTACTTGGATCAGATCGGATTCCGGCTCGCATACCTGTATTTCGACAATGATGAGAGCCCATGGAGGCCCTGTGAAATGCATCGTTTCCACCCTTGACGATGAAAATGATGGTATGCTTTTTACTGGAGGCCTTGATGGAGCAATCAAGCTGTGGCGCATTAGTGTAAAGCAGAGACGAAGGCCTTTAACAGCAGTAGACATATGATATAATAATTGATTTTTGTATTTTTCATATCTATAGTGACGACGAATTTGGGCATAGTATGAATGTTGCTGTGTCAAAGAACACGGATCTTACTTTTTCGGCGGGCTCTATCCAGGTTGATAACGCCAAGCTCTAAATTATTTGCTTTGTTACTTTTCTGGCGGGCTCTATCCAGGTTGATAACACCAAGCTCTAAATCATTTTTCTGGCCGACATTTGTTTTGTTTTATAATTAAAAAAACTATTATTTTATTAATAAAAGTAACGTTACGTAACGTTACAAGATCTCCCCCATACTGGGCTGTAGAGAGCCTCTCGGCTCAAATATACTTTGCTTGAATCAATTAAGGTCGAATTGGAGTGGAAGAGTAACTCCCATGGAAGAGGAAGAGACATTTTGGAGCAAGTGAGACACTTGGACTAGATTCCCTAGATCTATGACAACAATGATGAAGATGTTATGACACCTATGACACAAATCAGATCTGAAGGCTAGCATCTGACATATATGACATGTCAGGGCTAAAAATAGCTCCAATAGGGCGCTCAAGGGAGTTAGGGCATCTAAGATGCTTCCACATGTGATTTGGTGGAAGTGGGAGACTAGCAATTGTTGTACAAGTGGCATTCTTTGGAATCTCTTCCCAACTAGAGTTGGAATGCATCTCTTGGAAGGAATTCGACCCATAGAGAGCTTGGAAACTTTATACATGTCAAGAACAAAGAATGAAGGCAGCTTTTGATCATTTGGGAAATTTGCATTTGTGAATTGAGAGAGCTAGTGGATGACTAGTTTCTTGCCTTAGCCAATTTCGAGGGTGAAAGATTCCCATCCAAGTTGGTGTTTGGAGAGGCCACTCAAGTCTTTCATGGAGCTTTAATGGATTTTGTATTTGCAGGTGTAAGCTACAGGGCAGCTCATGGTTCCTTCTAGTGCAACACTTTCTCTCAACCATTTCCAGTGTTTATTGCACATTCTTGCTCATGGAGGGATTGCGCTTTGGGTGAGCTATTGTACTCTTTGGGAGAGCTTCTCCTAATCCATTTCTGATTGTAATAAGTTTAATATGCTTTGTTCTTCATTCTCAAAAAGTATCAAGTCGAAATATCAAATGGTTGAATGTAAAAGTGATTATTAATGAGCAAACAATGACCATTTCCCCATTAGATTGATGTATGCCATTGAATGTTGATGATTTCGAGCTTCTCATGGTACATTTCTGATTGTAATAAGTTTAATATGCTATGTGCTTCATTCTCAGAAAGTCTCAGGTCGAAATACCAAAGGGTTGTATGTAAAAGTGAATATTAATGAGCAAACAATGACCATTTCCCCACTATATTGTTGTATGCCATGGTATGCTGATTATTTTGAATGAGAGAATGTCTCTCTGATATATTTATGATGAATGGACTGTCATTTATGAGTATTACAAGTTTCATGTTCAACTTCAGCACTTCAGCAATTGAAGTCATTCTACTCAATTTAATTGCATTTGGAGAAGATTTGGTGCCATTTCCCCAAGGGTCGAATTCGTGATTTTGTAGTTGTTTGGGAGAGGGTCATAACAGCCTCTATAAATTGAATAATGATGCATATAAGACCTTAACAATGTCCCTTAAACATCCTCTACCTCTGTTCAGAAATTCGAGTGAGTTTGGGAGCATTTGAGAAGCCATTTCTAGCATTTACCCAAGGGGAATTGGAACCCTAATTGGCTAATAAAGACTCCTACTTTGACCAAAATATTAAACCAGCTCGAAGAAGTTTTTGGAGGGTCATAAATCATCCATGAACATCATATTCAAGTCTTAATATCAGTAATATACCTTCTTAGAATATTTGGGAGCATTTGGGCCAATTTGGAGACCTAGACATCAAAACTAGTCAAAGGTCGAAATAGGGAGAAAAGTGAAAAATTTGTCATTTTAATAAAATTTCCAAAAAGGGACATTACATATAGCGAACAACCAAATATCTTCAGGTGACTGACTTCGGGCTTCTCTCTAGTAAACATCTCTTTTAAAGTCTAATTTCCAAGAGCACTATGAGAGATTGTGTTATGTACATAAGTTGATGTTCTAGCTACTTATGCACACAGGTACATAAGTAGATCTTAATCGTGGATCATGGCTTTTACTGCTTCCATGATAGATCTGTTCTTCCTTTTAGCCACACCATTTTGTTCAGGATTATAGGGGATGGTGAGCTCCCTCTTAATCCCAGCTTTTTTGCAGTAATCGTTGAATTCACCTGATGTGAAACTCACCTCCATTATCTGATCTTAAGGTCTTGATCTTATTTTGAGAGAGGTTTTCTACAAAAGCCTTAAAACTCTTTAAACTTTTCGAATACTTCATCTTTCTTCTTTAAGAAATAGATCCAAGTCTTGCAGGAGTAATCATCAATAAAAGAAGCATAGTAAACATACCCACTTAGAGAAGTAGATTGTATTGGTGCGCACACATCTGAGTGGACAATGTCTAAGATCCTTTTTTATTTACTGTCACTGTTTGGAAAAGGGTTCTTCATGTTCTTTCCTTGTGCACATCATTTGCCCACTCCTTCATGCTCTACCTAGATCTCTAGTAAACTTGTCACCACCTTGCTCACAATTGGAAATGCTTTGTAATGTATATGAGCAAGTCTTTTGTGCCACAATTCACATGGGCTTACGATACTGGTCATCAAGGCTAAATTTGCATGTCCCTTGAATTTGTAGAGTCCTCCTTCTTCAACTCCAATCACTACTGCATCATCTATAGTTTTCCCTTTTGGCCACATGAGGACTTCACCATCTACGAAAGCAACTCTGAAACCTTTCTTATCTAAAGCTGAGATAGAAAGGAGATTCTTCTTTAAACCTGGGACATATAGAACATCCTTCATCTTCATGGACTTTCTGAAGTCTAGCTTATAAGAGGCTTCTCCCATTCCTTTGATGGGATATTGGTAATCATCTTAAAGCTTTACTCTGTGTGGGGAGTCCTTATGTACAAGACATGAGAGAAAATCCTTGTAACATGTCATATGCTTGGAGGCACCACTATCTACTAGCCAAGTATCACTTACATGTGAAACTGAACCTGTGAGGGGAGAAATCAAAATAGATTCTTCACAGGAATCTTCATCTTCTTTAGTCCTCTTCTCATCTTCTTGATCATAATCTTCAGTTACATGGGATTGGAACCTTTTATTCCTCTTCTTGAGTTGCTCTTCCTTCAGGGGGCATTTTATGGAGATGTGTCCCATCTTGTGGCAAGTGAAGCATTCAAAAGTTGAGAAGTCCCTCTTGACCCTTTTATTCCTTTGAGTCCCTGCAGCTCTTATGGGAGGATAATCATGACTCTTCCTCTTGTTCTTGCTTTTGGTATGGGTTTCCAAAGCTTGATCTTCATTTTCATTCAGCTTCTCTTCTCTGACTATTATTCTTTCTTCTTCTTAAACACATTCTTCCCATAACTTTCGGAACTTGGTCAGCTTTCCTCTAGAATATATTCCTCAAATGAAAGATTCCCATTCTCTTGGGAGTCCATTCAAGGAGGTCATTACAACTTCTGCTTCTTCTACCATGTCACCAATAGCTTGCAATTGCTCCTTGATTTGGGATACTCTTGTGAAGTATGATTGCATGGTCTCTGACTTTTGAACCTTCACACTCTTGAGTTGATTTCTCAAGGTCATATTCCTATTGATATTTCTTCCTTCAAATAGGATGGACAAGGCATCAAATATTTCCTTTGGTGTTCTCCTTGAAGATAGTTGAGGAATCAAGTGATCTTTGTTGGAGTCAGCTATGATCCTCTTAGCCTTGATCATATCCTTCTTGTGCTTGGCCTTTGCTTCATCTTCTTCTGGTTCTGCAACTTCCTCCTTTATGAATCCTTCTAGATCATTCTCTTCTAGGATGAGCATGATCCTATACTTCCATGCTCTGAAGTTCTCGGCACCCTCAAGCTTTTCATCCAGCTTGGTATTGTTTGTCATCTTAAATAGGATGAGAACCTCAAATGGAAATAGAAGAAATAGTACTTACTTGGAAAAACTACTTCTAGCTGAGCTCCTTCAGGATGACCTAGGGTTTGATGGTAAAACCCTAATTTTTTAGCCGAGATCACTTGTAGGGTTGAGTGGTGGAAAAGATGTGCCTCTCGAAGGCAAGCTAGATTGTATCTTGCTTTTCCTGAGCTTGGTAATGGAACCATGAAAAATATGAAGCCTTAGTTCTTCCTAGTTCCTCTGATAGCGATCCTATTTCCATAGTTGCACTTAGTTAGAAGTTAGAACCCTTTTGAGTCCTTGCATTTGGGGTGCTAGTTTTTGTGGCAACGGGTTTCATCACATGTAAAACCCTTAAATACAAATCTTTGAGGGAAAAGATTTTTGAAGGAGGGTACTATGATATGACTCCAAGGTTGGCATAAATGTGAGTAAATGTATATGTAATGGGCTAAATGTACATGTAATAAGGGCTTGCCTAATAAAGGACTCACATATGCAATGAGTGAGAACAGGTATATATGTCTAGGTCAATATAGTCATCATTGGGAGGAACATGTGATTTGGATACATGAATATATGGGGGAATTTTATGGAGGTTGTCTAGATTTGTAACTTTGCCTGTTTGAGCAAAGCATACTTCTGCTCCTTATGTTTCCAAAAGGGAAGTGAATTTATTTTGGTGTGCCAAATTAAGTTCATTGTGATTCCATTTAGTTTTTTTAATGGAATAATGGATCCTTGAACTTAATTACATGTTTAGTGCTCCTAGTCAACCAACAACATTAAGAAAATGATAAAGCTCAGAGATGTTTGTGAAGAATATACTCGTTGAAACCCAAAAAAGGCATGAGAAAATCTAATCCAGTCTTTCATATTATATTCACAATTATGATAAGCAGCTTAAGTTTATTATTGTATATAAGCCTGCAATAGTCATTATTACCGTGAAAGAAAGAAATTATAGCAAAGTCCAAGTTTTTATATTCATCTCATTTACTATAGAGAACAATACTCTAGAAAGAAATTTGTTTTCTGCTCACCTGCAAACTTGTTGCCTCCTTTCACACGCCTGGAAGAAAGTGGTAGAAATCTTCAAGCCACTCAGTGTGTCCTTGAGGGAAAGTCTCGAGTCAAGGTTGTCACCTTGTTCTTGACTCCTCCCTTTAGGCCAACTCCTAACAAAGCCAAGGGGGGTAGACCTTATTAAACTACTAAGGCTGTTAAGGCTTAGTGAGATGGTGATGAGTGAGTTATTTAGGAGTTTGATAAAAAACAACACAAGATATTGCAACAGAATTAAAACACAATAGCATAAACATCAATGTATGACATATAAAGCATGTGGAAACAGATGATTATATTAAGTAAAGAACCAGTGCCAAAATGGAGTCCACAGATAAAAGTGTTGTTGTATTATTGAAAGAAAAATGTTGCAAATGCTCTTGGTCAAATTTTAGATTAATGTGGGGATGAGTTGATTAACTTAAGGGGAAGAGGGAACTACAAATATACCAGAAGGTACGAGGAGTATGTCCAAAAATGTTATTTGATGTCGCTCCCCGCAAGGAATATGTGGGCTGGTTGGAGTCTCTGAGACGTGTTCAACACTACACCAACAAGAATGTAGCATAACGGTGTCTCGAGGTCACTAACCAGTTGTTCCCGCTTCCTTTGTGGATTTTTCCACCACAACGGATTGATTCGAGGCATTGGATTTTCACCTGGGAGGTTAATTGGGGCGTGAAAACTTAATTAATCTAGTCACACATGTTGCTTTTGATGCAGGCAACTGTTCGGACGAACCGCAGCGGTGCAGAGCATACACAACAAAGTCTAAAGGATTTTAAGGATTTTAATAATCGTTTAGTTGTTTAAAAGAAGAAAAGTGACCTCCAAGAATCTCTTTCGGTTCAAGTGAACCGCAATTGAGAAAGCAAAGAGGGGTGGATTTTATTAATGTTTTTTGCAGTGAAATTAGAATTAAAGTGCAAGATAGAATAAAGCGAAAAGAGTTATCTAATTTATCTACCACAAATCTCTCTCCCCTTTCGGGTCACTCGAGAAATCGTGGGGTAAGTAATAGTATTACTTTGAAATATGGAATGATGAAATCTTGTGGCATTAAATCAAGTATACTATCCTGAAGATTAATAAAACAAACTAAACTAAACAAAAATAATAATAATAAAATGCAAAAAAAGGGAAATTGACGCGGATCCCCCCTTGGGAATGGGGAGTGGGCTTGGAAGAGGCTACTCTAGATCTTTTTTTATTACTCGGATACAGAGCTTAGAAGAAAATACCACTTGGTTCTTATATAGAACGAACCCAAGGGTTTACAAAACTGTCCAAAAGTGAACACGGAAGGTGGGGACACTCTTGGGGAGATCCGGATGACCCAAAATTAGCTTTTGGGCAACACCTCCTCCTTTTTTTGGACGGACCTGCTAAAAACCAGGAAGCAATATTAGTTTAAATGTGCCCAAAAACACTTTAGAAGTGTCTTTGGGCAATGCAAAAAAATTGAAAAAATTTCCCAAGTTAAAACTATGTAAAAAATGCAAAAAACTAAGAAGATTGGGATTGAAACCCAACTTCTTAGGGTCTTGGACAGGGCCTTGCAACGCTGCCAATAAGGCACTTGATTGCTAGATATTCTTACTATACTCAATGCAAACTAATTTAAGCTAGCAAGCTAAAAATATCCTTGAAATGCTTGCGAAGAAAAATAGAATTGATACTAAATCTAGATTAAAGAGAGATCAACTTTATGGAAATTCAGATCTAAGCACCAAATAAAACACTTTTATAAACTAGATCTAAGGAAGATATTTATCTTAAGCATGTAGATCTAAAGTATGGAAGTAAGTAACTCAGTAACCAAATGAGAAATTTAATTTTTTAAAGGAAGAAGGTTAGGAGCCCTAGTAAAAAGATTCAGCAATTAAAGATCGGTTGAAATGCTTCAAGAGGACAATGTTTCTTGAAAGGTGAGCAGAGAGAAGGAGAAACAAACTAAATCTCCTTCAAATCCACCCAAGAGAAACCTGAAAGACACTTGCACTTGCATAAACTTGTTAAAGGGTTGGTGAAATCCAAAATGTGAATGAAGAGAGCATACTCACAAACAAGTAAATATGCAAAATCTTGAATTTGACAAAATGGAATTTTCACTAAGAATTGAAACAACAATGATCATCCTATTGATTAATACTAATCATTAGGCCAACCCTTCAATATGTTATTAAACAAGATGCAAGATTTAAAACTCTACAATTACCTCAACCGTACAAGCATAACACCATCCAACTGGAACAACAATCCACAATATGACCTCCAAAGCCAATCTTTATTCACATAAAATATTCAACAGATTACAAATAGGAGCAAAGATTCCATACACTATCACAAAAAAGAGTGAATGGACCTTGCTTAAAAAGCCAAAAGAGACTCAGGGGGGCCCAACACTGAAGATAAACCTAGAGTTATCTAAGTTAAACTGAGCTTGGACTGAGTCTGAATTGTCGAGGTGATTGAAACCTCTCTCAATTAACTCACCATCAGCCTGCCACCACAACAAGCATCAACTACCAACCAAACTTGGCATCAATCTCCACACGTGCGACTTCATGAAGGTTGGTGAAGTGGGTGATGTCACCCAATAGCATGATTCGCTAGTCATCACATAAACCAAGCTTTTAAATAAACCAAGGTTTGAAATATACCCAAGCTTCAACGTTAAACCGGGGTCCACCACCAATCCTACCTCACGCAAGCTTCACATGACGTGAAGAGTTGTTGATGTCACCCTCCATTCACCATATTCGCTAGCTTTTGAAGGATTAGCCTAAGGTTTAATAAACAAACACTTAATAAATACCAAGCATTAAACTCTAAAAGGGGTGGACCCTTCCTTCCACCTCATGTGAGATTCAAAACTATTCACGTGAAGAGATAAACCATCTTATAACATAGTCCCTTTTTAAACCAAAGTGTGATATTTTTAAACAAATTCAAGTTGGAGAGGATTGTAAGTTTAATGGGGGACCCATGCCATGTCACCCCATACAATAATATTTTAATTTTTCACTTTTCAAACCTTTGACTTTAGTGCCAAAATGTCATGATTTAGCATTAAAATGCCATTTTGATGCATCTTTAGCCGAATAATGCTCCACGGGGCGCTTCGATCGCCCGACTGATATGAAAAGTGGTCCCTAGCGTAAAGAGGACGCTCTGAGTGTCAAAACGAGTGTCCCCACGCCAAAAACGGACTCCTCATCTGACTTCTATTACACTTTGAAATTTTTTCATTAAACCATTAAAAAATGGCCTAATTTTGCAGGAAAAATTGATTTTCTCGGAATCAGACGACACTCTAGGGGGAACTAGTACATGTCCATACCACTCAATTCGGATGCTTAGCATGTTGAAAAAAAATGACACGAAGACTCTAATAACCTCCTAAGGCCTAACCACCAAGACGACTACCCCAGCTTTGGAGGTGTGAGTGAAAAACTCAGAAATTATTAGTCGTTTGTTCAACAACCAATAATAACCAAGGAAAATAACACTCTAGGCTAGTTTGCTTGATGCTTAAGTCTGGGAAGCCGGGTCTTTTATAAAAATTATCATCCTAGCACATTTTTTACAATTTCCCCAAGGGGGTATGAACATGTGTTACAAAAAATTTCAAACAGACTCCTAGAAAAAGCCCAGCAGAATTCTGAACTCTAATCATGAACGAGTGTGCTTGTTCAAACCTTGTCGGCTCACTTGAAAAAACCACCGAGTACAACTTGGGTGGTAACAAGACTGACATGAGAAAGTTCTGCACTTAATCTACAATGACATTCTGGTTAATTACTAGGAATTCATCTCTCATTTCATTCTATTGAAATTTGCATTGGACACGTGGAAGGTGTATAGTAGTATACCATATTTCAATAGAAATATTTGTTTATGGTTATGGTTATGTTAGTGCATGGACGCACTCGATGTAGCCTATGCTGTGAACAAGGGATACAATAGATCATCAGTTTAACAAATTCTGAATCACCTTGGTGAGTGATGAATGCACAGGAATTCAACCTCCCATCCCACTAGATATCTGGTTTTCTCAAATTTCTATTGCAGTATATATACATGATCTGTGTTTTGGGTAGAAAGGAAGCAACACTAGATCTCCAATGGCCAAGTTTTTATATTCATCCCATTTACTATGGAGAACAGTACTCTGGAGCTAAGTTTGCACTCCCACAGTGTATTCATACTGGTTGTACTCATTAGTCCCATTGACCTACTTTTGTGGTCATTCGTCGGAGATTAATAAATTTATCTTATTTATCTTATCTGGAAAGAAATTTGTTTTGATTCCAGCATTGTATAGGAGCTGCATTTGTACTCCCACACTGTATCCATACTGGTTGTAATCTTTGGTCCCATTGACCTACTTTTGTGGCCATTCGTCAGACATTAATAAAATTATCTTATCTTATCTGGAAAGAAATTTGTTTTCTACTCACCTGCAGACTGACATGAGAAAGTTCTGCACTTAGTCGACAAGGACATTCTGGTTAATTACTAGGAATTCATCTTTCATGCCATGCTATTGAAATTTTCATTGGACCCATGGAAGGTGTATAAGTAGTATACCATATTTCAATGGGAATCTTTGTTATGGTTATGTTAGTGCATGGATGCACTCGGTGTAGCCTATGCTGTGAACAAGGGATACAATAGATCATCAGTTTAACAAATTCTGAATCACCTTGGTAAGTGATCAATGCACAAGAATTCAACCTCCCATCCCACCAGATATCTGGTTTTCTCATATTTCCATTGCAGTATATATACATGATCTGATTTTTGGGTAGAAAGGAAGCAACACTAGATTTTGGACTTACTTTCATACAACTTCATACGAATAAGATCCTCTACCAGCTAAAATACAATGACAAAAGAAATATAACAATCATTTTGAGATCCGTTGTAGTCTAAGACTATCTCCAAAATAGCAGGCATTATATCTTCTCATTGGTCTTTTATTTCTATTAGAGTCTACCAAGTGATCAGGTATTCCGAATATTGATTAAACAATCAGGTTGTAGAAGATAATTCCAATTTCTCTAGGCAAATACTCAATTCCAACTTTGATTTTCACTCATATGTCAAGAGCACCTACCTCTTTAAGGTAAATAGAAAGCCTATGTTCATCACCAGCAATGCACTGCAAGTTATTGCAGCCGAGTGCAACCATAGTTTCACATAGACATTCAGCAAATTCTACTCCACTCTCATCAATATTGCTAGTCCCAGAAGCTGGACAACTGAAGAAACCTTGTGTTGTATTCATAAGGATCTCAAATATATTGGTGATAGTCAAATCAAATGCGACACCAGTTTCATCAGATGGCCTTCGCCTGCAACGCCAAGTGAGCAAAGTTTAATCTAAAGATAGGGTTTAATTTATCTCATACAGTGGCATGAATAAAGCTGATATTGCCAACATACCTTTGAGAAATCCGCTTAAAGAATTCACAAGCATTGAGACGAAAGTCAACAAAATGAAGAAGAGGAGCACATCTGTAAAAAGTGGTATGTGTTAGCTTAATTCACACAGCTCTAATTCTCGATGGCACTGACAATACAGGAGGAGATAAGACATTTTCAGGGATCGACCATGCAGGGCTGCAGCTTACACTTCAATCAAACTAGAGCTCTGTAGAGATGGTATAGGAGCCCATTCTGCATAGGCATTAATAGCATTAAGAGCTGCTGTAACCGTAGCAGCATGCTGTTTGGCTGTATCTATTTGATTATTCTTCACAGCATCTTGAGCCGCTACAAAATGTTGATAAACCAGCTGCACAAAAGCAAGTCTTCCTATCACCTACACAAGCATCCAAATTAAAATTAAATTTTAACATATGACTTTTGCTCTTACCTTGTGTAAAAGAGGCAAAACTTCTGATAAAGAATCTGTGAGTCCGTGCAATAACTGCCTGCGTCGGTCTCCTATGAAAGATGAAAAAACAAGAAATTGAGAAAGAGAGATGATAGGTTTTTCTTACAATAAGAATTAATACTGTACCGTTCACAATTTAAAATCTGTCAGTTACTTATCCAAAAAAACAATAACAGTGAATAAACATTATGAACCTTCTAAATCTTCATTGTGCACAGTAATGTCTTCTGGAAGCCACCTCAACACCATAGCAACAAGTTCTGCCTAAACATGATCAACAAAAAACATCTTAGGACTGCACAACATCCTAACAAGTTACATCTAATAAGGGAGTGCAAGATGCATCTCCCAAGAAAAATATACCTAAGCTAAGTATAACCATAAAACATGTAAAAGAAGAAATAATAGAAAAGGATAGCTAACACTCTAAAATATTTGCCAATAGGCATACATGTATTGGACTCTGATCACATAGAGAGACAAGAGTTGGTAATAAACCCTTCCATAGAGGAAGCCCTTCTCTCCTTACTACCTACAGTGAGAAGACATTGCAATCAGATTAATTATAAATTATGACTTCTGCACCAAGACATGGTCAACTCATTGCAGAAATAGTGCAACATACAAAAGCAATAAAATAGAACATCAAACGTGGCACCACTTGATGTTATTTCAACAAAAGAAGCATGCTCTATCAGCACAGGAATGAAAAGCAGGAAACCATGAAAATGATTCAAACCTCTGCTACAAGTGCTGCAGTCTGACTTTTCAATACCCATACTTCATGAGGCTTCGCTACTTCAGGAATCATAGCAACTACCATATTTGCGAAGTCCCCCTTTTCTCCAGTGTTGAGTTCCTCCCATCGCAACCGCACTAGATGCTGCACTAAAACATTAGAAATAAGCTGATGTATAGAAAAGCTACTATAGTAGTTTTCTGTTGATGTGAAATGAAGCTACTGTAAAAGTTTTCTGCAAGAGTTTTATACAAAAGTGATGACATTCACTTTAATAATTAACTTAATAAAGTAAATTTCCAAAGTTTTGAGAGGTATTAATGATAATTTCCACAGGTTAGACACAAACCCATGTGGAAATGCGTGTCTGAGCTACAAACTTCAACACTAAGTTGATGGGTTATCATCCCATTAAATACTTAATTGTTAATTAATTACCTTTTACCTTACTCAATTATTCCTTTACAGATCAATTAGAGGGAGTGGATCATCTTATGATCATTGTTTCACTTGCTAGGTATATGAGACCACCAATAATCGCTATGACACATGAGAACACATCACACCATACCTCCTATCCAACCATCATGACTACCACTCAACAATCAAGAAGCAACATCTCCTGGCAAGGAGATAAGAGTACCACCCACCCATTCAACTGTCTAACCATGAAAACCCTGCAATCTCGACACTTATAAAGTTGAACTTCAGAAGTGATGTGATCAAAATCCCAATGCAGTAATATCTCATCATAATATACTTGATTCATACTCAATATTGTGTGGATGTCAATACCCACACACAATCTGAACCATAAGAACATGAGATAACCTGAAACCTCGCATTGTATTGATCTAACTTTCTTTCTTCTATAATAGAGTACCGTTACCACCTAGTTTCCACAAGATGATCAAGAGGCAAAAAATATCAAAGAACCAAGGAACCTCCAGTTCCATGATCCAACTCAAGAAATATTTTTCCCTTTGTACTTCATCTTTTAAATCTCTTTTTCACAGGGATGCTCGTTTTTGGACCCAGAGCCCCCACTTAACCCCTAAACCCACTTTTCCTAAGTTTTAAGTGATTATTTATCACTTAAGTGAAATTCTCTCTGAAAAAGGCAAAAAGTGAATAAAAAATTAGAAAAAGGGAAAATTTGGAGAAAAAACACATCCCTAAATCAGTGGGAACTTGTCCCAGACATGTTCCAAGTTAACTAAGGATGATGTTGGGGCTAATTGGAGACCAAATCAAGATCAAATCAAGTCGATTCCAATCAAATCCATGAGGGGGCACATTTATCCATGATAGAGCTCACCTCTTGTTGTATATGTGTCAAAAAAAGAGGCAGGGGTGATCTACCTTATGAGAGGTGTCACCTACCACCTCTAGTTCACTCTAGTTTTCCCCCAATCTTCTCAAAAAGCTTCAACACTTGGCAAATTCGCCTCCCTTGGGGTTTGCTCCCATTTTTCCTATTTAAGCAAGGCTTTCTTCCTCATTTGAGAGAGGATGCAAGGAACCTCTGCTCATTGTCACACTATGCTTATTTTGATTAATAAAAGTTGAAGGCTTTGGAGGTCCACATTGTGCCATTGGATGAGTGTTGTTTCTATGAGGTGATATTGTATTGCTTTGATTTCCTTTGACAAAGTTGTTATTAGATCTAGCTTAGAGGGTTTTCTATAACACATAGAGTAAGCATTTACAGTTGTTAACTTGCTTGCTTGTGCTTTGTTTTTTAGAGATATGAGAGTAGCCAACTATACTCAGTTGTATTGAGGCTCTTTTAATTTCTTTTCTTCAAACACACTATATCTGATCCATTTTTGTGCAAGGATTTTCTCATAGTTGTGCAAGTCACAGATTCGAAGGAGGATTTGAACTAAGTTGTCTCTTCTCTTCTCTTCGGCATTTTTTAAAGCTAATTCCATTGTTTGCAGGATCTTTAAAAGTCTTCACAAAAGGATCAAGCAAGAGCTTGAAGTTTTCTTCCCATCTTCTCAAACTAAACTCTCTTCTCCGGTTACTTTGTTCTAGAAATGCTAGCAGCTAAATAAGTAGATATTGTTCTTTGAAAGTTTATTCCTCAAATCCACTTGTTTTGGCATGTTAGAGTAGCTAGATCTAAACACATCGTCAAAGTTTTATTATTTTAACTAGATCTAGGATTATTGTTTTGGCATCTACACTTGTAAATGTTTCCAGATTTTTTCTAAGCACCAAAACTTAAAAAATTTATTTGTTTTTTGTGCATACCACCATAATATGATCATATTAGCTTGCTGGTTTTTAGCAGGTCGTAGGAAAAAGAGAGAGAGGTGCTACCGAAAAATCAAGCTTTGGGCCATCTGAAGCATCCACGATCCATCTACTATCCCCCTCCTTCATTCTTTTTCTTCCCTAAGCAAGTTTGAAAGCCTTTTCGACCCATTCTTCAAGGGTCAAAAAGCATTTCTTTTTCTTTTAAGCATTCTAATAAAGTTAATAAAGAGCAAGTGGGATTACGACTCCCACAACCCCCTTCCCCCATTTGGGGGAAGCCTATATCTGCCCATTATGTGATTATTTACTTTTTGCAAGTCTTTAGATTAAGTTTAGTTTTATTTTGATTATAACACAATCAATCTTTATTTTTATTTCATTGTAGAACTAATATGGCATTGCTTTACCGAATTACCTAAGAGAATCCATTCGATTAGGGAAAAGATACTCTTTGTCGTAGGAAGTAGTGTAGTTTTATTATTATTTATTTTCCTTTGAAGCATCACTTTTCTATTTTGGTTTTGAAAAGTATTACTAACCCGGCATTGATCTACCGAATTACCCAAAGAGCTTGCTCGTTGGGGAAAAGATATTCCTTGTTCTCATCGCTTTTACCTTTCTCGTCTTACAAATACCAAATTGGAATCAACAATTTGTCATTCCGGTGCATGCTCTTGCCCATCGCAGGTTTGCCCTGAGCTTTGGAATAATCAAAGGCAGGAATGCGCACTAATTAATTCCTCACATTTAATTTATCAAACTCACATTAACAATAGTTACAACCCTTCAAACATTACGAAAATCCGGCATAATGAACCTGAGGAATAGTGGACAAATTCTTCAAAGAAAGCAGGAACTACTAGAAAGTGACCGTGGAGTCACGTTAGGCTACATCTTTGTTGGTATAGTGTTGAACACCCCTCCATGACTCCATCTAGCCCACATTTTCCCGTGCGGAGCCACTCTTCTCAAAATCCGGACATATTCCTAGTACCTCACGGTATATTGGGAATCCCCTTTTTCCCTTAAACTTAACGCATCCTTAATAACTTTCAAACTGACCAAAAACAAATTGCAAAACATTTTCCATTACATCAGCAGCAACTATTTGACTCCATTTTGACACTGATTCATTTACAAATCCTATTTGCTTTAAAGTCATTTCATATTGTGAATGTTGTATTATCTCATGTTTTTGAATTAAGCTTTATTTTTGAAATTTATCTTGTTCTAGTATTTTCATTCAACAAACTCCTAACAAACTATCTAATCCGTAAACCATTAAAATAAAGTAAAACCTTAGTAACTCTTTTTAGGGACTACCCCCCTTGGCTCCGTTAGGAGTGGCCTAAACAAAGGAGTCAGGATCAGGTGACAAAACTTGACTCGAGAATTGCCCCCAAGAACGCACTTAGCAGCTTGAATATTTCTACTGCGCTAATTCCCCCCCACGTGCGTGAAAGGCGGCAACAGAACGGAAATGACTTAACGAGGACTATCACCCTATCATGGGTTTATTTGCAAATTCTTGGTATAATACCCTTAAATTCTTCAATTTGTTCGGGACTTCAAAGATTCCACACATAAAGATGCCAAAGACCATGTTACCTTATGCATCAGTTCCAAGGTCAAAGGATTCAATGGACATCATCAAAGGCATGAGAGATTCAATGGTCTTCACATCCACATACTTAACATCAACAAGGAGGAGGTCTCCACCATATACTCATCATCATCAATCAAACAAGAGGCTTCATCAAGGACCAAGGGACCCTTATCCAAGGGTACGCACTTGACCTCAAGATCAAGGCATGTGTGCCATGCAAGTGTGTCCACCACATCGTCATCAAGGAACCCATCATCATGGCATGTATGACCAAGCACCCCATCATCAACGTTCCATAGGGCATGCAAGCAAGTGTCCAAGTGCTATCATGCCACCCTATGTGGGTGCCAAGTCTTCCTCATGCCCTAGGCCCATCTCCAAGGGTTCTAAGACCCATCAACCTACAAGTGACCCATATTACCTTCACCATTCCTTCAAGGCTTCTTCATAAAGTAAGAGACTTCATGGGCTTCTTCAACCATCTTAACCACGCAAGGGGACCTCCAAGGGTCAAGATACATCATGACATCATCATTGATTTGGTGTGCTAGCTTCAGGTCTTTCCTTCTAGGATAGATCAGGGTCTCCACCTTTGTCACTTATTAGTGGCATAAAGCGAGGGGTATCCTAACCAATGTGACAACCAATCCATATCTAGGGGTTGGGATACTCGTAGTTCACCTCTTTAGTTGTATGTCCCCTATACCGTCTGTTAAAAAGTTGCCTAGGATGTGTTTGTTCACTTAGCATTGCCTTGGGGTGGACAAAGACACTTTAATTGGTGACCCCTAGTCATATTTAATTTAATGAAGTGAGATGTACTTTATATTTTTAAAGCGACTTCATTAAAAGATAAAAGTCATGGTTCATCCTAGGTTCATATTTAATAAATGTTAAGTGAGTGATTAATTAAAAAGGGGTGCTCATACTTTATTAAATGACATTAGGTGCACTAAATCATAAATGTCATTTATTAATTATTAATTGAGAATTTAATGAGAACCCTTCATCTAATCTAATCTTGACCATTAGATTGAAAAAGAAAGTTGCCATGAACAAAAAGGACTAGGGCAAGGCAATCTATCATTCATTGTGATCATTTCCAAAAGAGAATTTTTGGAGCGAAGAGAAGAAGAGAAAAAGTTGATTTGGGAGAGAAGACAAAGCCTAGTTCAAAAATTGAGAATATTTTTGTAGGGCACATTTCCCAAGACAAGCACAAACTTCAAGGCATTAATTTCTAGAGTGAATCCGTACAGCAGGAGGTCATAATGTACTTGACAATACAGCAACACGAATTTCGAGAAAATCTGGGCACACTTTTCGAGGAAATTCATACAACATTTATTTTTGTTTTTTGCTGACCGTACAGGTCACAGAATTTGAGGAAAAGTACAGCAAGTACAATGCACAGAAATCGAGGAAATTCCTGAGCACATAAATCAAGAAAACAGGTCGTATAGTTCGCACGTGTGGGTCGTACAGGACGAATTTCAAGGTGTTGATTTTCTGATTTCCCTGCAATCCGTACAGCAAGGGTTTGGCACGCATTTCGAGATGAAATGCTGAGATAAGTACTACTGTTTGATTTTGTAAATTTTGCCTGAAGAATAAATTCTCTCTCTAAAGAATAGGTTTTCCCTTCGGGGTTTTTCCTAGGTCAATTTGACCAAAAATCTGTGTTAAAATTTCATGTGTGGCTAAAAATTAAATTTTTGAGTAAAAGTTTAGGGTTGCCTTTAATTTTCAGAATTCAAAAGAAAGAAAAATCTCATGTGTTTTATGTTTTCAATTCAAAACTATTAATTTTTTATGTTAATGCTAACCTTAGGGTTTGGGCATTAAACAATGAAAAACTGAAACTTGAACCGGGTTGGGGTTGTGAAAAATCGTCACCGTCCTGAATAGGATACCATTTGTGGGGCAACTACAAGTTGTGCGATAACAAGTATCAACGGGCAGACGCGGCGTGAAGCAATTGAGCGACATAGGATCCACGAGCCAATGGTCAAACGGGAGCAAATCGCAAAGTTAGTAAGACGTTCGGCATGAAGACACGCAGATCGGGTTACTGCCAACAACCAGACATCGAGATGTGGGCATAGATCCATACATGGAGAAAGAGGGGGCTCGAGTCTACACTACAAGATATCGAAAACGTGGGGACTTGATTCGAGAGCAGGGGGTCTGAGATCGCAGTGAGCAACGCGGGTCGCCTAGCAAAGGATTGGAGCAATGTGGAAACAAACCAGAGGGCAGAGAAGAATATGGCGTCGCAGAGGAGTTGGCTGACGACAAGATGAGCAGCAACCGCGGGGAAACAGCCGTGGGTGATGGCGCTAAAGGTTGAGCAGTAGCCACCAAGTGAGACACAGGCAGCCAACGAGCAAATATAACATTGGGCTAGCCCAACAGGCCCAAAGCAAATCGGGAAACCGCCCCGAGCAAGGGCAAAGGTGTCCAGTAAAATTTTGAGCAGGTCCAGGTATGGGAAGAAGTGCCCAGAAAGGCTTGGGCAGTGAGCAGGAGGGTAGGGAAGCCCTAGTTCAGCTTAATTCATATATCTTTCTTTGGAACAAATTTTGTCTAAGGATTTCTCTCTTGTGAATGTGTGGTATTTATCTTGCTACTGTGCTTGTCTATTGGAGGTCATATTTGCTAGCATTGTCCAATGTTACTTCTCTTGAGCCATTTTAGGGGAAATATTGTCTAAGTGGATCTGATCTTGGATAAGGTTTTGTGTTGGATTCAACTGAAGTTCTTGCATAGAGGGAGGTTTTTCTTTGTACCAATCCTCATCAAGATTTTGCAAATCTAACCCCTACTAGTGTATGGTTTCACTCAAGGAAGTGGTAATGGAGAGACTTGTCCTTCCTCTTGTGATAGCAATTTCAACCCTCCAACACATCACTGAAGGGTTGGAGGCCTGGAGCACATACTCTTTCTAGATGATCTTTGAAGCAAGACCCTCTAGGTTAGCAACCTATTGACTCCATTTTGCTTTGGGTTGGATTGGCATTGGTCCTCTGAAGTGGGCTCTGTCGCTGCCTTTCACGCACCTGGGGAGAATTAGCACAGGAGAAATCTTCAAGCTGCTTAGTGTGTCCTTAGGGGCAAGTCTCGAGTCAGGTGTTGTCACCTGATCCTAACTCCTCCGTTTAGGCCACTCCTAACAGAGCCTACGGGGGTAGTCCCTATGAAAGAGTTGCTCAGGCTCTTACTTTTATTAGTTATCAATGAATTGTTTTTGTTAGGAGTTTTGATAAATCAATACTGAAACAAGCTACTTGCAAGTAAAATTAATATAACAACAACATGAAAATAGATATGGAAATTATAACATAAATGACCTGAAAGCAAAATATGTAATTGAAGATAATGCTAGTGTTGAATGGAGTCTAATGTTGTTGCAAGCTGTAAATGTATTGCAAGTGGATTCTTGGTCAGTTTTAAGGATGAATTAAGTTATGGGGAAAGGGATTCTCGATATACTGTGAAGTAATGAGAATATGTTCGGATTTTGAGAAGAGTGGCTCCCCACGAAAAAATGTGGGCTAGATGGGGTCGTGCGGGGGTGTTCAACACTACACCAACAAGGATGTAGCCTAACAGGACCCCATGATCGCTTTCTCGTTGTTCCCCCTTTCCCTGACAAATTTGCCCACTATTTCTTCGGCTCGGTACGCCGGATTTTCGTAATGTTTTGGGGAAGTTGCTTTTATTAATGTGAGTTTGCTTAATAAAATGTTAGGAATCAATTAGTGCGCATTCATGCTTTTGATTATCCCAAAGCTCAGGGTGAACCTGCAATGGGCAAGAGCATACACCGGAATGGCCAATTGTTGATTCCAAATTTGAAGAAAAGGAAAATCTAATCTATACAGCCCTTGACGAACAGATTGTATGCTTGTGCTTTATTCCAAGCAATACATCAGTTTTGCATATAAAGAAACTACAGTCAGGGATCTCTTTCAAAACAAAGCCTTACTCGGGAGGTCAAGACTGGGTTAGATCTACAATGAAAGCAAGCACATAAATACTGGAAATTAAATCTAACTAGATGCAAAACCTTCAACTAATCTAGAACATAAAAGAAAGCAGTAAATCAAAGATCAATCACACACTAGGCAATACAGGCTTCCCCCAAATGGGGTGAGGGGATTGTGGGAGCCGTAATCCCACTTGCTTTTTGTTTATGATTACTTACAATGCTTAAAAGAAAAAGAAATGCCTTTTGACCCTTGAAGAATGGGTCAAAAAGGCTTACAAACTTGCTTAGGGAAGAAAAGGAATGAAGGAGGGGGATGATAGATGGATCGTGGGTGCTCTTTATGGCCCAAAACTTGATTTTTCGACAGCACCTCCCTCTCTTTTTCCTCTGACCTGCTAAAAACCAGCAAGCTAATGAAGCAAAATTAGTGGGTTAATGCTTTAAAAATACATAAAAAATACAACCTAGTACTTGTCGAAAGATAGATAAGATAAGGTAAGATAATATTATTAATGTCCAACTAATGACCACAAAAGCATTAGGAAAGATTTTGCTACTTCGTGAACTAGAAAAGAGAAACTAGATCTAAACATTTGATTATGAAACAAAAACACTTTTTAGATCTAATCAAACAAGTAAATAAAAATGATGAACTTTAGCATACAATTTACTTGTTAAATGAAAGTAACCGAGAGAAAAAGATAAAATTTTAACGAGAAGAAAAACTGCTCAAGTCTTGAATTTTTCTTGCAAGATTGGAAAGATCTTTGATGCGGGCATGGAACACTTATGTGTTCGTTTCAACATATAATCCAAAGCAAAGGAGATGCAATCAAGCTCAACCTTTCACTCGGGATGGCAATCTGCACACTTTATCAAGCTTGCACAAAACGAATTAGATCAGGTACACCCCACAGTTAGAAAACCAAAATATCATGAATTATAACCAACTAAAGCATGAACTCTTAAATCGCCAATAGTAAGAAAGTAAATAAGCAAATTGACAGCTGCAAATGCTTACCCTACATGCTACAAAGAGCGTTCTAAGCCAGACTATTAGTTATGCAAAGCAAAATAATTGAACAATATTACCTCACAAAGAAATCACCATATGCACAACTTGCCACAAATCATGAGCCTCCGAAGCCTTTCAAATTTTATTCATAAACAACAATAACAATAATACAAGAGCAGAGGTTCTTTGCCTCCATCTGGGATGAGGCAAAAGAACTTGCTTAAATAGATTTTACAGAACCCCAGGGATGCACCAACCAACTGAAGTAGACATGAGTTAACTGGAGATGAAGTGGAGTGTTTGGTGTTGATTGACGTGAGAAAGCGCCACCTCTCCAAGATAGATGCGCTCCTCACCAACTCAGAACCGCCTTCTCGCTTGCTTGTTAGCGTCAACACTTTCCACACGTGCAATCTCACCAAACTTATGCACTTGTCCTTTATTGTTGGATATATCATATTACAATTTAAACCAAGGTTACAAACCTCAACATATGGCGAGGGTCCACTTAATAAGCAAATGCAAGCTTGATTTGGTGTGGCATGAACCTTCATGTGGTTTGACGATCCTTTATGAGACCACTCGCTACCTCCATCGCATATAATATAATACCTTTACAACATAACCAAAGTACATTAAAACCCATGACATGATTTTAACCAAAGTTTGCTTTACCATTATGTTTAGAGAAAGGACCCACATGCCATGTCATTTCCCACTTTAAAATATTGATTTTTTACTTTTTCAAACTTTTGACTTTGGTGCATTTCCCACTTTAAAATATTTGATTTTTTGCTTTTTCAAACTTTTGACTTTGGTGCATTTCGTCAAAATTTAGCATTTTTTTTATGTTTTGTAGCATTTTTAGCGAAATAATGCCATACAGGACGATATAGTCACCCAAAGCACGGGAAAAGTGGGTCTCAAGGTAAAGGAGGTGCTCTGAGCTTGAAAACAAACCCGTACAAGCCAAAAATGGACTCTAAATCGCACTTGTTTTACATTTTGAAGCTTTTCAATTAAACCATTAAAAAATGGCTTAAAAACGTCAAAAAATATTTTTCTCAGAATCGGACGAAATTCTAGGGGGACTTAGTACATGTCCGTAAGACTCAATATCAATGCCTAACACGCTTATATACATCGACACATGAACTTTAATAACCTCCTAAGGCCTAACCACCAAGACAAAAATTCCAGCTTTGGAGCGGTGAAAAACTCGAAAATTATACATTGTTTATTCAACATTGCATAATTGACAAGGGAAAAAACACCTTGGAATAATCGGATTGATAGCCAAGTCCTAGGAAACCAAGCCCTTTACAAAAAGTTTGTCATGTTAGAGCATTTATTACAACGCCCCCAAGGGGTATGAACATCCATTTTTATTAAAAAAGGGGCCACAACTGGTCCTGATGAACTGTGGAACCTTCAGAGCACTAACAATGAACAAATGGTGTGTTTATGACTTAGGCGGCTCGCTGGAAATCCACAAAGTGCAGAATTAGTGGATAGCAGGTTCCTCTGTCCTCCCATCATCCTATTGTATATCTCTATGCTACAAATCTTTTCTAGGGAAACCCTTTTGGAATCACCTTGCTACTCATTGCCTTTTCCCTAGTAAACCCCAACCCTAAAGAACACTTCCACCTTGGGTTGGAGAGGAGCAAACCTAAAGTGAGAGGGGATATGTGAGGTGGCATATGCTTGTTTGCCTTGGTTCGCCTTAGGCTAGTGTGCATCTTTGAGACTTTAATCACACATGAGAGTTTGGGAGGTAACACTATCCACCATGCTTGAGTATGAAAACAACTACTAGAGCTCTAGAAGATCAATTGGAAAATATTAAAGAATTTTTCACAGATGCCTTAAGCATTTTAGAATTATGTATCCTGCCAATGTTTAGAGTTGATGGTGCCGCCTTCCACCAAGTTGGAAGTCTGATTTCTTGTGCAAAGGAACATTGAGGTGCAGTCAAGCAACAAATGCAAGACCTACATGATCTAACTTAGAAGTTAGGACTATTCAACTTTACATCAATGGACCCACCACCAAGAAGCAAGTGTTGTTAAATTTTATCACAAAAGCTGAAAATGCTTTAGAAAACATAGAAACCTTTTGAGTAATGCTTGTTTAGTCCATGAGAATGTGGTTTCCCTAAAGGCTATGAATTAATGAACATGGAAAGACAAAAAAATAGTCGAACAATCATAGTAAATTCAACCATTATTTTTGTCACTGCCAAATCTTTGTAAATGTACATTGTATACAAAAGAACCAGGAAAAAAAACTCTTGGATTTTCGTAAAACATATGCCTATGTATTCTGATTTCTAAGAATGCTTACCAGACTTTTAAAAAGTTGTAGTGGATTTTTGAGGATGGATATTGTCACATATGTTTGCTATTTTCCGCTCTAGGTTATTGTGAGTAAACTCTTGTGAATGTCTTCGTGTTTATGCTCATAAATATATAAATGCTAATCTAGTAAGGATATTACATTTGGGTTTGGCAGTGTATATTGAGCTTGTTGTTTAAACTCATTCTTTAGAATCTATTGAAAATCTTTGTTTTGTTGTGTAGGCTTATAGCTACCTTGTTGTTTATAATTAATCTTTTGAATATATTAAAAATATAAGTTTTGTTACAAGGCTGACTTTATCTATTGTGGATTCAATTATCTCATTTCTAGTCCTACCTCTATATTTCTTAGTTTAGGATTTATTTCGTGCATTCTACTTACGTTACTCTCAAAATATGAAAATATATTACTTACAAATGAACCCAATAACCAGTACCACAAACTAGAGGATTCACCAATAAGGGTGGGAATCCTGCATTAAGGGTTTTAACCCAACCAATCCGTCATGTTGACAAGGGACAATATCCCCCATCAACATATTCTATTGAATTTCCATTTGTATATGGCAGTAATCAGACATATACCATAGAGTTAAAAATCACAATGGGTGTTTTCAACTGCAAAACTTTCACAAGAACGAGAGCAAAAAGACAGACAATATAATAACAATGGTGGTCATAAAGAGACAAATAAACACAAGCAAGTGATCAAGTGAAAACGATATTATAATATAAGAAAACATATGGTAACAAGCATCCAGAGCTTATCATGAAGGAAAGATATCAGTCTACAAACAAACATTGAGAAATTCTACAAGCACACCATTCTATCAATAAATGTTAAAACATATGATGGCAAATGTACCTGTAGCATTTTGAATCCATAAAGACGAATTTCAGAAGACCAATCTTGCATCACCAATGCAAATGAAGTATTTGCTAAAACACGGACATCCCCTGATTTTAACTGCTCCACACATCCAGAGAACAAATTTTACACAATGAAAATGCAAAATTGACCAGTTCTTTCCATCATAATTCCTACTCAGAGAGGCATTACACTTGTAGAAGGTCAAACCACGGAAAAGAAGCTCAGCAAAGACAAGAACCTAAGAACAAAGGGTCTTCAAGCAATTGATTGAAAAACTAAAGCATAATACTTTCAGCAATAAATTAAGCATGGAATGTCTTCAGGCACTTAGCTAAATAGTCAAAGCATAAGACTTTTGTTATCACACCTAAAGTTCAAATAGAAATGAGACATTTAGTATAAACACGAGTCATTAATTTCAATCCCTCCTTAGACAATGAAGGCCAAATGCATCAGGCATTAATTTACAATGCTTTAGCAGCAGACCCTATGGGCATACCATTCCACCTATGGTAAGATAATATTTGTTAAATATATAATGGGATGGGTCTATCCACGTACAAACATTAAAAAAGAACACAACCACTGCTACATAATGAAATTAACATAGTTGGAAAGCATAAATTCAAAAATAAACACGTTTGATTGTATATCATAAGCCTAGAAATATAGCAAAGTTGTCTAGGATTTGCACAAGATTAGAAAGCTCAATGATTTAATCATGACATTGAATGTATCAGTTGTTTCTAAAATTTTAAACAAATATGGAAACCATAGTTGAAAAAGGATATTAAATAGAGAGCATATAGTGCAAAAGGCTAAACTCAATTGAAAAGATTCAAATATTATAGTTAAATTAAATTGCAATCAAAATTAACATCCACAAATGACCAAAAAGGTCAATGAGACTTCTTTGCACTGCCAAAGTCTCTATTGTACACGATGTGCGACATCAAAGAAACCCAAAATAAAGTTGCAGTAGGCCAGTTATGACCAATATGTATCTTCTTCAGATCCATGTGCACACCATCTTCATCAACAATGTAGCCAAGGTATCATATGCGCTTCATGACAAATGTACATTTCTACAAGTCAGAAAGGAGATTATCAATGGGACTAGATACAATGTCCAATGATAAGGTAAAGCACGGTACCTATCACATCTCTAGTACCTATCAAGGGACTAGTACCTATCACATCTCCCAACTCAATAATAGGAGAAAAAGGGGAAAGAGTGAGAAGAAAGGAGGGCAAAACAAGTCCAAGACCAAAGTTACTTCAAAGTGTGCAAGATATGAGGGAATCCAAAAAAGACAAAGCCCTAGTGGCAATGAGACCAAAAAGCTTTGTTGACCTCAAAGTAGTGGGAAATCTCAACAATCAATCAAGGCCAAAAAGCTTTGTTGACCTCAAAGTAGTGGGCAATCTCAACTATCATTCAAGGCCAATGAATACAAGATAGAGGTCAGGATATGATTCCCTTTTACATGAGACCCTTGAAACCATCATTGTCAAACGGCCCTCATAGAAGTGAAACACTCAAAAGGTCTTTTATAGTTCACATTCCAAGGCTAGAAATAGGATGTCATCAATCAATGACAATGAAAATGGCTAGATTTCTCTTTAAGAAGATTTTGTCAATGATGAATACCTTCCCAAATGAATAGGCAAGACATACCTAATCATCATAATTCCTAAACGAGCAATGAAGTCTGATATAATAGATGGGACATCTGATAATGAAATAATCCTCAACCTTAGACTCTAAGTTGCAGAGTCTAAACATGAAACATTCCGTTGGAGGGTGGCAATCTTCTCAATGCAAATTGTTGAGAGCAAACCTGAAGTTGAGCCAATAGAAATCTCAAATTTAACATTTCACAAGGGTAGGGGATGTGCTCCCCATGCTCCTGAGACATGGGTATTCCAAGGGGAACGTTCCCCCATGTCCCCTTTTGGGGCAAACAAGGAAATGCACTACAAGAATATCACCCTCAAAATTTGAGATGCTCCCATGCTCCCTTTTTACCAAAGCCTGTTGTTTTGAACCCCCTTTCCTAGTAATTACTAGTAATATTAAATTCTTAAAGTAAAAGTTGACATGGTTCTAATTGGTTGTTTATACATGGCTAGGGTTCTTATAAGGGATTAAAACACTCACTCGCTCAATTTTCATTCAATCTATTTCTCATTTCACTCCTTGTTGCGAGTTGTTTGTGAGCTTATTTGTGAGAGCTTGGGAGGGAGATTGAAGGTTGTTGTTTGTGAGAGCTTGGAATGGAGATTGAAGGTTGCCATGGATAGATTCAACCACCATTGGAGAGTGTTGTCGCCTTTCACACACCTAGGGGTGGGACGTGGCAGAAATTTTCAAGCCACTTGGTGCATCCTTGGGGAAGTCTCAAGTCAAGGTTGTCACATTGTTCTTGACTCCTTCGTTTAGGCCAACTCCTAATCGAAGCCAAGGGGGGTAGACCCTATTAGTTTCTAAAGTTGTTAAGGCTTAGTGTGATGATTTATGATTGAGTAAGTTATTTAGGAGTTTTGATGAAAACACTAGAACAAGATATTGCAATAAGATATGTAAGCACAACAACATATAAATTATATCAACACATGATAAATAAATGATCTTAAAGCAAATGAGTGTATGATATGAATAAAATACCAATGCCAATAATGGAGTCGAAATAAGATAATGTTGTTGTAGTGCTGAGAAATGTATTGCAAATGCTCTTGGTCAGTTTTAGATAATTGTGGATAAATGAGTGAATTAGATTAGGGGGGAAGGGAACTCCAAATATACCTGACGGTATGCGGAGTATGTCCAAAACCCTTATTCGATGCGGTTCCATGCGAAGAATATGTGGGCTGGATTGGAGTCTCTGGGATGTGTTTAACACTACACCAACAAGAGTGTAGCCTGACGGTATCTCGAGATCACTATCCAGTTGTTCCCACTTCCTCTGTGAACTTTCCCCGCAACAGATTAAATCGAGGCGTTGGATTTTTCCCTGTTCAAGGGGGAGTTGATTTTATTAAGATGAGCTTTTATTAGATGTGAAACTTATTTGAATGCAACAAACCCCATTTCTGAGTATCCCAAAGCTCAGACAAGCCTGCGATGGGTAGAGCATACGCGGAGTTTGTGCGAAATGTTTGTTCCAGTTTAAGATTGTGAAAGCTAAAAAAGGTAAATGTGAGATTTAATTACTACAGCCAAGAGTTTCTTTCCGGTCCAATACTCTAGCAAGCCCTTGTCTGTGAACCGTAATTGGGAAAGCAAGGTTGGGTTAGTATTCGATTACTTTTACAAAAAGCTAAAGAAAAATCAATCTAACTAAAGCAACTCCCCCTTGAACAAGCAAAAATCCAACGCCTCGATTTAATCCGTTGTGGGGAAAGTTCACAGAGGAAGCAGGAACAACTGGATAGTGACCTCGAGATACCATTAGGCTACACTCTTGTTGGTGTAGTGTTGGATACATCCCATAGACTCCGATCCAGCCCTATTCTTCGCGTGGAACCGCATTGGATAAGGGTTTTGAACATACTCCGCGTACCGTCAGGTATATTTGGAGTTCCCTTCCCCCCTAATCTAATTCACTCATTTATCCACAATAATCTAAAACTGACCAAGAGCATTTGCAATACATTTCTCAGCACTACAACAACATTATCTTATTTCGACCCCATTATTGGCACTGGTATTTTATTCATATCATACAATCATTTGCTTTAAGATCATTTATTTATCATGTGTTGATGTAATTTATATGTTGTATTGCTTACATATCTTATTGCAATATAGTGTTCCAATGTTTTCATCAAAACTCCTAAATAACTTACTCAATCATAAATCATCACACCAAGCCTTAATAGCCTTAGAAACTAATAGGGTCTACCCCCCTTGGCTTCGATTAGGAGTTGGCCTAAACGAAGGAGTCAAGAACAAGGTGACAACCTTGACTCGAGACTTGCCCCCAAGGACACACCAAGTGACGTGAAGATTTATGCCACGTCCCCCCCAGGTGTGTGAAAGGTGGCAACATTTTCTGGCGCTGTTTGCGTCGGGGAGCATAGACGGATGCTACCACCGCGTTGGAAGGTGAAAACTCTTAGCAGTTGTTAGTTTTTCCCTTTGTGAGCATGCTAGTACGGGCATCGATATTTACATTTAATCTAGCTTAATTATGTAATATTGATCTTTTGTGTGCATAGCACATCTCCCGCAATTAGGAGGAAGAAGTAAATCTAGTAGTCGTAATTCGACTAAGCAGGTTTTGCTTAATCACGCGATCTCTCCCCCCTAGTCACATATGACACAAGGCCCTCTTGAGTTCCCTTTTTTACTCCATTTTCCCCTTTGATGTACAGGCACTGATCTCTTTTGAGGACTGATCCTTCCCTCCTTCCCAACACTCATTCAAACTACACCTATCCTACAACCATTTCTCTAAGGCAGCCTCTTCATTTCACCTTGTCCGTCGTCGCATTTGCCTTAGTGATCCTAACCTTAGGAAAGGTCCCCTTGAGTTGGAGAAGAGCCAACTTGAAGCAAGGAAGAGAAGAGTGTGGTGACAGTGGATGCTCTTTTCACAGTTGCCATCGGGCTGATGTGCGTACTTTTGGGCTATGACACACGCACGTCGACCAGGAGCGGCAACAAAGAGCTAAAGAGGTAGGCTCTAAATCACACTGTTTGTTTGTTTTTAAATTTTTTTCCACTATGTTAAAATTTTAAATTTTGAATGTTCTCGTCTCCTACTCTTCCCCATTTCTCCTTCTCCATCATTCTATTGCAAGCAACAAGTTCTTCTCGTCTTGAGTCAAGAAGCATGATGGGTATGTGGTTTTTCCTATTGGTTCCATTTCTAATTATGATGGTGGTGTTGGGAAGCCGAAATACCAGTAATGAGGAGGGAGAAGAAGGGAGTGGCACATACCATGGAGAGGAGGAAGAAATGGACGGGGATGGTGATAATGAAGCTAACAATAATGAGCAAAAAACACACAAACACAACAACTTTGCATAAGTATGTGACAAGACTTGGGGGAGGCAAAGGGGGTGGAACCACAGTTTATATGCCCCCATTGTACTAAAACTTACACAAGTTCATATACCCATGTGAGAAAGCATCTATGTGGGATTATGCCATGGGATGAAGGTATGACTATTGGAGGCAAAACCTATGACAAAGTGCCAAGAAAAGAGAGAAACAAATAGAAGAAGGAAAAGAGGTCGCACAAAACAAATCCAAAAAAGCAAGGAATAAATCTGAGGCCTCGGGTTGACATAGAATGTTTGGTAGTTGATCCCCATCTACCCATAGTAGTGGATTCTCTCCTATGCTTAGAACAATATCAAATTTCTTTGACCAAGCTTGCAGGGATGATGTGGATTCAAAAATTTACAAGCTTCTCTATGCATGTGGTGTGCCATTCAATGTTCTTTGCTCACCCTATTCGCATGAAATGATACAAGCCATCAATGGTGACCCTAAAGGATACAGGAGCCCTGGGTATAACAAAGCTAGAACCTTCAAATGTTAAAGGCACGCCATTGATAAATATTCTTGGTGTATCGATTGATGGTACAGTCTTCCTTTCAACCCATGACTACTCAGAACGCTACAAGAATTGTATTAAAATTATAAAACCTTTACTTAAAAATGCAACCAAGTCCCAGATATAGCATAAAAAGAGCAAAAATAGACAATAAGAGAGTAATCCACGCCTAAAAGATGAATAGCAGAGATAAATATCAATCCTCTTCGAGGGAGGAACCTCCTTACACAATGTAATGAGTACACAAGACAAGATAAGATAATATGATGACTAAAATGATAATATCTCCTTCCTATATATAGGAGATAAAGGTGTACAATAACAACTAATAGACCCAAGCCTACATAAATAATATGTAATGGACCACAATATAGGGAGTAATGCGCCACACTATAAGGTGTAATGTGTCATCATTAAGGGCTTAACATGCCCCTCCCTTTCAAAAAGTGTTGTCCTCAACGCTAAAGTAGTTCTAGATGTTGTTGTATAAAGGACTCATCTTCCCATGTTGAATCTTATGTGGGTAAGTTCTTCCATTTAATGAGATACTCTGAAATTGATCAATTTTGAAGCTGTCTAGTTCATATTTCAATAATTTCTTCAGTCTCCAAGATGATTTTTCCTTCCTCATCAAGTTTTGGTAACATCGTTTGAACTAGTAGCTTGTCACCGATTACCTTCTTTAAACAGGAAACATGGAAAACTAGATGGACTCGTGAAGATGCAGGTAGTTCCAATTTGTAGGCCATACTACCAATCTTTTGTAACACCTTGTAGGGACCGTAGTATTTAGGTGATAATTTATTATCCTTCTTGGTGTTCTTCAAGGACATCTGTTTGTATGGTTGTAGTCTTAAAAACACCCAATCCCCTACATTAAAGCTCCGTTCACTACGGTGTTGATCTGCTTGTTGTTTCATTCGATTTTGTGCTAGATTCAAGTTGTCCTTGAAGAGTTGAAGAACTTGTTGTTGATGCTCCATGTGGTCTTCCACTGCTTGAACCTTAGAGTCTCTTAGTGAAGATGTGATAGATAGTGGATGGTAGCCATACAGTGCCATAAACAGGGTCATTTTTTATGATGTATGAGAGGAAGTATTATACCACCATTCTGCCAAGGGTAACCACTTGACCCATTATGTTTGTTTATCAACTGCAAAACATCGAAAATATCCTTCCAAACATTTGTTTACTATCTCTGTTTTTCCATCAAATTGAGCCAGTTGAGTACCCAAACAAGAAAATAATTCGGTCAAAAATTTCCAT
Organism: Pseudotsuga menziesii; assembly: GCA_001517045.1. Taxonomy (NCBI): domain Eukaryota; kingdom Viridiplantae; phylum Streptophyta; class Pinopsida; order Pinales; family Pinaceae; genus Pseudotsuga; species Pseudotsuga menziesii. The sequence continues at coordinate 77,028 of LPNX010843070.1, read as the reverse complement.
TGAAAATGGGATCCCTGTCACTTACTATAATATTTGGAGTACCATGTAGTTTTTGTACTATATCCATTAAAGAATTGGCGACCGTGCTTGCTTTGAAGGGGTGAGATAGTGCACAGAAGTGTGCATATTTAGTAAGTCTATCAACAACCACCATGATGACACTCTTTCCTTCAGACTTTGGTAAACCTGTGATAAAATCCATCGAGACCTCTGTCCACCTTTGGCTTGGAATAGAAAGTGGTTGTAGGAGACCAGGGGTCTTAATTGTTTCCACTTTATTTTGTTGGCAAACCAAACATTTAGCCACAAATTTTTTAACATCAGTTTTAAGACCATCCCAAAAAATATCTTTCATTACCCTGTAGTAGGTTTTTAAGAACCCTGAGTGCCCTCCTATCGGTGAAGAGTGGAATTCAGAAAGTACCTTTTGCTTGAGCTAGGAACTCTTACCAAGATATAAGCGATCCTTGTACCATAGCAAGTCATCTTTCCACCTAAATGTATTAGAGGCACTGGGATCCTGATGCAGCTTTTGAATAAATGTCCATATTTTTTCATCAGTTTTCCATTCGTCCATTACTTTAGCTATCCAATCTAGTTGGATGATCGAAATAGCATATAGTAATGCTTCAACATCCTCATCTTTCTTGGAGAGTGCATCTGTGACAACATTTTGCTTCTCCTTTTTGTAGATGATTTCAAAGTCATATCCTAACATCTATGTTACCCATTTTTGTTGCTCTTCTGAAGATATCCTTTGTTCCAAGAAGTATTTAAGGCTATCATGATCAGTTTTAACCTTGAAATGTCTTCCTATAAGGTAGGGGCGCCATTGCTTCAAGGCATGTAGTATTGCCAACATTTCCTTCTCATAAATGAGCTTTTTTAAGTTATTTCCCTTGATTGGATGACTTGTGAAGGCAATAGGGTGTCCTTCTTGCATTAGTACAGCTCCAATTCCATTTCCTAAAGCATCGCATTCCACAATAAAGGTTTTTGTGAAGTCTGGTGTTGCCAAAACAGGAGCTTTACACATGGCCTCTTTGAGTTGTTGAAAGGCTTAAGTTGCCTCTGAAGTCCAATAAAATGCATCTTTCTTCAGTAACGATGTTAAAGGAACTGATATTCTTCCATAGTTCCAAACAAACTTGCGGTAGGACCTTATCAGGCCTAAGAATCCTCGAAGATTCTTTAGGGTTTTGGGAATCAGCCAGTCCATCATGGATTTAATTTTTTTAGGGTCTACCTTGACACCTTCATGAGATACAATATGACCCAAATACTCTACCTCCTTTCTCCCAAAGAAACGTTTTGAGGGTTTTGCATACAGTTCTTTCTCCTTTAGTAGTTGTAGTACCCTGTCAACATGTTGAACATCAAACCTTGAAATGTGGAAGGTGCATTTATTAGACCAAATGGCATGACCAAAAATTCATAGTGACCTTCATGAGTTCTGAATGTTGTTTTGGGAATGTCTTCATCCTTCATTCGAATCTGATGATACCCGGAACGAAGATCGAACTTTGTGAAGACAAATGCTCCATATAATTCGTCTAACAATTCATTAATGACGAGAATGGGAAACTTATCTTTAATGGTGATCTTGTTGATCTCTCTATAATCAGGACACATACGCCATGATCCATCTGGCTTGGTTACCATTACCACTGGTGCAGAGTAAGAACTTTGGCTAGGCCTAATTATGCCAGCCTCTAACATTTCAACCACCATACGCTCAATTTCACTCTTTTGGCTATAGGGATATCGGTAAGGTCTAATGTTAGGAGGAACACTGCCTGGAATTAAGTGGATAGCATGATCAAAGTCACGAATAGGTGGAAGACATTTGGGAATATCTTCAAATACCTTGGAATGCTTATTAATGACCCTTTGGATATCTGGGGAGATAGGGAACTTTAAGGTTTGAACATCTAATGAGCATAATTGTGCAACTATACCTTGATGTCCCTTTTTTAACAACTTTGTCATACCATTAGAGCTTATCACCTTGCTTGGTTTTCCTGTGATACCATTTAACTCATATTCTTTACCTTCCCATGAAGGTTTCATAAAAAGTTTCTGAAAATTAAAAGCCACTGTTCCCAATGATTGTAACCATTGGACACCCAAGACAACATCAGCCCCCCCCATTGGGATAATAATCATTGGACTATTCAATACATATTCCCCCCCATAGCTAGATTGATATTATGGCATTCTCCTGAGCAATTTATAGTTCCTCCATCTGTAATCATTACTTGAAATTCTGGTTCTAGATAAACAAAGCAATTAAGAACTTTGGCTAATTTACAATGAATGAAATTATGAGTACTACCAGAATCAATCAACACCGTTACCTTCTTCTTTTTGATGTATCCTTCTATCTTGAGAGTTTGAGGAGTGCTAATTCCAGCCAATGCATGACAAGATATGGTGGGAGTAATTTCTTCTGAAGTAGCCTCTTTTAATTCTTCTGAAGTCGCATTTTCTTGAGATGCTTCCTCTTCTTTTGGTTCTTCCTCTTCACAATCTATGTAGAATAATTTCTTCTCGTTGCACTTATGTCCCTTACTATACTTGCTAACATAATTAAAGCATAATCCTTTTGCTCTTCTTTCATCTAGTTCTTGGGGTGTCACCCTTTGTGGTGGTTTAGAAGAAGGAACATTATTTTCTCTATATGTGTTGGAGAAGGCCTTTCTAGTAGTCATTGCCATATTTTTATTTTCAACCTTCCTTGCCATCATGAAAGCCTTCTCTAGAGATGATGGTTCAAAGAGACGCACCTCATGTTGAATGTTATCTTTCAAGGGTCCAATAAAGAGATCTAACAAATTATCTTCTGAAATATTCTTCACTCTGAGACTTAGCTGCTGAAATTGCTTGATGTGATCTGTAACTGAACCTTTTTGCTTGAGATTTACCAACTAACTAAAGAAGATGTTGCTATTTATATCCCCATAATGTGCAATCAATTCTTCTGTGAATATAGACCAAGAGATAATAGACTCCTTTTTACGGTCACAAAGTCATTGATACCATACAAACTGATCAGGTTATAAATACAAAGATGCAATAGTTACCTTTTGCATGGTGGGCACCTGGTGTAGATCAAAGAATTGTTCCATCTAAAAAATCCACGTGATTGGATCCTTGCTATCAAACTTTCTAATGTCAATCTTGGGGATAAAGTAGTTTCTTGGACCTAAATTGAACCAATGATGTTGTAGTGAATCATCAACTTTTGAGGACTCCAACTTCCTACTCTCTAATTGTTTTTCAATATTCTCCAAACATGACTAGAATAAGTCATCTTTTTCCTCCTTATCCTCTTCTTGAGTAGATAATTGCGGAATAAAGTTATGTTTGATATCCTTGATAAAATCCTTCAAGTCTTGAAGATCTCCTTTACTAGCCATCCCTTTGATATCCTCTTTAGTAGCCATCTTCTTTTCCAATTTAGCAAAGTCATCAATTTTCACATTTCCTTTGATCATATCTTCCAACTTGGACACTCTAAAAGAAATGTCTTCCATTTCCTCGTATGTCGAGAATGACTCCTCTGGGGGTTTGAGTGAAGTGTGATTCTTTCGACTTCCTGTTGGTGGCATTTTTAACAATATCACACCCTAGGTTTTACCACAAATATATCCTTCTACTAAAAGCTATTCAAATGCCAAATGACGTACATTTTTCAAACCCTAATTGGAAGACTGTTTTAGGGTCTACTTGTAACTAAGGTAAAATTTGAATTGCGACTCCTCTGAGTCTGAAACTTCAACCTGTAGTACCTTGATCTGTCCTCTTTCCAATGCCACAGGTCTAACCTAATTTGGATGAGCCAACAAAAAGTTATTGCAAATATACCAAAGCTTCTTATTTTTGGTCTATCTAGAAGAGCGCACTTGTACTGTATGCCATGTGTCCACTGTTTTGTTTCTATATCTGAAACTTCTACCAAAAATATCCTAGTCCGTCTTCTTTCAGATGCAACTGGTCTCACTCCATTTGGATCTCAGATTCCTTAGATATGACCTTTTTCCCAAGAACACCTGTTTTAGACTAGCTATAGGACTAGTCAAAAACCCTAGATTCCTCCGCAATTGTCTCTGAAACTGTAATAGATCAGGATCTGAATTTTGGACTGGAGATAGTTCAGCCTGTTTTGGAAGTGGGTTTTTAACCTCGATCTTTGAATCCTTGTAGAAAAAAAGTTGTAGCGAAAGTGCCAAGATGACTCATTTTGCAGAAGCCACTCCCGAGGAAAGAGCTCTGATACCAAATGTTATGCAACCAAGTCCCAAATACAACATAAAAAGAGCAGAAATAGACATAAGAGAGTAATCCACGCCTAAAAGATGGATAGCAAAGATAAATATCAATCCTCTTCGAGGAAGGAACTTCCTTACACAATGTACTAAGTACACAAGACAAGATAAGATGATATGATGAATAAAATGAGAATATATCCTTCCTATATATAGGAAATAAAGGTGTACAATAACAACTAATAAACCCACTAATAGACCCAAGCCTAAATAAATAATATGTAATGCACCACAATATAGGGAGTAATGCGCCACACTATATGGTGTAATGTGTCATCATTAAGGGCTTAACACTCACCCTATTGGCATAAAATGCTACAAGCCATCAATGGTGACCCTAAAGGATACAGGAGCCCTGGGTATAACAAAGCTAGAACCTTCAAATGTTAAAGGCACGCCATTGATAAATATTCTCGGTGTGTCGATTGATGGTGCAATCTTCCTTTCAACCCATGACTACTCAGATCGCTACAAGAATTTAATTAAAATTGCAAAACCTTTACTTAAAACCATTCAAGAGATTGGGCCATACAATGTCATTGAATTCATTATTGATAATGTTGCTAATTGTAAGGAAGCAGGAGCAATCATTGAGGATATGCACCCTAACATATTTCGGTCAGGGTGTTTGGTTCAAACATTGAAACTTTTGATGCATGATATTATTAAAATGAAGGAACCTAATTATAGATGGATTGATTAGTGCCTTGTACAAGAGAGGGAAGAAAATGATAAAATTTATTACCAATCATAGCACAGCCCACCACTTTTTTTGCAATCACTCTAGGTTGGAGCTACTCAAGATTGCAAAGAACAGATTTGCTAGCTACTCCCTCACCTTCAAGAACCTTTTTAAGGTAAGAGAGGCATTGGCCAGTAGGGTCTCAAATGATTCATGGCAGGGTTCAAAAGGCAGGGCCGCAAGCACATTTGATAGACATGACTTTCAAGAGATGGACATTGTCCTTGATGGTCAATTTTGGGCATAGGTTAGGTAAGTTCTACAATTCACCGAGCCCATTTATAGTATGATTCAATTTGCAGATACAAATCAATTGGAGACTTGGGACTCAGCAGGTGTATGAGCATATGGATAGCATGCTAGGCCAAATCAAAAAATCGTTGGCCAGAGAGATGTGATCTTGTATGATCATCATCATAAACATGTGGTTAAAAAGGTGGGATAATCGAAATGTTTCACTCCATGCCCTAGCATCTGTCCTTACACCAAAATATTATTCTCCATCTCGGTTAGCCCAACTAGCACCTAGGGGAGGAGTTAGGAGGAAACAACACACAAATCCAAAGGTGTTGTATGGGTATATACTTGCATTAGGCAAGTTGGTCCCCGATGAAGAGGAATGTGCTCAAGTACAAAGCAAAATGAGCAAACCATGGAGTATTTGGTAACCTACAAGCATCAAAAGATCAAGTTAGGCTAAGTCATTTTACCAACTAAATTGCACCTAGTTGGACTTTTAGGCGAGCCGACAAAGTTCGAACAAGCACACTTGTTCATTCATCAGAGTTCAGAAGTCCGTCAGGCCTCTTAGGCTAGGTTTTTTTTTTTTAATTGTAACACATGTTCATACCCCCTTGGGGAAATTGTAAAAACTGTGCTAGTATGGTCAATTTTTAAAAGGCTCGGCTTCCTAGACTTAAACATCAAACCGACTAGCCCAGAGTGTTTTTTTCCTTGGTAATTATTTGTTGTTGAACAAACAACTAATAATTTCTGAGTTTTTCACTCACACCTCCAAAGTTGGTGTAGTCATCTTGGTGGTTAGGCCTTAGGGGGTTTTTAGAGCCTATGTGTCAATGTTTATAAACATGTCAGGCATTCGAATTGAGTCGTATGGACATGTGTTAGGTCCCCCTAGGTTTTTGTTCAATTTCCTGCAAAATTAGGCCATTTTTTAATGGTTTAATTAAAAATTTGTAAATGTCATAAAAGCTTGATTTGGAGTCCATTTTTGGCATGGGGATGCTCGTTTTCACACTCAGAGCATCATTGTCACCTTGAGACTCACTTTTCATATGTTTCGGACGGCTAAAACATCCCATAAAGCATTATTTCTCTAAAGGTGCATCAAAACGAAATGCTAATCATGCAACAAAATGACACAAGCCAAAAGTCATGAGAACTTGGTCAAACGACTTGGAAAAATTGTCGTTCTTGTCCTTTGTGGTGGGCGATGTCATTGGTGAATAAGACTTTCGGTTAAAATGTCATATTTGAATAATTTTTTGAGATTAACGAATCACCACATGACTTAGATATGCGTCTACCTTCATCCCATCATTGCATGGGCAGTGTATTACATGGCAAGTCAAAATGATGTGGCAAATGGGTCCCTCATGAATTACTGACCCAATCTAAACATCAAGGCGTCAACTTAGGAGATTTTTTGAAGGAGTTACGAATCATGTGTTTGGTGAGGTGACGTCAATCTAATGAACTCGCAATTGGCCGGTTGTATTGGCGATTTGAAGTGGCGAGTTGTTGGAGTGAGGTCACCTACCTCATGGGAGGTGGTGCCTCCTCCATAGTAATCACTTCACTCAAACTCAAGCTCATCCCTTAAATCACTCCATGCAACTTGACATGAACTCCGACTTCAACTCAAGCGATGGATGCGACCCCCCCGCCTCTCCCTTTGGGTTATTTAAGCAAGGATTCGGTTCACTGTTTCAGATGGTCAGAGAGGACCAAAAGGCTATTGAGTTGTATACTTGTAATCTCGTAGTATTTTATGGAATAAAAGAAGGCTTTGGAGGCAAATCTCTTGTGTCGAGCATCAATGTGTGAGGATGATTATTGCGTGGTTTATGAGGTAACCAATATTGGCTTCTTTTTGTTGTGCATTTCTTTGGTTTGTTGCGGACCTACAAGGGGAGCTATCTCCCGGTAGGATAAGAGATTGTTCTAGTTTGATTCATGCTCTTATTGTTTGATGGTTGTAGATCTCTTAGCTCACATGTACATTTTGTTTAATTGCATGCTTTCCAAGTTTCTCAATCCAACAGCACCTTTACTTGTAACCTTTCTTGTGCAAAGATTTCTAAGTTGATGCAGGTATCTAGTATGAAGGGATAGTTGATCTAGGTTGACTCCTCCAACTTTCAAGCAAATTTTGAAGAGCGTAGTCCCTCCGCTTTCCACTTGCAAACTCCACGGCCCAAATATTCCTAGGCTTCCAGCATTCCTTCTCTCTCTCTCCTTCAATTTAAATCAAACCTTCCCCTTTGGTTACGATTACTCACATGCTTTAGTGAATTATATTTTTTTTTAAATATATAAAGGCTTATTTATTTAAGCGTGTATCTAGATCTAGAAGCATAAAGTGATATTTATGAAGTAGATCTAGGTTGATTAAGTACTTAGGCTTATTGTTTATCATTTAAGTACTTAAATTTGTATGCTTTTAACGTTTTATTTGGCACATTTGGTGCATTATAGGTGGCTGGTTTTTCACTTTTATCGCCAAGACAAGCAGAAGTGCTGCCAGAAAATCAAGGATCTAAGATGTTCAAAGCCCTCCTGGAGCACCATTCTTGATCTTGTCTTACTCAGAAAACCTTGTAAGCCTTTCGATCCGAAATTTTAAGGACCAAAGGTTTTGTAAATACTGTAATAAAAGTGTTGAGTAGGCTCCTAAGAGCCCACTCCCCATCCCCCTAAGGGGGATTTGCGTCGGTGTCACTTTTCATGTTTTTTTTTTCATATTTTTGCTTAGTTTAGTTTCCTTTTGTAGATCTTTACACTTTGATAGGTTTATATCTGCTACATCATTCATTTTTTCAAAGTAATACAAGTACTAACCCCACGACTTCCCGAGTTACCCGAAAGGGGAAAGAGATGCATGATAAGATTAATTAGAAAACATTTTGTTTGTTTGTTTTGTACTGAATTTACTTTTCCAGTAATTTACTCCCCTTGCTTTCACGATTAGGGTTTATAACCTCAAAGAGACTCTTGGGGATTTAATAACCAAGCAAGCACTGTTCAAAAAACTCTAAAAAGTAACAAGGCTTTCGTTGTGTATGCTCTGCACAGCTACGGTTCGACTAACCAACCAATTGGATGCATCTAAAGCAGTGTTGAAAAACTCTCCGAAAAATCGCCGACTTTTTAAAAAGTCACAATTTTTCCCCTAAGCCGAAAAATCGACAGGAAAAAATCACGATTTTTTAATTTTTCAAAAAGTCGCGACTTTTTCCAAAAAGCCGCAATGGCTAAAATGACAAGTCCCGACTTTTTCAAAAAAGTCTCCATTTTGGCTAAAATGGCTAATTTTCCAAAAATTAGCCATTTTAGTCGTTTTGTTGTATACTAACACCTTTCCTCTACTGTATAAATATTTCAAAACTTTGTTGTAATTTGTATTTGAAGATCAAACCATGCAAGGATAAGCTATACAAAATATGTATCCATTTATCAAAGATCACAATGGTAATTGAATTACTTTTTTTCACTATTAGGGAATTTTTTGAGCAAACATATTTTGAGTGATCATCATAGCACATTGTAGGAAAAAGAGAGCAATGTTTCAAGTGGTAGATGAGTTAGGGCTAAATGTGAGGCTCGTGTCGGAAATTCAAATTGGGAGAAGTGAAAAATACATCTATGATTTATCACCAATACAAAACAAGAAATACATTTAACGGCTGACAACCAAATCAATAAAATATACCTTCCAAAAATTAAGTTTAAGTCATAAGATGGAGGGACAAATAAAAAGCATTTATGAAAACCTTATATAAACCTAATCATTGGAGTAGGGAAAAATATGAAGTATGAATGGAAAATAGAATAAATTGTGAAGTAAAGATATAATGAAAACGAGAAACAAGTAATAAGTAAAAAGGAAACTTGGGAAGAGAGCATTGATATTAGATAGCTACATGTTAGTTTTCCTCGGATACATTTATATATGTGATGTCATGTTGTATTGGTTATCCACTTTTGAGTCCTTGATTGAACAACTATTATGTTTCAGGATACGGTATCGACTTTGATGTATCATTTTACATTTGGCATGACCGCATGATAATGATATATATCAGTGCTTTCTCGATTTTTATGTTCGAATGTGTTTATCTGATGTTATTGTTGCTTTAAATGTATAAATTTCTGGAAAAAAAATGAATGTATTTTGTATTTTTTAATGTTTGCCGACTTTTGCCGATTTTTCCCAATTTTTTCGCCAATGTTGTCGAGAAGTTGTATGCGGGAACCTTGCCGACTTTTTGTCGATGCCGACTTTTTCAACATTGATCTAAAGCAACACAGGTGACTAGTTTAAATTAGTATCACTTTCAAATTAACCTCCCAAGGCGAAAATCCAATGCCTCGATTTAATCCATTGTGGGGAAAGTTCACTAAGGAAGCGAGAACCACTAGATAGTGACCTCGGCATACCGTCAGGCTACACCCTTGTTGGTATAGTGTTCGACACGTCCCAGAGACTCCGATCCAGCCCACATATTCTCCGCGTGGAACCACATTGGATAAGAGTTTTGGACATGCTCGTACCGTCAGGTATATCTAAAGTCCCCCTCCCCCCTCATCTCATTTACTAAATCTAAAACTGACCAAGAACACTTGCAACACGTTTCCAGTATTACAACAACATTACAATCTTGTGACTCCAATTTAGCACTGGTCTTTTACTTGTATCGTACATTTTATTGCTATAAGTTCATTTACCCATCTGGTGTTGTATAATTCATATGCTATTGTGTTTAAAATTTAAATTATCTATTGCAATGATCTTGTTTCAATCTTTAGTTCTAAAAACTCCTAAACAACTTACTCATCCATAAACCACCACTAAACGCTTAATCAGCCTTAGTAACTCTTAGGGTCTACACCCCTTGGCTTCATTAGGAGTTTGCCTAAACGGAGGAGTCAAGATCAAGTGACAGTACTTGACTAGAGACTTGCCCCCAAGGACGGACTTAGTGGCTTGAAGATTTCTGCCACGATAACCTAACCCCCCCAGGTAGATGAAAGGCATCAACAAGTCCTATCAAATAATGGAACATGTATGGCTCCTCTACCACATATCTGCATAAATTGACGATGAGGGTGCTTTCACAAGTTGTTAAAACATCTTCTACAGAGAGGTGTTGAACCACCCATAGCTTCATCCACAACGTGAAGGGAAACGGGTTGAATGTAGATTGGGCAAAAAGCCTGGTTTATGTGCACTATAACTTGGTGTCGTTGTCCAATTATTGAGATGTGGTCGAGAATGATAGATCATATTTGACTTGGGACAACAATCCAGAGGAGGATAGTTTGGAGGATGGGGACATAGCTTTAGAGCGCTTGGAGGTTGAATTATTGGTGATCATAATGGTGATCAAATTCATACAAAAGAGACGCCACCCTCGACCACGAGTAGGTTTCCAAATGGAAGAGTTTTTCCTTTAGCTTCACAACATCTAGCATTGTGTGGGGGTATGCAGCTATTGCTTATGTTCCACGAACATCTCCAATTGCTCCTACTCTTGTTCCTAGATCACAAGAAAAGAAAATGGAAGTTTATTGTGGCAAGTGGAAAACTCAATAGATAGATCATAGAACTTTGTCTTTAATATTTATTATGGTCTATTTTGTAGACATTATATGATAGTTTGAGTTTTAACTTTGAACCTACATTTGAAGTTTAAATTGTTGATTACATCATACAATTCTTTGGTAATGAATATGATACTCTCTTTCGTTTGATGTTATATGTTAGAGTTTGTTGATGGCAAATGTTATATGTTAAAACTTGAAGGTTGATGTGGTTGATGATTGATCTTTGATGACAATATTGCAAGTTATAGCTACTAAATGATTGATGTTTTATGTGTACTAGCTGGTTAGTGTTAGGATTATTAATCCTCCCTTGTCCAATTTGGTCATATGTCTAAATCAGGAGTCATGTCTAAATCGGGAGTCCATCCAGTCTATTTTTAGTCACTAGCACCATTGGGTCCACTTGGCCTAATTGGGGCACATGTTCCAATTACTAAAGTGTGGGGAACACTAATTGAGGCCTACTGCCACTGATTGCACTTGCATGCATCAGTTTAGGAGCCTCCTAGATCAATTCCTACAATTTAGGAGCCACTGGAGTGCCGACACCAACCTTCATGCAGTTGAGTTCAGTTAGTGACTAGTCAAGCTGAGTTAGGAGTCAGTTATATTCAGTTCTAGACCTCTACATTCAGTTAGCACTAGGTTTGCATGGCTACATGCAGGAGAGGCGCATTTCTCACCTACCACAGTCAATTAGCCTCGGTCAACACTGAAGTAGACACTTGAGTTGTGTTTTAGAACTTCGTTGAACTCCGGTAATGGTTTAGACAAAGTCAGTTAACTATTGAGTCGTCCGACAGTGATTTAGACAAGGTCTTAGTTACCTACAGTCAAGTAGAGTCTAATCAATTTGAATTTCCTCATGTGGATTCGAATTGCATGTGGCTATTTAAGCCTTTGTACTTCATTGTAATTATTATCTAATTACTCTTTGATTAATGAAAAGCATTCACAGCTGCAAGCCATTTTTGCACTGTTTCATTCTTCAATAACTGAGTAAATTGTGTGATCTATCTTGTGAGTTGTGTGTTTGTCCACGGATCTATGTGCTCAATTTAATAGTTAGATCTATGTTTTCATGTTTTCTACGACTAATTTGGCATTATGCATGTTTTTTAAATATATAAGCATCAAAATATATTAAAATATGTATTATATAAAAAATGATCCGCTCCCGAAAGCTTTTGAAAATTGCACTTCCTACTCCTCCTGCTCCCAAAAACCTCGATTTCAATTTTCTAAATATAATGAGAAATACAGTGATGCTAGTCTATAGATAATTTATGAATTATGATTTATAATTGATCAATTATTATGTTACATTGTTATGTGTAAGATTATAAAATTGCAATAATTTATCATTTATGTTTCAAGTTTCATATGTTCTAATTTAAATATTTTAGTATTTTGGGTAGTATTTTGGATAGGGTCCTCTATGTTGAAGGCCTCGACATCCCCTGCAACATTTCCTGAATTTTGAGGGATGCTTCTACATATCCCTTGGATCTGTTTCCCTGCTCCCACATCCCTACGTCACGAAAACTTGGTGGAACATCAATATTATGCTCTAACACATCTCTGGATAACAAAGACACTAATCTACATATGGAGAAAAATATAAGCATTATGTTGAAGTTTTGAGTGAAGGTCTCCTTGGATTGATACAAGTTACTTCCAAGTAAGCCTTACAAAACCCATCACAACTCCCACTATTTATATCTCCTTTGGTTACATATACAACATTGATTGAGAATTCCAAATTCCAAATCAAGGCAGCAAATCAAAGAAGTGGTCTCCACATGACAATTAAAACCATGCCCCTAGATCATGAGTAATATTAACTAAACAAAGATTGGTGGGCCAAAAAAGGATATCTGCCATTTATTAATAGAGTGCATTGAACCATGTGAAGCCTAAAAACCACATGAAATAAATAGAAATAAACAAAGGGTGGGCTCTAAACTCATCTTGGATGTCAAAATGTGTGATAGTATTTTTAGCTCAAATAATCTTAGATAGCAATGTGACCAAGACTCCCACAATGTAAGCCCGTCATGTCTATCTAAAACTTATCATGTCTATGTCTATGTGAGGCACTAACAATGACATTAAGATCAAGGCTACTTTAATTATGATGTCGCCTTGGAGAATAAGGTTGATGAGGTCTCCATCTCTAGGGATTCAAAATTGGTAATTTCTTGGTTGAAGGGGCAATTCAGGGTAAGGAATATCACTCTTAGTTACAAGATTAACATGGTCGAGAAATTGTTAAGAGTTTTCAAAGGATTCAGGTTTGCCACACATATAGAGAGAACAACAAGGAAGCTAAAATTGAAGTAAAAGAGGTTCCTACTTTGGATGAACATAAGCTACGAGTATACACACATCTAAAGGATTAAAATCCTGTAATGAAACCAAGCAAGTCTTCTGCTAATCTTTTATTTCCTTTTGAATTGTTAATTATTGTTGCCTCCTAGTAGACAAGGCTTTCTATTTTGTAATCTCACCTATACACTTCGACCATAGACATCAATACTCTACTACTGGTGAGTATGTGATGGAATCGAAGCCCAATTTGTAGGACTTTGTCAGTGGTTGACCATAATCTTCCCAGAGAATTCCAAAGATGCATAAATGAAATGTACCTGTTTTGGAGAAATCAATAAACAGGCCACAATATTTTTCTTTGAAAACACACACACATATCCAATCATATTGATCTAGTTTAGTAGAACATATCAACAAGGGAAAAATGGACATTGGACTTCAAACTAATGGGTTTTGAATACTTTAACCTAGTCATTATTAGATATGATTTTCACTCACTTATAAGCACATCTCTTTATAGCGAAGTTGTTGTTAGTTAGTTTATTTGGCTATTTTGACCATGTTCTCCATTTCCTTCCATCTTCAAGAATTCAAGTTACTACTTGCTTGGCTTCCATTGGAGGAAGGGTGCACTTCTGTGAGGGAGACCCTCATTCAAGAATGTAAAGCTGCTTATAAAGACATGATGGAGGAGAAAACACAATACCACATGAGTAGGGCACAGGCATGTTTTATTTTAGTAGGGTGCCGATTTACGCATCCAAGGAGCAGTTACTCTGGGAGAGATTGCCATATGCATAGCACACTACTCTAGGAGGCATGTGGTGCACTATTCTAGGAGAGATTCCCACATGCAAGGTGCAATTACTCTAGGAGTTGCACTACATGCATAGCCATAGTCATTTTGGGGATTGCACATCATGCATGTGAGGTGCACCACTCTTGAGACTATTCTTAACATGTTTTGTAACCTCCTCTTCCTCATCATATATAAAGTAGAGGGAGCTCCACTAGTTGCGTCGGGCAGAGAAAAGAAGCCAGTGCGATTTGTAACAATTATTAGCAGCAGAGATTGTTGTGCTGTAGCTGTACTTTTCAACGTGTTATGTTAGAGCATGAAGTTTTGCTTTTGTGTGGGCAAACTGGGTGCTACATCAGTTGTTGTTGTAGTTCATTCAGTCTTAGAAGAGGGATCATGCTAGAGAACGAGCTGGGGTGGTAGAATGATTCTGATAGTGTGTGATAGTATGGTTTTTGAGTTAGAACCTTGCATGTGATACAAAACTGTGTGATTTCTCTTTTCCATGCATAATAGCAAGAAATGTGATTGCTGCTGCAGATTTCTAGTATACTGTCCTGAATTCCCATGTTTTTTAAGTATATCTAACCGTTAGTTTTCCATTGGTTTGATGTAACCTTGAATTAATTAGTGTCCACGTTTTTGAGTTTACAGTCCAGATTGTTAAGTATTTAATGTGCATTGTTTTGAGAGGTGTTAACAGAGTTTTCACTGTTGAGATAGGATTTTGTTCATGAGAAGTGCAAATCTTTGTATCATGTTCTCAAAGTTAACAGTTAACAAATTCACCACCTTAGGGCGAAGATCCTGGTTCCAGTACAGATCAGATCCGCAGATTTGTCAATCCATACCAGATTCTACAGGATCTAACAGCCTTTTGTTGTTGGATAAATTTCCAGCTGTCGTAACCATTTTGGCAGCAAAAACACCTACAAGAAATGTTTCTTGCAGTAAGAAATATCAAAAACATCTGCGGAAAACATTTCACACAACAGGAAATGTTTCCCACAGGATATGAAAAAGAGCAAAAACCAAAAAAAGAAAATAAGCAGGCAATTTAGGAGAGAAACAGGGTAGCAAGGCCCACATAGCCTCCCACAATCAATGGATACTTGGGGGCATAGGCCCCCTTATTCTTATTTTTTTCTCTCTTCCTCGCTACAATAGCATTTGGAACCTAACTCAGCTCATTTTTCACTCTCATGCTTGGTTTGGAGAGTAGAACAATAAGTTGGATGGCACAACAGCTTACAGTTACCAAACTTGACAGATTTGGATCTTACTTTTGTGTTGCATGTGCTTGCAAAAGAGTTTCATAGGTGTGGATGAGAGAGTTTAGTGTTTTCTGAAAACAGGATGATATTCAAAGCCATCGATTCTTCTTCTATTCTCTCTTATCTTCCTATATTTTCCCATGGCCTCGAGTTCATCATATCGTGGAGGCTCTGGCCATGGAACTCATGGTGGGAGAAGTTGTGGAGAGAGGAGATGGTGAAGAAAATCAACATAAAGTGTTCCTTAGTTCTCTTATGTAGAAGTATGTCTCAAAAATAGGAAATTGGGTCGGTTATGGGAGCTTTGTTGATGAGCAGCACACTATTGGTAGTTCATCTAGCTAAGAAACTGACAATGTTTCTTATGATCGGTCGGGGAGGTGGATTGGATGATGTTCCAATGGAGGATGTGAGGGTGGAGAGATGAAGAGGAGTGCTAGAATCTAGAGATTTTCAAAAAAGCTTGGTTTTGTAACTTCCACATTTTTATTTTACCTTTGGAGTATTGACATGATATGCGCTTACAATAATATGACTCATGAAACAATGAATTTTGAAAGTGTTGATGTATTTGTAACTTCAGAATGTATTCACCTGTATCTCTTATGTATTGTACCCCGATGTTTATTCCGGGAAGTGTCTGTAATGTATTTGAGTCATGTCATGCCCCGATGTTCCTATAGGGAGATTCAATAATGTAAACAAGTCATGTCAAGTCATTGTGGGTAACCCTCCTATTGATCAAGGGTTAAAGTCCCCGCAGTTATGGGGCCCTAGGGTCATTAGACTCTCCTAGAGAAGTCGGCCCTAGTGAGTTATTGTCAAGTCGGGATTTAGTATAAATAGAGAGTGAGCCTTTCTATTTATCACATTTTCACTCACACTCAGTTGTAGCGCATAATTGAAAGAGAAGAAGTTGCTGGAACAAGAGAGAGAGACTACTGCTGTCGAGAAATCATCTTACTGTTTTTGGGGTTTTGCTTTTGGTGCTGATTCTATCTCTGAGGAAGTTGCGGGGTTTTCTCCTTTATGGTTTTCCCGAGGAAAAACTTTGTGTTCATTGTCTCTTATGTTTGATTGTTGTGCTTGGTATTCTCTCAGTTAAAGATCCTAAGATAATGCTAGCTTAAATGATAAAAATCTAACAGAAAGAGGCTTGTGTATTGATGTTTGAAATTTGAATGATGTAATCTTTCATTTTTGCTGTGAATTTTATAATTAAGATTTATGGTTTTATGATGATATTTGGCATCTATATGTTTAAAGATTCAGTTGTTCCTAAAATCCTTGAATTTTTAATATATCTAATTCATGACTATAGTTATATGAAAATCTATATTGCCGTACCCACGAACCCTAAATTCCGGATGGCTGCCACGCCCACGCCCAATACTTCATTCATGTAACATCTAACATCTGGGCAGAGTAATTTTAACAAATTTTGGCCATAGCATTTAAACAAATTTGCACGCAAATTATAAAGTGGGGTATGAGCTACTTGAAAATTGGACAAGTTTAGTGGATTTAAGCCAGAATTAATCAATCTATCAATCAGTTCAGACTGGCCATTAATAAGACCTTACACTATAGTCAATTTTTCTGTATTATGTCTTTAAACTATACGCATAATGTATCTATTATATGCTATACGCATTATGTTCTATATGATATACTCATTATCAAGACAATCACTCTAGAACACCCTTTTTTACCTGTGTTTTTCCTTACGTTCATTGTTTCTGTAACTAAACAGATCACCCCACATCCCCATTTATCTTAAAATACATTGCCAGATGACAAGAAGCTGTTCGTACGTAAAAGAAGAATACGGAGCTTAAAACATTTGTATCTAGGCCATTAAAACCTCGTCACCATTACAAACCAGCAGAAGAGAAAAACTGAAGAAGATTACCGATATGTGATGAGGGGTTTAAGAGGACATACAGAATCGAGATAGTGAGTAGCAGCCTGTCTTGCTTCAGCAGAGGAGCTCCAATCCAAGGCGGCAGCTACAGCTTGAGCTGCAATATTCACCTGATCGCTTCCGTCCGCCATCAATTCAAGTGCAGCGAAGTGAAACACGAAAAGCCTTCAAAGAAACGAAAACTTATAAATGCTGATTTCCGGGCTTTCCCCACCAAAAAGCAAAAGCGGATATGTAAATCTATTGATGGCCATAGAGGTAAAATGGGAAGGGTGTACATTAATGCGTTTTAATAGTTACCTTCTAATAGTTATAGATGTAAATAGGAAAGGGTGTTAATTGGGTTTAGTGGAGTAGTCGTGGGTTAGAGGGATTTTATTACTGTATTATATTGAGTATATTTTCATTATAAAAAAACATTTAACTTGTTATTTATATAGAATCAAAGTTATATATATTAGATTTTATTACCTTTTAAACCATTACCATAATATTATAAAAGACAAAAATAATTTATAATTTCTGTTATGAAATTGAAAATTTCTATAGACATATTCTTCACCAAAAGAATTAATATAAGGGTGACTATCCCTTCACAAGTAAAAACTAGCAAAAAGCATGCCCACTCTCTATTTAAAAACATGAGTATTGGCCAGCATCTACCATTGCCCCGTCCACAAATTCATAAAATTGAATTATTCCATCGATTTCCCCCATTGATTCTTTAGATAAGGAATATGCTTCTTTATTAAAGATGTGATATATGTGGCTGAAATAAATAACCTAACAAGACTGAATAAAACTCCTTATCTTCCTCATCCAGTTGTAAAAGTGCAAAGACTGCATTGAGTTCAAACCATTTTCCCAATCGAATACTGATTTTGAATCACCACATACATTGAACTCGAAAATTGCTCTTCTCTTTGCAAACCAAAGTAACCCCTAGAGAGAAAGAAGCTCTGCAAAGGTGTTTATCTCATAACCAGTTCCCATCTTCAGCTTGATCCAATGATTCCTCTTCATTTTTATTATCATACCAGCTCCGCATCTCCCCTCCTGTTGTGCCCCATCAAAAAATCCATATATAACATTTTATGGAAAAGAAAGGCTTATATAAATATTTCTTACCCTATAAGTATCTACCTTCTTCCATTCATGTAAATCTGTCAAAATCTTAGAAACGGTGAAATGCACTGATGGATTTACCTCCTGAAAAACACATCTATTTCATGTTTTCCAAATTTCCCATAAGACAAAAAAAAGTGTAACTTTGTATACTTCTCTTTTTTATGAAACCATCTCAGCAAACTATCCTCTATATTCAGTAATCTCCAACAGAAAGAAACGTAGATCACCCTTCCAACCTCTCTCTAAACCGTATTGAAAAAATAACATTGAAAAAAGAGTTGGTCAACCAATTCGGTGTCTTCCCTGCAAAGATGACAAAAGCCAGGCCTAACAAAACCCCAAATTTGAGATTTTCTCAAACCAAAATTTCCTCCTTCAACATCATCCAGCTAAAGCACTTGGTTTTCAATGGGATATTTATTTTCCATAAAACTCTATACCACCATTTTGAATTTGTCATTCCCTTCTGATCCACTAAGACCTCGTATGAAAGCTTAGTAATGACTTAACTTGATTTTAGATGTGGTTCCCATGCTAATTAATCTCCCCTGTCATCAAGACAAATGCCTAATTGCACAAGAGATAACGTAAATTCTCTCCACTCATCCTCCAACTGCACAGTGAAATTTAACTTTTCCATAGTAAGCCAATAACCTTCAATAATATTCTCATTGTTTCTAGTATGAGCAAGTACCATGATATTCCTTTTATGCAATTCAGAGATGAACTAATGTGGCAAAAACCATTACCCTGTACTCCTGCAATAGGATCAATACCAATGAAAATTTGTAAACCTTTTCCAACCTTCCAACTCACATGATTTTTTATTAAAGGCAAGGATCTTAAAAACTTTTCCAAATGTAAGAGGATCTTGGAGACTTCAAAAGTAGTTCTCTAAACCATTGAATCAAAGAGTAAGTTCTGATGTATTTTGATTTTATCACCTTGTTCCATAACGCGAAACAAAAGAGTTATCCACATACTCTCATCATAGAGTGCCATATTAAACAAACTCAAATTTTTAAAACCCCACCTGCCCTTATACTTTGAATTTTCCAAGATGCCTAACCACAGGAAATTAAACATCTTTCTTCTTAACTACGCAATCACAGTAGCTGGCAAGATGTATAAAGAAAACTAGTACACGAGAATACTGTAACATCCCCAAAAATTCACAAAAATTTAAAATTTTTCTGTGATATTAAACGCTAAATCATAGCCAGAATGTTAGTTTAATAATTAACTTTAGTCTAGTTAACATATAGATTACAAAGACAAGACATCAAGAGAAAACCCAGGAGTTAACACTCTTCGGTTAACTGCAACTAAGAGGCTATAGAATTTTACTTACTAACTTGTAAGTCACATCCCACTAATCGTACTCAAACTATATTTATTTTTTCAGTCTTAAATAAAATGTTTAACAAAAGTTAATGAGTTAAAATAAATTTTTGAATTCAAATCATTGGTTTATTTGTAAGAATGCGTATGATTCTGATGGTTATTTTCTTTTCTTACTGAAGGGGGGCCTGAGGTTAGCCCGAGGCTTACTTAGTTTTTTTCAAAGCTAACGCAAATCCAATGCTTGTACAGGATTCACAGGTAAAAACTTACTTCTAGGTTTATGATGTAAGAATTTAAGGCTTGGAAGACTAAACAAGTAAGTTAGAAAAGATCCTTAAACTCTATTCCTTAGACTCAAGCTTCAACTACCAAGGTGGCTCTATTTATTGTCTAGATTATCGAAGTGTAAGAGTTCCTAGGCCTATAGCAAGGGTTATTCTACCTAGGTAGCAATTTGGAGTTGATAGTGTGATTATTTGTTCTAAACAATTATATGATTGATGGTATATAATTATCAAAACATGTTTTTAGTTGTTGTAGTACTATGAGCCTAAATACATTTCCAAAGTTTTCTAACTATGAACTTTAATCATGTTAATCTTAGAACTTACCTAAGCATAAAAAATCACATTATTAATTTGGGAACTAGAAACTAACTACAAATATAACAACACTAACCTAGGCATGTAGTCGATGCATAAAATAACAACTACAACCTAGCTAAGAACTCCAACATACAAAACAATGACATGTTATGGACTACATTTGTTATGTTGCCCTAAAACTCATTTGGCTTAATCAGTTGGTTGTTTTGGAAGGAGGAGTAGGCTGGTAGGTGCTCGGCCTCCTCGTGTCTCTGCAATAGTAGTCACTCTTGTCTTGGTCGTGGCGTTAGCAAGCTTAAAGCTCTGGTTCTTCGCCATAATTGTTTCTTCGAGCTCAATGTTTAAGATGGTAAGTCGTAACGAATCCTTCAAGCATTTTTCTTTTCTTTTATTTATACCAAACTATATACTAATAGTTCTAAGTTGTTGCCTGTTTGATGGTAGGTGAAAATACCTGACATTGCATAGTCGAAGGTCGAAAGTGTTTTCCTAAGCTGAAAGGTGTGAGCGAAAAAGGCTCAGTAAGCTTTGGTCCCAGCCTTGGGTACCCTTCATCATGATTGTGTCTGCAGTGTTACCGATGGTATTTGTAGTCTATTACTACGATGTTCATACTACTTGTAGCAGATAGTTGTTTTGTTTTGGAATAGCGGTGGAGGCCGTATGGTCATCTTAGTGATAACCCTTAGGGTTTCACAAGTGAGCTACGTCTCTTGTAAAAATGATTTAGGGTAAACATAATACTATTCCAAGGTTTGAAATCGTTGTTCAATACTGTAATTACGTTATGTGGAAGCTTCCTCGGCCTCTTGCTCAACCACTGTGACTCTTTCGAGACTATGAACCGTTAAGGATTTTGGTATTTAAACAATGTGGCAATTGTATTGGTTAATTTCGTGATAAATGAAGACTCTCATTATGGTTTTTGTTTAAAGGTATAACTTTCGGCTAGAGTGTAAATATCTATTAGCATTTGTCTTCCTCTCATATTTTCGGTTGTATAGTGCATTAAGCTTGGCAAATAGTTTTCTGTTATGACAACAATTGGTTGTAATTTCCCCTACGGCTACGAACTGGTTTAAGCCATTAGCAAATTAGTTGTTGCAATTCTATTTGTGCAATCGGTACCGTAAAGGATTAACCTAGGGTTTTGTTTTTTTAATAAACAGTTTTGGTATTTAAGTAGGATGGTTATCTTCAGATCTTCAATTTTTGTATATACTATAGTAAGATTATGATAGTCTTCCTTTTAATTGGAAGAGATGGAATCTATCCTTCAACTTACTTAACTCTTGGATAAAGATTTAAGAGATGAGAGTTGTTCCTTATCTGAAGTATACAATTGTCTAATTTTAATTATTCGCTAGTTGTGGTAATAGTATTTAGAAGAACAGTTTACAAATATTAATAATAGTATTAGTGTTATACTGATTGTTTACAATTTGATTTACTAAGTACTTAATTTATGTACTTTAATATGACTTAAAGTAACATGTTTATAATTTAGGTTTTAAAGTATTAGATTAATTAATGGTTTTTATGTACTAAGTGTAAATAAATATATTTGTAAAACAATAATTGTTATTATATTATACTACACACAGTTTAATGACTGTGTGACAAAAGCTTACTATAATAGACTCTATGTAAAATGTTTTTAGAGGTTTTTGTATAAAAGGTTAAGATCTAGAAATGGATTATTATGATAAAATAGCTGGAAAAAATAACAGTAAAAATCTTCCAAAGTTAAATCAGTTACTAGAATACACTGCTGGTAACTTATCGAAAGAAAAGATTTTTTATTCATTTCTACGTAAACTTTTCAAATTCGATAACAGTTCAGATCATTTTATCCATGTATAATCATTCCTATCTACGGCTAAACAGTCCTTATGTACTAGAGTACGTCATCGTAAGATGAGTGGAAAAATGCAGAAAGGAATTTTACTCATTAATCAATCATTTCTAATTCTAGACTCATTTATTCTGATAATCATATACAAGTAAACTTTCCTGAATAAATTGCAGACTTAAGCATTCTACTAACAGATTCAAAGTATCTAAGTAATAATAAAAAAACTAAACATGGCTACTTTCATTCCAGTAATTTTCTTGGATAGAAATAAATAAGATAAGACAATGGAACCTGGTAATTTGTAGAAGAGACAAACAACCCAAGGAGCCTGTTCCACCCAACCTTTTCCTGAAGATAGCTCAATTGCTTGTCTTAGGACCCCCGAGCCTTCCCACTGATCCACCGTGATGAGTGCAATGTGTGGAGAAATGGGATTAAATACCCTTGCAACTCAATAGTAGTACTTATGTCCTCAGCAGTATAGAGCTCAGTTATGTGGCTGCACTAGTTCAGAATGCAGTCTTAATCACTCAATCCACTTCTAACTTTCCCCTCATCGAATCTCTTGTGCTCCTTTCTCAACTTTAGAAATTTCACAAGGTAAAAGAATAAAAAAATAGCCTCCTCCTGAATTCAATGGATACATATATGCATGCCTAGGTCTTTTGGTCAGTTTTTTAATTAATGAGCCACCTGCTATGTTCCATTTTCTTGGGGAACATGACCACAAAATTAGGGAAGTTGCCCCCTACAACAGCTAGAAGTGATTGAGGATGCTTCCATGTGTCTGTTTGCTCTCACCCCGGTCTATTCCTCCTAGTGGGTTAGTGGACACTCATTCAACAACCTCCTTTGGCTATTTGTCTCATCTTTTATTTATTAAATAATAAAATATTCAACATAATTAATTACAGTCGTCCTTGACCCCACTTGGTCAATAGTCATAAACTTCACAGTAAAGATAAAATATAATGTTTTCTTAAACATAAAATGTTATTGAAATTGGGGTACGTGATAAATACTTTGTAGAACTACATTTGCCAACACCAAACATCCACCAATCGACAACCATCTATAAGACCAACATCTAATCCTCTTATTAAATTTCTTCAATAACCAATTCCAATCAGCAGTACCATAGAAATTTGGCTTTAGGAAAAAACCAAGATACCTGAAACCCTCATTTATAGATGACATAGAACAGGGAAACGATCAATGGATCTGATTACACATAACTTCGTCAGCACATTAAAAAGTGAAACAGGATTTATGTTCACTTACTAACATACCAAACGCCACACATAACAAATTAAAAACCTCTTTGTAATGCATCCACTCATCTTTAGGCCCGCTCCCAAAAATGAGAATATCATCCATGAAAAACAAGTGAGAAATAGAGAGCGAAGGAGAGAGTTTTAAGCCATGAATCTTCTTATTCACTTTTCTTTCCCCAATCAACCTGTTAAGTCCATCAATTAGCAACAAAAAAAGAAGTAGGGACAGCGGGCAGCCTTGCCCAAGGCCTTTGTTGCTTCTGAAATAAACAGTAGGAGAACAATTCACCAAAGTAGCAATACTAGTTGTAGAAACACATCCCATTATCCAACTTATAACTTCAGACAGAAGACCAATATGAACCAAAATAAGATGTAACAAAGACCAATCCACCCTATCATAGGTGTCATGTACCCTCCCATGCATAATGCAAATAATTTAAAAAGTTTCTTAAAGAACCTTATTCTTCTTTTAATACATAGGCACGGGCCGTTAACACACTCTTCGACATTCATTCTCAGGCTTAGAAACCATTGTAACAGTCATTATGCCCTTGACAGATCCATTCTTGTGACCAAAAAACCTCTTTTGCACTGAACCTGTCCTTTCCACCTTCCCCCAGAACTCGGAAGTCAGAAACGCACAAACATGACAAAGTCCTTTAGACCTCTTTTTGCCTTCTGTCTTCCTCCTGAAACTTGAAAATCAGAAACGCACGAACACGACGTAATCCTTCGATCACCTTTCCACCTTCCACTTGGAACTCGGAAGTCGGAACTCAAAACTCAATGGAACATTAACTTTCTACCTTTCTGCCTTTTCACCTTCTGCCCGAAACTTGGAAGTCGAAAACTCAAACACGATGGAAACAATCAACTACCTTTTGCCTTTCTGCCTTCCACTCGGAAATCGGAAACCAACGTTCGACGGAAACATTCCTTTCTACCTTTCCACCTTTTCGCCCTCTGCCTGGAACTCGAAAATTGAAAACTTGAACACGTTGGAAACATTACTTTCTACCTTTCCACCTTTCCACCTTTCGCCCGGAACTCGAAAATCGAAAACTTGAACACGACTGAAACATTACTTTCCACCTTCCACCAAGAACTTAAAAGTCGAAAACCTGACTTTCTGCCTTATAACTTTTTCTGCTCTGTCGACTTCCTGACTTCCGACTTTTCGACCTCGAAAATCAGAAGTCTGACTTTTCCTTGGAACTTTTGGCCACTTTTCTGCTTCTGACCTCCACCTTCCTTGGGCGGATCCTGAGGTGCGGAAACCAACATTCTACCTTGTCTTTTTCCTGTTTTCCATATTCCACCTTCCACAGGTGGATTTCAAGGTGTGGAAAAGCAACAACTCTTACCTTAGCTGTATTTTTTACCCTATAACCAAGCGTCCAACCTCCATGGCCAAAAACAGAAATGCATTGAAACATACAAGGAATATATGGATGCAAATCCAGGAGCATTCATCAACAGTAAATTCTACTGAAACATTTAAAGCATTCATCATATTCATTCATAAGAAAATACACAGCATAAACATGAATAACAAAGATACTTATCTTGATGATGAAGTTGTCCCGCAACTAGCTATGTCGCTGCAACGTTCCACCCAACCATAAGCCAGTTGTGTTCATTAATCTCTCAACACAACTACCACTCTCGAGCTGGGCATGACTTCCATGAGGAACTAGGGAACAACAGATTCACACACAACCAGATCAAATCACACACAATCAAGCCAACTACTAGTTGGGTTTATCATACTGTCCAGCCAAGCCAACACCAAGTTGGGTTTATGAAGATGCAGGAAATTAAGCCAAACACTACTGGGTTTATCAGAATGAACACAGTCAAGCCAACAAATAGTTGGATTTATTGGACTGAACACAGTCAAGCCAACTTTCACAATCAGGACCAACCAAACCAACTCTTTGATGGATTTATCAGACTGTTCACAGTCAAGCCATCACACTGCTAGGTTTATCAGACTCACTCAGTGAAGCCAACATGAAGTTGGGTTTATCAGTCTGTCCATCCAAGGATTACACCAAGGCCAAAAAGCACAACAAGACATAACCAATCCAACTACCGGTTGGGTTTCTCAGGCTGCTCATCCAAGCCAATGTATGATTGGGTTTATCAGGATTACTCAACTAATATAATCTATATTTGGGTTTAACGGGATGCTAAGGTAGTGGATAAGAATAATTGCTAAGCTAATGAGCTCATCAACAAAGCTAAGGACACCTTCACAAGATCTATCTGGCCTGGCTTCCACGTTTCCTACACACCCAACACAAGGAAGTGTCCCCTTCTCTACTCCACAGTCCCTCGGACTACCCCTTCTCTTCTTGTGCTCTTCAGGATGTGCAGAGAAGATTAACCAGCCACTCTTATCTTATTGTGAGGTTCCACACCAGGTTTATCAGGCACATTCTACGTCTATTCCACTCCTAAGTCTTGCATATAGTTCAGACCCAAACCAGGGTGCACATCACTACAAACCACAGGGAAAATACAACAACATGGGCTCCACTCTCTAACATAGAGAAACAAGTTTGTATACCATTCTAAACCACAATGTATCTCAGGATAACACTGTAACGCACAGTCAGGGTTTCGTGCACGCTGCAACATAAGAGAAACACTTCTTTGTGACTAAGGATAATGAACCACAAACAACAACCACGCACAACCAGCTCCTCTGCGATTTCGGATCTGGCAGGACAACAAGGGGAAAGGTAAAATTCGAACTCGAAAACGGGAGACTGACTAGACGCAGAAAAACAGGGAAAACACGGGCTAAGAAACACGGGAGAGTGAAAAATACAGAACCAAATCCGTCGAATCGCAAGAATGCCAAACACAACAGGAAAACTGGAATAATGCTCCGATGCACACACCGAACAAGAAGAATGACGAGAATGCCCCTCAGACCTCCGCATGACTGGGAAGGAAAAATTGGGCATGCATTCACATGAAGGCTTTCTGCCGAAGCAAGAATGCGCTGCCCTAGACTGCAAGCTTTGCTCAGTCAAGCAATCAGACTGCCATACCCTGCTTTGCCCAAGGCATTAACTGCCTCAACCAATTTCTGGAAAAAATTAATGATTGAGGACAAGAGTCAATTTGGGTAGATGAGAGCTCATGGGTTCTCTCATTGAAACTTGGATCAACCATATTGGCTCAAGGGTTTGACTAACTCCCCTCCATATTCCTTGTGAAAGCATGCCCCAATCTCTTTCACGTTGCAGTGCATAGCTAGCTGTGGTATTTTATTAAATTGTGCATTTACATGATCTTTGAAAAATGTGTTGTGCTTGACCAACACCGTCACCATAGGAATCAACCTTGATCACCTATTACACAAAACACCAATCAATAGCAGGGCCTTGGCCTTGAGCTACTTGCCATGATTTTCATACAATATAACATCATGTACAATTTCAATACCATGGGGTTAAAACCAGGGCATCACATTCCCCTCCCCCTTGCGGTCAAAACCGGGGTGTTACATTCCCCTCCCCCTTCATTAGCACTGTCCTCAATGCTTTACAAAATTGAACAAAAAAGGATGTGCCAATCACATGGCATCCTCCAACTCCCACGTAGCCTCTTCAGGACTGTAGTGCTCCCATTGCACCTTTACCTGTCTGATGGCTCAGTTTCAAAGCATGGTGACCTTCCTGTCGAAGATGCACAATCGCTCGGTTTGGAACTCTCCCTCAGGTTGCACCTGAATCACATCCCAATTTATCACATGGTTAGGATCATGTACATATTTCTTAAGAAAAAAAACATGAAAAACTTTATTAGCTCTACTGCTAAAAGGTAATGCAAGTATATATGCAACTGGCCCTATTCTTTCAAGCACTTCAAAAGTCCCACAAAATCTAGGCGACAACTTGGCACAACTTCCAATCTTCAAGGAACTCTTCCTTGCCCTCACTCTGAGGTAAACATGATCCCCAACTCTGAACTCTCTATGCACTCTATGCTTGTCAGCATAGCTTTTATGTCTGTCCTGAGCTGCTTTCAAATGTTTCCTAATATTCACAACCTCTTGCTCCATTTCCTTGAGAAAATATGGACCAAGCACAATCATGTTCACTGGATTATCCCAAGTCACTGGTGTCCTACACCTTATGCCATACAAAGCTTCATATGGACTCATCCCCAAGGATGCTTATTGTCCATTGTTATAGGCAAACTCTACCAAGTGTAGGGAGTCTCCCCATTTGGATGGTTTGTCCATCACATACATGCTAAGCATGTCTTCCAACACTTGATTCCCTCTCTCTGTCTATCCATCAGTCTGAGGATAGTAGGCAGTGTTGAAGTTCAACTTTGTACCCAAATCTACAAACAGACCCTTCCAAAAATTGGAAGTGAACTTGGTATCCCTGTCAAAGATTATTGCCTTAAGGAATCCATGCAATCTGAAAATATCCTTCATGAATATTTTTGCAATGTCTTCAGTCTTATGCATGGACTTGACTGGTGTAAAATGTGATTCCTTTGTTAACTTGTCCACCACAACCATGATTGAATCATGTTGTCTCCAAGTCTTTGGCAATCCTGTAATAAAATCAATGGAAACAACTTCCCATTTCCATTTAGGGACTGGCAAATTCTGTAACAAACATACTGGGTGTTGATGCTCAACCTTCACCTAGTGACATTTCATGCACCTTGAAATATACTCGACAATGTCCTTTTTCATACCTGGCCATAAATACTGTTTTCTGGCTGTAGCAATTGTTTTATGATATCCTGGGTGACAAAGGGGAAGCAAACTCACGTGTGCAAAGGGGAAGCAAACTCACGTGTGCAAACGTGTCTTGTGATGAAGCAGGAAATTATTTAATATAAAAGGAGAGAAGTTTTTCCATATAGATGGCTTCAAATTCTAATAATGCTCGGGCAGAAGTTAATTTTTTTATTAAAAGTAAATAAGTTAATTTTTTTTTACTTTTTATTTCTATTTACTTTTAATAAAAAAATTAACTTCTGCCCGAGCATTATCAGAATTCGAAGCCATCTATATGGAAAAAATTCTCTCCTTTTATATTAAATAATTTCCTGCTTCATCACAAGACACGTTTGCACACGTGAGTTTGCTTCCCCTTTGTTTTTAGCTGTAAGAACTACAAGAAAAAATAAATCCAGACTTCAATATTTCAACATAAAAAAACAAGAAACATATGGTTTTTATTTATTTTTAATCTATACATGTGAGAGTATTCTCTTACAGTCTTACTTGTAAGCTACATCCCCAGCCTTTGAATCGTTTTTTTATTTTACTATTATTTTAATGGAAACTCAGGATAGATGCACCATATTCTCTACAAGTTTACAGTACGTCGAACTATATTTATTATTATAATTCATGCAGGCATACAATGAATTTATTTATCTCCAACGAATTGTATTTATCCCCTGGGTCCTCTAATCGTATCCTCATGATTCACGGAGGCATAGAACACATCAGTGGAAACGCGTTTGACAGCATACCCTCCGCGGATGCGATTTTTATGAAGGTGAGAAATACTCTTTTATTTTACATAAATAGTTTCATAATATTTACTTTGGATTTGTCTACAAAGGGTATTAGTACTTTATTTACGAAGTTTACTATGGATTTCTCAATGAAAGCATTTTCTACATAACTAGGACGACAAAGACTGCATCAAACTACTTAGCAATTGCTACCGGGTTGTTCCAGAAAAAAGGAAAGGTCGTAATAGCAGAGGTTGTATCAAATATAACTGAAAGTTTTGACCTCGTAGGATCTGGCTATGCTGTAGATGCTCTTATGTTTGAATCTTTCGCCAGGAGGTAGAGAAAGGACACCAAAACAATGGAATGAGAACCTATGAACAACGATACGAAATGTTCATCCTCTTGACCTACAAAAATTCTGAATCCTGCAAGTCTCAATTTCGATATTCATGTTACCCACAGAAGTATTTTTTAGTGAAGGTGCATGGGTATAAATGCTAATTATCACATAAAAACTAATACATTTTTTTTAAAGAGTGGTGTATTTGTGCATTCATACTCCATACTTGTAACTTTACTCCATAAAAAAATAAAAATGTATATTTATGCACAAATACATATTTATATTTTTCTGTAATATTATTTTGATAAAAAATCTTTAAATTTATTTGGTGTTATTTATAAATTTAAAATATATTTATAATTTTATTTTTTAATTTAATTGGTGTTATTTATCCGTCTTAGAGAGGGATCAAATCTCCCTAATCTCCCAAGGTGCAAAACCTCTTTGAGGGGGAAAATAGAGGTATTAGAGGTTAGTGGTGGGGAGGAGGGGGTAGGCATTGGTTTTTTCAGCATGCCCTATTGCACCTCCTTGAGTGCAATAAGTAAGAAGAGGTTTGCAACTCCCTCTCGGTGCTTGATAGAGCCTAGGATTTGGATCTACGTTGGTATTGTTACAAATGTAATTAATTTAGTAAAAATATGTTAAATTTTAATTAAAATTTTGATTTTATCAAAATAAATATGCGAGAGCATGTTTGTCGGCTAATTTTTTTGTTTTGTCTCAACCCTTCCACCAGTCACAAAATACTAATTAGATAAAGAAAACATTACACATTAAATTGATTTGAAACCAACTAAAATAGTTTAAAAAATCATCAACTATATTCTTACATATAAGCTTACAAATATGATTCGTAATCTTTTATCAAAGTTTTACAAGAGATACAACATGAGTGGGCCTAATGGTTAAGAGCATGTGTTTCCTCTTAGGAGGTCACAGGTTCAAATCCAGAGGGGGGTAGTGTATGTAAACCTCTGTAGACTTTAGCAGTTAAATCACTGCGCAGAGGGGGGTCCCTTGTCCCACAAACAAGGGGGTCTCATACACCAAATTGGTGTCTCGCTTGGCGATGACCTTAAAAATAGTTTATTATTATTATTATTATTACAAAAACGTTTAATATTAATGGTAAATGTTTTTATTTTTTACGAAGAGTTATGAATTATACATAAAGTAAATTACAACATATTTTTTATAAATATGTCTTTAAAATATCTAAAAACACTTAAGCTTATACATAATCAAATATGTAGTGAGATCAAATGACCTTCATTACTAAACATCTTTAAATACTTTATTTTCTTAACATGTGACATTACATTCATATCATAATTTTATTAAAGGGAAATCGATTTAGGATAACGTTTAAAAGATAAGCAGGCAAACATATTGATCAACCACACTATTTTTTTTTTGCAAACATATTCATGTACACATTGATTTTTCCCTGTAGGGCATAAACATGCATTTAATCATAAATGGATCATGATGTAATCTTTACATGTCTGAATTATTGTAGGTAAAACACCATAAGGATATGTGGTGCAATGGATATAAATATCGCATAAAAAGTTGGATGAAACGAAGAAAACATCAGATTACGGGGTCTCTATAGTATTTGAGGTGACCAATGTTTCCTCTAGAAGTGACAGGTATCTAGAACTCTCAAAAAATTGATACTATGGGTATTTGGAAGATATTCTTCAGTGTGACTTTAACTCCTTCAAGGTAGCTCTATTTGTTGTCAACAAGCTACGATTGAACCAACATGATCCCGATAAAACTATTATTGAACATGATAATGGATTTACCATGGTTAATGAAAGGTTTTTTGAGCCAAGAACAAAGCCCTATGTTCTTCCAAGCCAATGTGAACATATATTTTACTCTGAGCTTCCAAGTAGAGGGGGTTGGTTATTTGTTATGAGACACGATCCAAGGCCGATAAAGTATAACATAGATGAAGGTTATGATGAGGGTATCGAAGAATACGACGACATTGAATATGATCAACATGAGTTAGATGATCATATTCAAGAATAAGATGTCGAAGAATTAGTTGAATTAGATGATGTAGCAGACAATGTCCATGAAGATGATACTGACGATGACATGATGATCATAACTGACATCAATGGTGATGATGATATGACCAATCCTTATAAAGTCGACTCTGGATCGGATGATACAGATGATGACTTGGATGAAGAAGATGATGAAGTCGTTTGAAGTGTATGACGTATGCCTTAATATATCAACTCTATATAGTTTGATTTATTATTGAGATAAAATTATTGAATTTTATTGGTAAGTATAAATTAACTATTTATTAGTTTTTTTGCCATTTTCCTTGTATGTTGGAATATGTTATAATTAGAGACATTGCTTCTTAAGTATGAAAAAAAAACATTTTTTTTTTCATAGATTTTGTCGGGTTATGAGGAATTGAGATTGATGTGAGGGGGGGGGGGAGATGCCATAAGAGCTTCCACCTTCACGTGGTTGGCCCTGTTCATTAGAGAATATTAAATTATTCTCGAAACAAAGAGAATCTTAGTAAGGAAACGCACAATTATCATGCTAAACCAAAAGGTGTGCTTGATCATGTACTGCACTAGGCCAACATTGAAATCTTTTGAATTTGTGCTTGCTTGGACTGAAATTTGGCATGGTTAGACTAGACCCACTGAATCTCTAATGTAATTTATTTGTGACATCATAGATTTGTAAAATCATCAAGTATTAACTTTGTTGTTTGGAGGTGTAAGGTTTGAAATTTTGCCTTTACTTGTCAACAACAAAATGATTCAAAGACCAACATACTTTTGGATGTAGTTCATAATATCCATGTTTTGATTTATAATAAACTATAAGGGATTTTTTTGTAACTCCAATGTGATTCTTGGTAGCTACACTAGAAATATAATTACACTTAATAGATGGTACCTGTTGGTCACTATAATTGCTCATTAATTAATTAATAAACAGAGTACTCAATAATCATTGTCAACCCACAGGGGCAGCAGGTGCGGGTGGGATCCTAGTGGATCCTGGAGGACAAGTGGAACATCGATTCGCTTGGGGACTTGGATCGAGAACTAATAACGAAGCAGAATGGATGGCGCTTCTCCAGGGTCTACACCTCATCCGGACCAAAAAATCTCCAGAAAGTTCTGGTTTTCGGCGACTCAAGACATGTCAT
The DNA here is from genome assembly GCA_001517045.1 of Pseudotsuga menziesii. Lineage (NCBI taxonomy): Eukaryota > Viridiplantae > Streptophyta > Pinopsida > Pinales > Pinaceae > Pseudotsuga > Pseudotsuga menziesii. Next base: position 44,518 of record LPNX010843070.1, on the reverse strand, counting down.
CTATAAGATGATTAATGGGTATCCTATAGGAGACATCAAATGCCGTAGATTATATAAAAAGGCTCAACTTCTTCTGTCTCAGCACATTGAATTTTACCACATTCTTCGCCAGAACAACAAAGACGCAGATGCGATGGCCAATGTTGGAGCTAGTCTCCCTCAAGGCCATTACAGCCAGGATGACGATCCTCCCATCTTCAAAGTCATTCCATGAAGAGGACCTTAAGGAACCAACATCAAATCAAGAATAAGTAAGTTTTTGAAGAGGAACTCCACACTTTCAAGGATTATATTAGAATGATCTTGGCCTTATCCTATTCCTCTCTCTCCCGCCTTATCCCTCTTCCACCCTCCTTTCCCCTTCTCCCTTTTCCTTCCACCTTTATCCCTCTTCTTCACTTTTTCCGCCTCCCCTCCTCTAGTTTCTCCCTCCCAGCTAGCCGTCACCCTCTCCATCTTTTTGGCGGCCTTCAGCATTTAAGCTCCCGTCTTGTCTTATCCCTTGTGAAGGCCGCGTGTAATGCCCAACTCCCCTCGGCTGATGAGAATTTAACTCCTTCCAGGCGCTCAATTAAGTGTCTCTCCTCCTCGCACGATCGAGGCTCTCCCTTCTCCGCCTCCATGTCGAATTTTAGCATTATTTTGTCTCTTGGTTTCGCTGAGGGTTTGTTTTCAGCATCTGTCTTCCTTCTGCAAGAGGCCGATGTAATTGGCATTGGGAGTTCTCAGGTTTCATCTTGGCATGCGCAGCCTCTCACCCAATCTATTGCAGAAGAAAATCTCTCCCAGTTAGCCCTTTGTCATTGCCGTTACCCTTCTGCTCTTTGGGAAATTGAATCTCAGGCTGAAAACTGGAGCGAATCAGGCCACCAGCAAGCAAATCTTCACGATCTGGACGATACAGCTCTTTCTCCCTTGCAGTCTCAGCTGTCTCGCTTGGCAATTTCGTCCGACCTTGGTATTATGGCGCATTTGGGTAATAATCTTGGCATGCAGGATATTATGAAGAACCTTCGAAGCTTATATGAACTGACTGCTATAGGGGTGAAGGAGAGTAGAGACACAGCCAAGGAAATAAAGGGGATGAGCGAGATTGTTAGCAGGACCCCTCAGGAAGTCAGCAACAATGGAGCCCGCACCGACGATTTGGATAGCAATCTGCGTGAACTCGTGGGCAGAGTTGAGCGTATAGAAGCAGACCTCTAAAGGCTCGTTTCATTGAACCAGGAGAGCAGGGTAAATGGAACCAACGCCTCAGCCTCCCAGCCCATGGAAGAGGAATCAGTACAGCAGCCTCGCCAGCTTAGAGGCAACTGAATTTTATTGTCTGCTTTACTTCCAGTTTAGTGAGGGGTTTTAGTATCAAATTTTGTATAAATTATGTTTTTCTGCACTCTGCTATGTAGACAGTTTGTGAGGGTTTTTACAACTCGTTTAGTTTGCAGCTCAGAAGCAATTTTGTGCTCTCTGTTTTGGGAAATAGACTTTGTATGGCTTGTTGTTTTTGTGCCGTCTCGGCTTTATATCTCCCTTCGGAAATGTAATGAATGGCTGTGCACAGCCTGTTAATACAACCCCCTTTTCTGTTTTTGTTAAAAAAAAATCATTGTCAACCCAGGGAATTTTGTTTGTTTCAAAGGTAACCGCACTAAATATATGCATAAAGATTTAGTAACTGATCAATCAACTAAACTACCCAAAATTCCTAATTGTCCAGTCTATGGTCTGCTTTACTGCTTAATCCAAATCCAACACTAATTCAATCTTCAAGAGATTAAAGAGTTCTCAGTCCTTCTACTAGATTAATTTTGGGATGACTGCTTCAAAAATCAATTAAATTGCTTTTGTAAGAAGTTAAATCTAGAATCACTACCATGAGAAATTTATACACAATGATCACCAAGTTTAATCATAAGGGAGAGTAACTTTATTACTCTACCAATTCATATTCCATAATCAGATCGACAGTTCTCAAAATATAAGGAACAGTAGCAGAGCACAATTGTATCAACAATGATCAATCATACACTTGTAGAAAGAAAACTATATGCCATTCAATCAATTGTTTCAACAAACCAAGGAGATTAAACTCAGAAATCCTATGCTTAATATTCACACCGTTTCAACATGCCAAAGGGAATTCTAATTACGATTCCACACACAAAATCGAATAGAAGAAATAAGAAGCTAATTAACTCGAAAAATCTAAGAGAAGGTGGGTGCTTTCCTTCTAACATATATGCTGCTACACACTAATAAAAATCAGTAGACAGTAAATTAAGAATATAACACCACTTTTATTAAAGATGAAGTCCAGTTACAGAATTCTCCACAATCACTGTCACAGGCCTTTCTTCCAAAATAAGCCTAGTCCTATGAACCATCATGTCTTCCTTTAAATACTAGTCTTGGGTTCTCTTAATCCGGACAGCCATGAAGATCAATGATATTCATGCTATCGAATCATAATTTTTACAACCGAAATAGTTTCGTTAATAATTACATTCAAGTGAAATATGTTACATAACATTAACATCTTTGATGATTCGAACTGAATCAATACCCCAGGAGTCTTAGTTTACCACATGAAATGTACTTCGAGTTGTTTCTGAAAAGGCCTAAATAAGAACCTTGGGGATGTAACAGCTGACCATGAACTGTTCTTATCCTTGTGTCTGAACAAGTTTATACACCCAAATTTCCTACAGTCTCGGTTGCTTCATAAATTCGTCACAAGTTAGCATGTTAGGAAACATAATCATAATCAGAGGTAAAACTCTAGGGATTAATCAAACAAAGAAGTAATGAATTATACCTGCTTGGAAACATGTTCTTCCTTAAGAAAAGATATCAAATTGGGTAACATTTGTATAGGAAAATAGAGGAAAGGATCATAAAAGGAGTGATAAAAAAGGCATTTCAAGGGCCCAACATCTCCCCCCACCTGTCCAATTGCGTGTCCTTATGCAATAAAATCTCTTGCATCTGAATTCGAGTTTGAATCGAAGCTCTTTCTGTGGAGATTGGTAAGGTTGAAGGAGGACTTAGGTTTGGCTCCCGGTTTCACAAACCCCTTGTAGGCAACCAACTCTGCCCAACATACCCTTTGTGCCTTTTTGGTTAACTTGTAGACACTCATGTAATCCTTCTTGGGAAACTATACAAGTGGAAATATAAACATCAGCCCTAGCCAACTTATCCCACATGACTGGATAGACTTAATGTAATCAAGGACCCGAGATAAGGCATACTTGAAAATTTCAAAACAATACAAGTGTCTTATCCTCATGTATTTCAAAGAGGATTCACATCTACACTTACTTCCCTCCATTGCATAAGGTTCTTGTTGTGATATTATTTTAGCACAGGTAGTGATGACATCTTGGTGGAGTGCTACTATTTGATTAATCGTATGGGGGTGAGGAGGTATTGCCTTTGTCTTGCAAATATAGATTTAGGGGACTGTGGTTCCCCTCGAATTCACAGGGTATGATTGTCTTCATTCCTTCGAATAGTTTGAGAGGCATGCCACCATATCATATGATTGGTGAAAAAGGAAGAAAAATCCCTCGAATGGATATATCCTATGTATGTAACAAGATTAGATGACTGGTCCATGAAACATGCTAGTTCATGTAAGTACAATTCACAAAGTCAGTTTTGCTCAGAGAAGTCACTCTGAGCAAAAGCATCTAAAAACTAGGAAGATGTAACAAACTGATAGGGCTTCCCTCCTTAATGGATATCAACTTAAACAAAGTTGATTGTTCAAAGAGGAAGACCGAATGGGATGGCAATGGGGCCCTGCAACTCAAAAATTCCTGAACGAAATCATACATTTTATTCTTCTCTTTTCGCATGGCCTTGAACGTTTTTAGCTCCTTCAGTTATTCCTCTAATTTTTTTGATTGGAATCTTTGGAAAGTTAGTTCCTCAACCCATTTCTCCCTGAGTTCTTTGACAGTATTCCCGTGTAAGGGTAGGGGGATCATCCCCTCCTCGCATAAGCCAGCTCGATACTTCCACTTTTCTAATTCAGCTTTTAATAGGGAGATGTATTATCTTTCTTCCCGAGCCTTTTCATCATCGTCGTCCATCTCATTAACCTCCAAAGGTTCTTAATTTTTTTTCCAGCATCATTTTTATGGGGTGAAGGTTACTCCTGGGTTTCAACAGCTAACTTTTATGTCTCAACAGATGGTTTTGTGTTTCAGTGGCTGATTCTTAACGTTCTAGCTCCAAAGCCTCAACAAATTCTCCTTTTTAATTGTTGGTTCTTGTGTTTCAACAGTTTCCAGCTGTTGCGGCAATTTTTCCTAAGCAATGGCCCCGACCGTTTCTGGGATTGTTGGTTCTCATGTTTCAACAATCTCCTATGATTGCAGTGATTTTTCTTCTAATTCCTTCCTTCCTTGGTATGAAGTCGACATCTCCCATGTAGTGACATTCTCAGGTTCCTGACCCTAGAGCTCCCGATTCTCGACAATTGAAAAGCCTCTATATCCGTATTTTGATTTTGTACATCCTTCAACACTAATTCTTCTTTCCTTAATTGCGAGAGTCTCCAAGCTCACAATCCAGTGACCATGACTTTATATCCCACTTTTCCAAAGATATATCCACATTCTGGACACACAAGCTCCTCATTCTCCATTTCTTGTGAGACAAGGGGTGAATTTTCATTCTAACGGACCACTTTCGCTAATGTGCCCAATTTACGATATGCCTGCTTCTTTAATATCTCTTTCAGTCCTTGCAGCTCCTCCTTAAGAACCTGCACCTCCTATTTCAACAAATCATTTTCCAAGAGCGAGGTTTATGTTTGATTTTCCACCTATGTTACAGTTCATTCTTGTGGGTCAGCAACAGTTGTACAAACCCCCATTTCTTGTGTTTTAGGGAGTTCTCGTGGTCTTAAAATTGGACACTCATCGTCTTCTCTAGTCATTTGTAATTCCTCTACCGCAACAGAGGATCAGGTCCTAATTTTACTTAAGGGCCAGAATGGTTGATTTATAGTGCATAATTTCCTCTTATTTTTCTGTAGCATAGGGAGAGTGGAACCCTCCAGGAGTATCTCAACCTCCTGTGAAACTAGAGAAGTAGAACCATCCTTACATAATGATTCTACCCTTAGGCCAATAACTTCTTCTGGGTTAATAGGAGTTTGATCTCCAAACTTGTTCTTGCCTAATTTCTAGTCCCTTCTCTCCTTTATTCTTCATTGACTTCTACTTGTTGGAATGAACTTCCCACAGGCTCCTAAGTATTTATGTTTTGAAGACCTTTTGTAGTTGTGGCTTCCCCCAATTCTCCTTCCTGATTAATTCCCACTCCACCTGATTCCCTATCTCTTCTCTCTCCTCCCTACTGTTTAGACAAGATCAACTAATTGTCTTCCCACTCACTTACATTATCACTTTCTTCTACGGCCACATGGCCTACTACAACCCCAACAAAAACTCCCCCCAAGACAGATGTCTTCGCTCAAGGGTTCTAAGTATTAGCAGTTTGATCAGACAATGATAAGTGATGGAAGTCTGGGGGTGCCGAGACATCCACACATAATGCAACATGTTTTGTAGGGTTTTCATTAAGTAATTTGACATATTGATTAATATTCCATAACCTAAGTGATAAAGAAACAAAAAACATCAGCGTAGATGACACGATACCTTATGTCGCAGGTAATGTACTTCTTCAAGAAAACTGCAACCTGATTTCATGGCCGAGGTAGGGTCTCTAATGTTGTTCCTCGTCCCTTGGCTTGAAAATTCTCTCCTACCGTGAGGAAATCCTCATTTTCCTTTAAGTTGAGCACCTTTCAACCAAACCATCTCTTTTGAACCCTCGAAAATCCTATACCTCTCCTATAACATGCTCTGAGACATCAATTCTTAGTCGACCCACATCACAATGTCCCCCTACCATATTTTGGGAAAATTGCAACGCCATTCCTTCATGGAACTCATTTAGTCTCTCAAAATATGCCATCCATACTACCTCTTCAAATATTTCCAAGACTTCCTTGTTCTGACATAAGGCATCTGTCATTGCAGGCCCATGTTTAACAACAAAAACCCCCATATTAACTCCCTTCAACAATCCTTAAATGATGCATACCGAAACTTCCAAATTTGGATGTTGAGATTGTAGTGTGCAAAAACAACAATGAAACAATGGGGAGTTGTTAGCTATTTTTGGAAAGATATTGTAATCATGAGACAAGATCGTGTGATCAGTTAATGGATGGAGTGGCAAGGTGGTGGTGGACAATAATTACAAAAGGTGGTGACATATTCGTTCGATTGGAAAGGTGTTGACATATTCATTCGTGATCAGCACTAAATGGCCCACTTTTACTTACAAATAATTTGATGAAGGTGTCCCTGATCACATGGATTAATAAAGTTTACAAGCCTTCATCAAACAGAAAAATCAAATCTATCCATACCATAATTACTTCAAATTCGTAGGTGGGACTTTGTCAGATTATTGAATTCATCATTTTTCTCTGAAAATGTAGTAGAGCTGTTGAAACCGGCAATGTGAGAATACTTGCCAATCCTGTCGAAACCTCCCTTCGGATCATCATGCATCACACATTCTAATTGGTCTCGAGGAAAGCCGACGATTTCCATGAATGATTGAAAAAAAACTGGAAAGATGGCAGTGGGAGAGCAGAGAGACTGACAGTGTTTCATCCAAGAGATTAGCAGAGTTTCATAAAAAAAAGTCGGCATAATTTTGATGAAAAAGCTGGTGGATTTTCGGCAAAGAGCGATAAGATTAGCGTAGTTTCATAAAAAAGTCGGTGGAATTTCGACGAAAAAGATGGTGTAGTTTCGACAAAAAGCAGTAAGATTGGTGACATTTCAACAAAAAGTTGGCGAAATTTTGGCAGAAAAGCTGGTGGAGTTTCGTCAAAAGGAGGTAAGATTGGCGGAGTTTTAGCAAAAAATTGGTGGAATTTTGGCGGAAAATCTAGTGGAGTTTTGGCAAAGAGTAGTAAGATTGGCAAAGTTTCATAAAAAAGTTGACGGAATTTTGGCGGAAAAGATGGTGGAGTTTCAGAAAAAATGGTAAGATTTGCGGAGTTTCAACAAAAAGTTGGCAGAATTTCGATGGAAAAATGGTGGAGTTTCGGTAAAAAGCTGTTAGATTGGAAGAGTTTGAGAAAAAAGTTGTTGGAATTTCAGTGGAAAATATGGTGGAGTTTTGGAAAATAACGGTAGGATTGATGGAGTTTCAACTTGAATAGAATCCAACGATGACCAAATGAAATTCAATAGCCTGGTCTGAACGCAACAATTCCTGTCGCCAATCATTTCCAACAATATACAAAGGACCACTTATCATCTTTGTAATCGATTGGCCCATTACGATTGCTTCTTTTCTTCTTGGGTCCTTCGCACCTGTCTTTGTGCACAATTCTTACAAAAAACCCATCAAGATAACCTGTCAAAAAATTATTGAACCATCTATCAAACTATACAAAAAATAAAATGAGAAACGACACATTTATTTATATACAACTTCGTGGAAGATATGCAAAAGATTAAAGAGTTTCAGGAACAAGAGGAGACCCCTGTTCTTGTACCGATTAACAATTTGCATGAGAAGAAACATTCGAAGCAAATGCATCTTTTGAGAGCGGCTTATGGTTGAGTCGCAGTTGATAACCATTGGAAAATGGTGGTATCTATTGTTCATCAATCGTACAATTTCGTTATCAAATACTATGTCCACTTTGTAAGGTCCCAACAATCTAGTGGGAAAATTCCCCTTAAAATCCTGCTTGAACCGTGAACCATATAATAAGGCCTAGTCTCCTTCATGCAACATCTTTTTATTGATAAACCTATCATGCCACTTGGAGTTTTGTTGTTGAATCACTGAAGTATGATGTACAATAGCCACATGTTTCACATCAAGATTATTCAATTGATTCAAAAGGTCCTTTTGAGATTCTGTTAAATCCATGTTTTCTTCTAAAGCGGTTCTCAAAGTTTTAATCTCAAATTAAACATGGTAGATAACATTTTTCTCTCCTGTACATAAGGAGAGAAACCTATGGTATTGCACTATGTAGTTCGATATACCCCTAGCACTTTAGGAAGTCTTTTGGCCCAGTCCATATGATGACTCTTTATAGTTTTTGTAAGAATAGATTCAATCACATTATTTGTACTTTCCATTTAACCATTGGCCCGTGGATGATATGGGTAAGTTATCCTATGCTGGATATGATATTCCTACAAGAGGGATTCAACTTTATGAGATATAAACTGTGGTCCCCCATCTGTGACTATTTCCTTGGGAACCTCAAAGCGAGTGAATATTTATTCAAATAGGAAATCCACAACATCTTGATCAATAGCTCTCACCAGGGATGTGGCCTCCACCAATTTAGTCATGTAGTCTGTGCAAACCAAAATAATTTTTTTTTTTGAAGAAGGATTAATAAGCCCTACATAATCTAGGGACCATCTATCAAAAGGTTCAGCCACCAACTGCGGTTGAAGTGGCATCTCATCCAATCTATTATGCTGACCCATCATTTGGCAACTCTCGCACGCTTGCAATTCTTAATGCATGTCTCCACAAGTGTTTCAGCAGGTGTTTCAACATCCTCGAGAACAAGGATTGTTGTACCGTTTGGGATTTCCACCCGTTCAGGGATTCTTTCTTCAGCCATAGGGGATGTATCATCCTCAATGACTATGGGTTCCACCACCCTCCCAGAGTGTAAATGCAATTCATTGCATGGGATACGAGTGATAGAATAAGCTGGCATCTTAAATGGTTCAATTTGTTGCACTGCCTTATTGTTGGGGTTATCATTAGGTTGAGCAGGAAGTTGAGGTCGCAATGGTACGTTAATTGGCGCAATGTTAGCAAGGAGTTCTAGCTATAGTTGCTGAAACTTTGGGTGAGGGAACTGATTCCCTGGGTAATGCTTTCTCCATTTTGGGGACCAATGGGCTGGCTTATTTAGTTGTGATGACCATACATCCATGGTGTAGGATATTGCATTGTAGGTTGAGTGGATGGGTGCATGGTTAAATTTGTGCTTGCATGGGCTGAAATTTGGCATGGTTAGGATAGACGCATGCATTGACGCTATGGGAGGGTTTCCAAACTCAAACATTACTGACACTAACAATTAGAGCATCAAAAACCATACCTATAGATTAATTAATGTGTTGCATGGGGCCAACGTTGAAAGTTTTTAAATTTGTGCTTGCTTGGACTTAAATTTGGCATGGTTAGACTAGAAGCATGCATTGATGCTCTGGGAGGGTTTCTAGAATCAAACATGATACACTAACAATTCGAGCATCAAAAACCATACCTATAGATTAATTAATGTACTGCACAAGGCCACCGTTTAGTTTTTTAAATTTGTGCTTGCATGGACTGAAATTTGGCATGGTTAGACTAGATGCATGCATTAACACTGTGGAAGGGTTTCCAAACTCAAATATGATTGACACTAACAATTTGAGCATACAAAACCATACATATAGATTAATTAATGTGCTGCACAGGGCCAACGTTGAATTTTTTTTAAATTTGTGCTTGCAGTGTTTCTTCAATAGACAATCCATTAATACACTTTAGTATTTGTTCTAGATTTTGGAAAGTAGTTATGTAATAATTTGGTGCTAGATTATAAATATGAGAGAGATAGTTATGAACAAACTAATTATCAACACTCCAATTGAAACTATGCAGAACAAGATTGAATAACTTCTCTGTAGTTTTTGTTTATAACAATAGATCTTGTAGACTAAGTTTTGGAAGGTTAGGTTTTTAGGCATAGTTGGCCTTGTAGCATGACATTTCAACATGGTGTTTTATTGGTATATAGTTGGCTTTGTGCTAATCTTAGAGGTTTAAATTAACCTTCAATATTAATACATTCTTTCATTTTCACTTTATAGTTGGATTCTACATTTGCTCCATATTTCTCATGTATAATTATTGATTGTGTAGAGTTAAGGTTGGTTTCCAACTCCTTTCTATGATAAAATATTCAAATCTATTGGTCAAGTACTATCCATTTTACAACCAGATTAAGATGACCTTGAGTTGTTGCAACACCAATAAGTCTAAGATAACCTTGCGGAATATATATTACTTTATGGAGAATTAGTATGAATTTGAAACTATACATATGGAAAAATAAATTGCAGTTTAAAAAAAGTTATGTGCATGTGGAATGTGACTTCAACAATATTACATCTAGAATGTGCTTGACATAAAATATTTGGAATATTATTAAAATTATAATGAATTTCAACTCTGAAAAACCTTAGAGTGTCTTGTTTCATAATAGTGGAACCATTATTCATATTTGCAATGATACTCCTATATTTTATTTAGTTTCTTGTTAAAAATATGTTTTTCTTGAGTTCCTTTACCATCTTAGATAATTTGATATAGTAGTGGAGAAAGTGTGCAAACCATTTTTTTGTAAAACAATAATACTTCAATGATATAACTAGACAATGTAAATACACAAACACTAACCACTAAAATATAAATGATCCAAAAAATTGCAACTTCTTGAATATGCTCATAATTTACTAACTTGAAAAAAGTGCATAATACTGAAGTTATAATACCACCATCCAACATAAAAAGTCATACTAACACATAGGTGTGAAAATGCACTTTGTATTGTGTAATAATCCTTTCAGTTAATAAAAATGGGATTCATGGACTTGGATGAAGATCAAGCTAAAATCCAATTGTTCCATCCACAAGTGGAAGCCATAGGGTTGCTTTCGGTGATGTGTAGATGTGAAAATAATCACATTTTTCTAATTGTTAATTTTTAATCTATTTGTCCTTGATATCCTTAAGGTTACAACACCAAATACATCTCATTTTACTTTAATTCATATGATTAAAATAATATTTAAAAGCAAAATTATGTATTTATTAAAGGTTAAACAATCCAACTAGCATAACTCAATCCACAAAGCTCCATTTGTTTTTATCTTTTGCACCTTTCTTCAAATGGTCCCTTCTAAAGTTTAACAAAGCATAGTCCACAAATCAAATCTTTATCATAATATATTTATGCAAGCCAATTTATGTCACGACATTTATCTTTGTAGCTTAAATGTGGGCCAATGTGGAATCACATGTAACATAAATAGGGAATATTTGTCTAGGAAGTTTTTATCGTTGCCATTTCAAGTTTTTTCTTACAAGGTACTTATGAGGTACAAAGTTATGGGAAGAGAAGGGATTATGGTTTTCATAGTTAGGTGTAGGGATGTTTGGGTTAAGGTAAGGGGTATGTGTTTTTGTTGTGTCATGATTATGGCTATGTAGTTATGAAAATGAATTAATATTAAGGAGTATGGGTTTTATATATCAAGTTAAAGGATATGGAGTTTGGTCATTTCATGGGGGTTAGGAGTTAGGGATTTATAATTTTTATATATAATTATTAGGGGTCAAGTTTAAATGGTATTTAAGGGTAACACTTAAGGTTTATTTGGTGTTAGGTGGGGGGTATATATTAGCACTTGGTCATAGTTAGAGGGTGTGCATTTTAAGGTGGGGGATAAGGGTTCCAAGTTATGTAGTTAGGGATAAGAATTTAAATAGTTTCGCTTGGCAGGGATTAAGGGGTACCACAAGTAGATTTGAACCTAAGAACTCTATGACTCCATCCGACCAAAAAAAAAGAAGAATGTGTCGTCGGAGTTTTGGTTCAAAAGGATATGGAGTTTGGTCATTTCATGGGGGTTAGGAGTTAGGGATTTATAATTTATATATATTATTATTAGGGGTCAATTTTAAATGGTATTCAAGGGTAAACATTAAGGTTTATTTGGTGTGAGGTGGGGGGTATATATTAGCACTTGGTCATAGTTAGAGGGTGTGCATTTTAAGGTGGGGGACAGGGGTTACAAGTTATGTAGTTAGGGATAAGAAGTTAAATAGTTTCGCTTGGTAGGGTTTAAGGGGTACCACAAGTAGATTTGAACCTAAGAACTCTATCACTCCATCCAATGAAACAAAAAAAAAAAAATGTGTCGTCAGAGTTTTCATTCAAAATTTTGGATTTCATTTGGGTTTAATTATGCATAGAAACTCAGATGTTATATATGAAAGTGATCAAATATCTGATGTTATATTTCATTTTTTGTTCAATGGAATATATCCAAATAATCATCCATGGTGTTCTATAACTTGACATGATGACGATATAAGCCCACTTATGGGCCAATGATTCCCTATGTAGGAAATGTATGATAAAATGTGGTTCTGCACATTGTCCATGGGGTCATATTCATGGGCCTAACCCATGCATGCATATAAGTGAAAAACATACCCTCTAATACCAAACCTATATCTCTAGGTACATACCCTTTATCCCCTTATCCCTAACTACATACCCCTTAACCCCTTATCCCTAACCTCGACCTTAGCTAACTCCCTACACAAACTCTCGTTTTCATATCATAGTTGGTTAGGGGTTGGAGGGTTCTACGAAAAACCATGGCTATGAACACCTAGTCTCTACCCATAATCCCATCAAACCTTATCCCAATTTCCATACCACATCAACCCAATATTAAACCCATGTAGTCTCTATATATATTTACATATAATAGATATAATTTTAAAACCCTAACTATCTATTTATGAAATGTATAGAAAATAAAGATGTATTTTTTACTATATTGTGTAATATTCTCTTAGGATCCATTTTTATAGTATATTCCTAATTGTTTAGGGGTTATAGGGTTAGGGACTAACCCTGGTTGTGAACCGCTAACCTATACCCATGCCTCCTAATGGTGAACCATTAAATTCTATCAAAACCCCTAACTATGAACCTTTAACCTCTACCCATACAACCTAACTATGAACCCTTAGCTACTAATAAATATTTGAGGGTTTTATAAGATGATTACATGGCACTATATAATAATGTGGATTAGAGGTTTCAACGTAGGTTTTATTGATAGATCGCATGCCGTTCTAACACCATGCACAAATATCTAGTTCTCGCGGGGTTCCAATACCTATCAAGAAGTTGAGTTTGATAGGGGATCCAACACTCTTCTTTGGGAGAATTTAGATTGAGCTCCAACATTCTTCTTTGGGAGGATTTAGATCGAGCTCCAACACTCTAGCTTCCCTCTCAACATATCTCGTAGAGGTCACAGAGTTCGCATAAAAGGTGGATCTAGGAGGCTGCAGAGGTCTTCACAGAGGTTACAGAGGAGTTTAGGTAGTTCACAAAGGAGGTCGAGGAGTTCAAGGAGTTCGTAGAGTATGTTGGGGAAGTTAAGGAGCTTGCACAGGTCACCACAAAGCTCACAAAAGAGGTCAAGGAGGTCGAGGAGTTCACATAGGAGGTTAAGGTGATTTAGGAGTTCATAGAGGAGGTCAAGGAGGTTGATGAGGTCATAGAGGAGGTCAAGGAGGTCATCGAGGAGGTTGAGAATCCACAAATAACACAATGCCTCCAAAATCAGTTAGTACCCACACTTACTTCACCTGGATTTTATGAGTTTGAAAAAATATTCTATAGAGTTTGGTTGGGCTCCATTTTTGTGTGAAATGCGCCATTAATTATTCATAAATCCTCACTTTTCAATCGTCATAGATATGAGCACAATCATCAATCATAGTCTTCCCTTCCCATAGGTGTATAATCTAAGACTGCATACAGAGGATGCCTATAAGACAATTTTCAAAACCCCTTACCTCGATTATTAGTTGTACCTAGTAAAGGGGCTAGAGACATTTCTATTGATAATTGCAATCAACTACAACCCTCTATTGCCACCTAGGTGTTACTGACAAGAATGATTCAAATTGATTATATCCCTGACATCAATTTGGAAAAATCATTAAGGGTTTTGAAAGGAGGGAGATAAATTAGTGAATATGGACTATCTTGGGTTTCTAGGTTTCGATATTAGATTTTTAGGGTTAGATTAGTGTTTATTGGGAAATATTTTGTTTCTAGAGTTTCTAGGACTGGATTAGGTTTCTAGGGTTCCTATGGCTAGATTAGGTTTCTAGGTATAGATTAGGAATAAGGAATTTAGAGAGAGTGAAGACTACTATTATTTATTATCAAAATTACACAAGGACAATGACATTGTATGCTTCCCTCAACAACTACCCTCACACCTGATTGTTGTTGTTGAGGAGAATGAGAATTAAGGAAAGGTGGCCATTGAGATGTATGGATAATTTCTCTATAGCCTACTATGGTAGAAAAAAGAAAAATGGTATGTTTTATGCACTCCTAAGTAAGATGTTCTAGACCAAGATTGTGTACATGAAAACCATTAGTTACCTATTGATCATTAGATATACCAAGGCAATTAGATTATTTAAACAAAGGAAGTAACCCCTTGGTTTCCTTCTAGTTCCTTATGCAAACCTTGCATAATGCGAGAGACAAGACAAACACCAAAAGAAATATGTAACTGAGTATTATTTATGTGCAACAATTTGCCAACTATTCATTGGTATAAACTAGCATTCACTTGAGGCATGAGAAGCAACTTAACCTTGCACTAAAAAGGGTTTACTGCTCTCTCTTTATATTTATAGAGAAGGAAAGAAATAAAAACCAAAATGAACTAACTACAAAATAAATATGTCGTACCATATGAGTTATGTGCAATAAATTATGAACTCATTGCTAATACAAACTAGCATTCACTTGAGACACGATGCAATTTAATATTGCATTGAAAAGGGTTGGATGCTCTCACTTGATCATCATATCTAAGGAACGAGATGAACTAAATGCCTCTTCAAAATCATCAATAAAAATTCAGAAACACTTGTGACCATAGAGGAATTGGTGGGTTAATGACCACATAGATCACCATGCACATGTTGCAAGGTGGCATTGCATACAAAGAAGCACATTTGCAAAATATTGGATGGTACTTTTTGAGAATTCCCTTTGGATAAACACCATCTTAGCAAGAAGTGAGAGGAACGTTGAGCATCATCATGTGATTTCATAATTGTTGAAGGGAGCAACATTTTAAATGTCTAGAATGCTTGTGTTAAGTAGGTTTGTTGGCATGGGAAAGGTAAGGAGGGGTAAATGGTTTAGGTGAGCTACACTATGTTACACTAAGTATGTTTAGTTTAGGATGATTAATTAGGTGAGGTTAATGTAGTAACTAACCGAGCCTTGTACTTGGTTAGGGTTCCAAATTCCCTTTGGATAAACACCATCTTAGCAAGAAGGGAGAGGAACGTTGAGCATCATCATGTGATTTCATAATTGTTGAAGGGAGCAACATTTTAAATGTCTAGAATGCTTGTGTTAAGTAGGTTTGTTGGCATGGGAAAGGTAAGGAGGGGTAAATGGTTTAGGTGAGCTACACTATTTTACACTAAGTAAGTTTAGTTTAGGATGATTAATTAGGTGAGGTTAAGGTAGTAACTAACCGAGCCTTGTACTTGGTTACGGTTCCATCAACTACTAAATTGGTCTTGTAGATCCATTTACACTAAACTAGCTTTCTCCCAGGAGGTAAGGAGACAATATGCCAAGTTTTTTATTCTTGAAGTGAATAAATCTCATCATCCATGGTTGCCTTCCATATTGGACAATTCCAAGAATCCTTATGGGATCGTGGATTTGACCCCATCAACATGAAGCACCTCTCTAGGAGAAGTGGATATGTATGGTAGAGAGTTAGGTTTTCATCCTGATATTGAGACTTTATTCTTCTTATAACAACCCAAAACTATTTCGAGCTGCTTCAATGAGATTTTCCTATGATTGGGAGCAGGTGTTGGATATAGATCTTTGTTTAACACTGGACTTGGTGCTAAAGTAGCACACTACATTATGAGGTGGTTATCGTGTGTGGTCTTGTTTGCATGAGAAGTGGATATGCCTTGGGAGGAATATCATTGGGAATCATAAGGGAGGGAACTCGACTATGTGAGATTTGGGACCACTTAACATGCCTTAGGATGATGAGTACTTAGGACACTTGGGTTGAGGGGGCATTGGTTTTTCTGAGCTTTATCATGATTTGTGCTTGGTCATTCTTAGACTGTGTTGTAGGTGGTGTAATATATGTGCTTGTAATTTATATTTTCTTTGATGTTGATAAAATTCAGTACCCCATGGTCCTTCTTATATGAACTCAAGGAATTCAAAAAATATTTTTGGCCATTTTTTCCAATTTTGAACATGCAAGACAATTAAAGGAAAAATACCTTACTAATCAACATATGCATTTTAAAGCTTGGGGGACAATTGATAACTATGTATGATGATAGTGGAAAATGCATGCCTTAATGTCTTGTAATTCTCTAATATGAATTATGCATACGCAACAATGTATTATCTGAACTTTTCCCCCATGGTGAAGGTAGAACCAAACAGGTATTTGTTAGATCTTTCTTCCTCGAGCGAGGGGATTCCAATAAGACTAGATGAAAATAAGACATCCAGTAGCTCTACAAGAATTATATCAACTAGATGTCAAAGTATCAGAAGAAAATTCCATAAACGCATGGATTTTTTTCTTGCTGAAAGGGGGTCATGTTCCTATGATGATGAGACAATAGCATTGAGGTTCCCTTGAGGTATAAAAATCTAGTGACACAATTGGTACCCAAGGATCTTCCTCAACTAAACATAAATTTATGTGTGAATGAGAGGATATATCGACTTGCACCATCATCAATACATGGTTTGGGGTTGTTTTGCATGGATGGTATAAAGGTTGGTTATGATAGATGTACATAATTGATGGAGTATGTTGGACCCTATTACAACTACAAATATTGGATGTTCCTGGTCCAATATACATGAATTATGCGCAAATATGGATTGTCAAGAAATTATTTATATCTGAAAGACAAAGATAAAAATAAAGGAGCAACGTTGTACATTGATGGAAGGCCAAAAGCCACATGGAATATTGCAGAGTTTATAAACAATACACAACGAGGGTCTACAATTAAGCAACCCAACTGCATATTTGAGGGGCATGAAGAAAACCATGTTTTTGTATGCACCATTAAATCAATAGTTGCAGGAGAAGAGTTTCTTATTAGTTACAATTTGAATGGAGTAGATAAAAACACAGTTAGAATGGGAGTGGTACATCTAACAATTTACCCAACCTTTTATTAAATAATTTGACCTCTTAAGGATTTTGTGTTACTATATTATTATAATTTTGTTTAATTTTTCTATATTTACTTCGCAGGGTAGTGATCATGGCATCTCCCTAGCAGCTCGTCATAGTAGTACAACTTCCTCGAGGAAACACATATAAACATTTGTAATAGTACAAATATAATTTGAAAAAAAAGTTTTTTGTTGTTGTGTTTTTTCATGAGTATATTATTTTGGTTTATATAATGTTATTTGTATATTTGTTGCACAATGTTGATTGGGTAAACCACCAGGACGTTGACTAGACTACAAAAGTCTCGGGATACATGATTGTGATTGTACAACTTAAATATGTCAAAATGTTTTCTTATTATGTTGTTTCCATGAGTATTTTGGTTTTGTTTGGATAATTTTTTCTATGTTTTTGAAGCAGGGTGTTGTAAGGGGCACTTCCCTAGAAGTAGATGATACCGGACCTGCCTCAAGGCAGCAGGTATACATCGATGCAATTGTACAAATTTAATATGAACAAAAGTTTTGTTTGTTGTGTTTTTTTCATGAGTATAATATTTGATTCATTTAGATAATGTTATCTATATACTTGTTGCAGTGTGTTGATGAAGAAAACCACCCAATTTTTGATCATATGACAACATCCTCGGGGAAACAGGTATACCTAATTATAATTGTACAATTTAAATCCATCAAAATGTTTTCTTATTATGTTCTTACCGTGAGTATTTTGGTTTCGTTTAGATACAGTTTTCTATGTTTTTGATGCAGGGTGTTGTAAGGGGCGCTTCCCTATTAGTAGATTGGGGCATGTCCCCTATAACCATTGATCTGATGAGTAGATGATCCTCGAGGAAATAGGTATAACTCATTGGAATTGTACAAATATAATATGGAGCATAATGTTTTTTTTTTAATTTGTATTTTGTGTGTATATTGGTTTCATTCTAATAATGTATTCTACTTCTTTTTGGTAGGGGGATGATCAGGGCAAGTCCCTAGTTGTGAATCAGAAAACACCAGCATCGAGGCATCATGTAAACCTAATTGTAATTTTATGAATCTATCAGGATCGATATGTTTTGTTAATATACTTGTTTCCTCGGTCTATTACTTTCACGTCAGTAATGTTTTATATATTTTTGTTGTAGACCATTGATTCGACGTATGAACCAGCGTCAAAGAAATCAATAGCTTTATATGTGGATGAGTTGATGCATGATGCTGGAATTAGTTCTTCTATAGACCCAATTAAGATGATAGAGAAGGCCTTGAGAAAAATTAATGAGGATATCCTTCGTCTGATATTCATTTAGCCGCTGACAGATGAGATTAAATGCAAGATTTATGTTTTGGTAGAGAGATCTCATGCCTTGCAAGTAAGTTAAAGAATCTTGAATCATAGTATAAATTAATTTATTACGTTATAGTTTTTACTTGTATATGACGGTGAACTTATAAAATATGGTTTGTATTTACATGATTTTCTATGACCACACATTAGTGGTCAAAGCGGTGTTGGCCCCAGTGATGCTCGTGGAGAGTCGTCAAATGAGAAAATGACTCCACGTACATCTCATGTGCCACATTATCGATTGAACAATCAGCAACACATTCCACGACACCCCCTCGTCCAGCTGTGAGTGCACCTGCTAGTGACTGGCGCACACCATATCGTGTGGAAGAAGGGGTCGATGCCGAGCTTTCTAGTATTAATATTGATGAAGCAACATTTCTTAGATCTTCTTGTCTCACTAACATAGGTAAAATACATACAACATTCTTGGTGGAAGAAGAGATCGTTCCAATAAATATAGAGAAGATCCTAGGTAATTATTATGCATTATTCAAGTCAGTGTTTATAATTTGATTATAATATACCGACAAAACATTGTCTTTCAACTAATGACGGCATGATCATTTTGTAGGAAATGATGTTTTTATAAACATCTAAATGATTTGTACTTTGATATCTTTGGGCCCACCTTCCGCATAAGGTGGGGTAAACAAATTAAAAATTTAAAAGATGAGGTCACTAATCGGTTGGTGTCTTGTTCGACAATGAGACCTTTAATAGAGCCATAGTCCTAAAGAAGGCTAGAAAACATATGATATTGTCTAGGACCAATATAATGTTCACCTATAAAGGAACCCTATGTATGATCTCCCTCGGATGATTCCATCTAGAGAGTAGAAATCCCTAGTGGAAGATGGAAAGAAGAGGGCTGTGAGAAAACAAGGAAACCTACAACCAGACACAGGGAGGTATGCAATACTTTCCATGATGTAATTCTAAACCTTATTATTATTAATTTATATATCAAATTTGGAACATCTAACGTATTTCAACACTTTCATAGGTTGTCTAATAAATCAAAGGCCATAAAGGAAAGAAAAGAAAAAATTGGTCAGCAAAATCTTGGCTCTGGTGGTTATTCGAATTTGGTGGCATGAATTGTATGTATCAAAAAACCAATAATGCATCCAGATAATAAATTGAAAATTATTTTCATTTTATTGCACCACAAAAGTTAAATTCATGATGCTATGCAAATATCCAGGTTGACCGATTGAAAGAAGTTCCCACTAAGGAATACTTGAAACTTGGCTTCCAACACAGCTTTGAAGCTGTTGTTGAACGCCGAAAAAGCTTGTCTGGGAAAACACACTCTTCTGGTGATCTATATTGCGCACATGTACAAAAATATATATATAGTTTAATGAATATTTTTTACTTGTGAAATCTATTTGTTATAAAAAATTTCCATAAATTATTGACTCTGTTTTGAGCAAGAAAGGAACAATCCAATCAATGTCGAAGATGGAAAACAACAAATCGAAGATCATGCTTTGAATCCTAGTAATGGGTTTATCCATATGCTACAATTTTAAATATTGCATTGCAGATAGTGAACATTAATTGTACTTTTTCATGTTTCAACTGCAGAGCATGTAGAGGGTCACACTGTATAGGTTGAGCCTAGAGTACAAAAATATGAAGTACATCATGTGGCCACATCAGGTGAAAAAATACCTTTGTAATGTTTTTTTTAAATGAAATACTTGTCATTGTAATACCATAATATATCAATGCAATAATTTCAAATTAATGTAACAAATCGAGACCCCTTGCCGCAAAATACATGACAAGTTGATTAACCACAAGAACTGAACAACAAAGCAGACGATGAGTTTATTCTTGATTTTGTAAAGAGGAAAAAAATAGAAGGAAGTGACTGAAGAAATACTGTGAAATTATTTTCAATAACATAATGTCATGCATATTTTTTTCCCTACTGAATGAATGAATGGTTTAATGAATGGTAAATGTTTCTTTTTGATGAAATATGCATTTTTGCACATGATTTGTTTTTCAAGTACATGCATTGGGTATGGGAAATTGAGAGTGATGTGATGGGAGGAGAGGGGCCATAAGAGCTTCTACCTTCATGTGGTCGGTCCTGTTCAGTAGATAATATTAAATTATTATCGAAACAAAGAAGATCTCAATCAATGGCTACGGTGGTGCCTTTCTACAACCCGATCGCGTGTCATCTAAGTTTTGACAATTTCCCGGGGCTTATTATGAAACTAAAGAATCTTATCCTACTTTCCAATCCTTTGACAAGGTAAGGAATTATCCATTTCTCACTTACTTATGACATTTTGAGAAAAGGTAAAATCAAATGAAAGTAAGCACCAACAATATATACATAAGCAAGCAATTCTTACATAGTGATAGTTTCATATAGAAGTCGTTGAAATCAAGTTCCACAAACCTATTTATGTTAAAAATCCATTTTTATTTGCAAGACATAGTGGATCCTATAGATCTCTACACATCTAATCTCTTTCCTTAGGGTTGCAGCTAGGACATAAACCCTAGTTGTGGAATAAACCAATAGAGAAATGAGTGAGGGATTCCCACACTCTATTGTATACCATGTTGAGGTTCGTAAGAGACTGCAAGGATGAAATTGAACCAACCAACAAAGCCTAATTCCTATAATAAACAAGGAGAGAAACAATGTCAGGGTAGCACAACATAACAACCTAAGAAGCTTATTAGAGATTATTTATGGGTGCAATACTATAGGGAGAATCCATAAGTGTGTTAGAGAGAAGATGCAAACCAATAACAAGATATTTTAGGGTGCTCATAGTCTAAATCACTTGTATTCAAGAGATTAGGAAGTTCACACGAGGCATGGGTCCTTTCCCAGTTTATGCCAAATGTAAAATTGCGTCATTCTAGGATTTGGGAGGGTTTTAGTTCTCGTTATGGTACATTTCTAGATAACTCGTTGAGTGAAGACCTTACTCTACTTGTTGCAATAGGTACAATGCTAGAATGTAATCTTTCGATTTCTTATTTATAATGGAACTAGGATGAACAAAGTTTATTACATTTGTTAGATTTCATCTAATTTTTCTACAACCTAAGGCAATAAATGAATAGGTGATGTTTTTTAATTCACGAGTTTGTTAGCAAAATAATGTATCCTTTACAGTTTTGGGATATCTGTTCTATCTCTTATCATCATTTTCATTGTACTAATAATATTTGTAATATGATGTAGTCGTGAGGGACCCCGCATGAGGTCTTTCCACCCAAATAGAGAATCTGGAGAGGATTCCAACTATAAATATCTAGGTTTAACAAAAGCACAAGTAAGGGTAAGTTCAAGATGCCACCACTTCTTGTAAACAAGATGTTAGTTTTTGAGCTTTTCCAATTCTTGTTATTACTCATATTTGGTGTGGGATATACAAAAATTCTACTACCTAAGATGTAATCATAAGAAGCTTCAGTACAACTTGATAAAATGGTATGCTATTTAAAATAACATGTTGTCTTATGGACATGAGTATATTCATGTGAACATATATAATATATATTGACATGGTGTGTGGAAGGTCCCATATATAGCTTCATCCTTGGGGGTGTCATGCTTGACACAAATGGTCATAGAGACCTGTTTGAATGGGTCACTATAAAACTTACAAAACTTAATGATCAACGTGATGTTGTAGAACTTTTGAAACCGACATCCCTTGCTCTACAGGTATGACATATTGTACTAGTTGTCCATATTTTTCTGTAATCATTGTCTTTGGAATATTTCATTGAAAATGATATGGATATTAGGAAAATTCATACTAGTGCATATCCCTTATGCATCCAATCCATTGAAACTAAACATGCCACTATTCTCCATCTTGAAAAGTATCCAAAAGGATATGTGGTCCTATTGTAAACATTCAGTTGCCATACCATTTACCACTATGTTGAAATTGACACTGCTAAAATATATAAGAAGATAGGCTCTATTCTTGATCTGATATCTATGAATAACATGTATCGTAGACACACTACTATATGATCATACCACATCAAATTCATATGCTATATATATTTTATGCTAACTAATGCTTATGTTTATAATTATTTAGCCATGCTTGAGGAGTCTAGCAACTTAAGTTTAGGTTGGAGGTGTAGAAAACATAAAATGTGTAGAGGTGCAAAGGCACACATGGCATGTAGATCACTTGGTTGTAGAAGACAAATACATTGAGGCATAAGTGGAGACTATCAAATTTAACTTCAAATCAAATAGGTGTATATCTCACCAATGCATAAAGGAGTGGGGTTTAATGTCTAGTGCAAAGTGAAAATTGAGTATGCACCACCATAATCAATGAAATATTCTCCTTAATCTCAACTCATATACATCATATCTTCTTATTAATATCAGCTCATATTCATTATCCAAAAGAGAATTTTACAACCTCATGCTCAACACATAAATCCATTATGCTTATATGCAACACCACATGGTCGCAATTTGAACTTAGACTATAGAAAATATGGTGACATGGGATCAAGAATGTAGTTCAAAATTAACTTTAACAACATATTTGCACAATAATTAACCCAAGGATGACCATAAATATAATCTAAGATACATACATATTTGGTGTAGAGCTTGTGAATACATAGGTAACCCTAATGCACCACCATATGAACATGTCACCAATTCCAAATCCCACCTTACAATTCTACAAGGTAAATATAATAGAGCTTCATATATTACTCTAAAAAATCATAATGAAATGATAAATGCTCACAACACCAATAGAGACATAGTATCACAATTTAAGGTAAGAAACAACACACACTAAGGTTTCATGAGTGATATGACCTGCCACACACCATAGAACAAGTATTTTTTTGTTTTAAAATTCTCGAACATGGACGGATATTCAATGACCCTTCCCACAATATCCGACTAGTATGCCATACCAATGACGAAAACTGTCATCAGTTTTCCTCTTTTTTGTTTGTACATGTGTTTGTTATGTCATCGGTATTTGATGAGTTTGACATCAGATATCATTCCTTCTGTAAAGTATTGGGTATTGAATATCCGATGGGCATGTGGTCGGATATGCGATGTACATGTGTCACATATCAGATGTGTATATTAAGAGATTTGTGGTCAGATATGCGACAATGACATGCCAGATATCCGTCGATACAATTTTGTTGTCGAATATCCAACGAAAAACAATCGACGTTTATAAAATACGATGCTTGTCAGATTGTCGACAGCTTAATGTCAAAAATCAGAAATACATGCCATTGAATTTTGGGTTCAGATTTTCATGTGTCACTTCAAGGTAATCCATGACACTGCCAGAATCAACACAACCAAAACTGCCAAACCAACTAGGGAATCAAACTTCAATTTTAGGAGAACTATATGATCTAATCCTGAGAACTACAAGAAATAGGGTTGGGCTAAAAAGGGATTAGGAAACCGTAGCATGGCAAGAGGAATTGGCACATCAATAATAAAATCAACAACAACAAAACTAGAAAAGAAAATTGCAATAACAATGAGTGCTGAAATAAATTCTAGCCAACAAGGATAACAAGAGCCACCCCAACAAGAAGGAGAATTGTGTGTTGAATTAAACAATGATTAGGAAACCATTACAAAATATGCAAAGCTTGAGATCTGAACTACAGAGTATTAAGGCAGATAATCTGAAAGATATGAAATCTTAACATGAACTTAATGCAGTATTACTACGCAATCTGAGTGAAATGAAACAAAATCCATCACATACCTCAAGTAATGTGGTGGGAGGAATTTACAAGAATGAAAGAGACGAGGAAGAAGAAAGATCCAAATCAAGTTCCTCCCATAAACCTAGAAAAAGAGGCAGCTAGAACACTAGCTCAATTGCATCCTCATCCTCGCCTAGATACAGGAAAATGTCTAAACACTCACACAGTTTAAACTGAAATGGGAATTCAAAAGTATTAGGGCACCAATCTTTGAAGGTGAGTTAGATTCAGGAGAAAAGGTCGAGGAATGGTTGCTTGGTATGTTTAAATATTTTCATGTCTATGCCTATCCAAGCGAACTGAAAGCTCATCAAGTAATATATAAACTGAATGGAAAAGTTGCACAATGGAGGAGGGATTTAAATTTGACCAAAGGAATACAAGAAGGTAAGATTGATTAGGCAGAATTCAGAAAACTATTTAAAGAAAAATAGTTACCTGAAAGATTTTATCATATGAAAATCAAGGA
Source organism: Pseudotsuga menziesii (assembly GCA_001517045.1). Classification (NCBI taxonomy): domain Eukaryota; kingdom Viridiplantae; phylum Streptophyta; class Pinopsida; order Pinales; family Pinaceae; genus Pseudotsuga; species Pseudotsuga menziesii. Next base: position 19,747 of record LPNX010843070.1, on the reverse strand, counting down.
GTTTAATGAGCTGAAAATGGGTTCTATGAAAATGGATGGACTGATCACAAATTTTTTAGAATTATTGCATTATGTACCCTAGATAAAAGAAGACAAAATAAAAATTCCAAGATTTCCAAGTTGTTTACCAACCTATTTTGTGAGTAAAATAGAATTCGATACTCCTAAGACTTTGGATGAAGCTCTTTATAAGGCTAGATTTTGTTACGGGCATATCCAAAGTAGATCAGAAAATAAGGAAATAAATTGAAATATAAAAATATCATATTCATAACAAAGAAAGAAGGGTAATAAACCAGCTATTCACAGAAATCAGCATAACACATTTCCTACAAACACATATTTTCAGAATACCAAAGTTGTTGATCAAAGTGAGTATTAATCAAATATTCTAGCTTAAGGTGGTACACAACCTGTTTCTTTCATAGGAAATAAAGAAAACCCAAGAACAATACAGTTGGATTTCAGTTCACTTGATGTTGTTACTTGCAGCACTCTGTCGAGCAAGTCGTTGATCCTCCACTGGCACTTTGTCGCTTGTCATTTGTAGGAAACTTTTTACTTGGTTACTTGCTTCGATTAATAACTCATCATGAGGAGAACATTTGAAGTATTTGATAAAAATTTCTTTGAGTTATTTCCACGTGAACGTATCTTCTCTTGCTTCTTCCATTTTGTACCATTTATTTAGTAACTCATCAAGTGTATTTGGAAACAGGTGCGTCCAAGATCTTTCATCTTTGTAGCCCAATATCCTCCATTCCTTTTCGTAGATGTTAATGTGTTTTTTAAGATCTTTCCCTGGTGTGAAGATTGGAATATTTGCTTGTGTTGTGAGTTTCTTTCCTCCGAATCTTTCAACGAAGTATGTTGTTGTTGTGGTCCAAGTTTGTAGTCTCGACTGATGTGTATCCCACTATATTGCATCTTGTCCTGTGAATGTATCGATCAAACTTTGAGGTCGACCTTGTTCACCTATTTTTTCAAAAATTCTTCGACATGATAAGATGGGGATTCACGTTCTTTGTATCTTAGAGGTGGCTGGGTTGGCGATTCATTTTTCACTGGTGCTAGAGTTGGGTATTCTCTGATTTTTATTTCAAAGATATTTGGGATGCTAGTGACAAAAAAACATTTTTTTGTTTTCTTTTTAGGGATGGCTTCAATTGTCCAACATTATCATGCTTGTAATTCGTAGTTTTCTATCCGCCAATCGTAAAGTTCAGCATCTGAATTGTACCCGACCAATCTAGGATTTTCAAGATGGATTTCTCCAGACACGTTTGGATCAGTATAATCTTCATTGTTCTTTATTTAATCTAGTTGTCGGATGTCAACATCATCGTCAATTGTTTTTTCCTAGGGCTCTCCTTGTGATAGATGGATTGGTACGATAACATTATGTCCATTGCCTTTGAGTTTGATTCTTTCTTTGTCAATCAATATTGATGCTTTCATTTTTCTTCCCAATGGTCGACCAACTAGTGCAGGGAAGGAACTGTATCCTTCCTTGGGATTGATGATTTCAAAGTCGACTTGGGTCATGATGCCTTTGATGGTCATGTCAACATTTTTCCATACACCAATTGGTTCAATTAGTCCTTGGTCGACTAATTTTTGATATATGCCTAACTCATGTAATTGTGGTATACAAAGTTGTTCCCAAGTATTGCGAGTCATGATGTTTAGCTGCGATTCGAAGTCGAGAACAACTTGTCAGACGTGGTAACCTTCTATTTCCATATCGACAAGGGAGTCTGCATCATTTTTATATTTTGGATTTAGACGACATATATTCTTATATTATTTTTATTCGACAAACTTGTTTTTTATACTATATATTAGGTCGATTAACTTTGCTACAAATTCCTCTTTAGTTATTAAATTGACCAGTTCATTAATAGCTTCTTGTCGAGATTCATCATGGTCGTCTTTATTCCAATTCTTGAAATAATTTTTATGCATTATTATACAATAACTTTTGCTATTTAGGGTTGGGATAGTCCTCTTTATTTTTTAATTTAATAATTTGTGAATTATCGAGACCAATTTTTGTTCATTGTCGAGTTACGATCTGAATATTCTTAGTTTTGATAATATCATACTTAAGAACACTGGACAAGACATTAACATTCTTTTTATTATTAAATATTTCAAGCATGATAGGGAAATCCTCCAAGTAGTGATCTCCTACTCCACATTTTGTACAAAATTTTAGGTCTTTTCGATCTTTGTAGGGACACTTTGCATGATGATGTCCTTCATTGAGGCATGTGTAGCACTGAATGAGTCAACATGGTCAGTTTTCTCGATTTCCGTTATTTCAACCTCTCTCTTGGAATCCTCCTCTTCGATAGATGTAGTCATTCCTTCGATCATATCTTCAGCTGTCGTACCTTTGATAACTATTAATTATGTCATTTTGTTCATTTCTATTATCATTCCTTTCATTGCTATCATTTTGGTCATTCCTTTGGTTGAAAACATTAGTCTGGTATACTACGTGATAGTTCTATCTCTTCTTTAAGTTTAGCTAACATTTTGTTGTGGAATGGGTTTTGACTTTGCATATATCACACCAACGAGCTTTCTCATTCTTCATGTTGTATGGGTAGTCTTTTGTTTCATGTGAGTCAGGATCTTGGCAGATGTCGTAGAAACATTTTGTTTGTACGAACCATAAGTCTTTTCGTCAATAATCCTGTCGACAGTAGTCTTTTGTATGGTCGGTTGTTGAGCATTTTGTACACCATACTTTGTTTCTGCCGAGGCTCATTTAATGAATGAATTTCAGCATGTTTTCGAGTTATTCTTCAATGAGTCAATTGACAGTAGCTATGGGGTAATCCTCGTCATTTCTATTTGCAGTGCTTTCGTCAACGCATCTTCGTATGTATTGAAGTTGTCCAACCGGATGTGCATTATTATTTTATGTAATAACCCAATCATGAACCATTGGATCAATAAGTGTTCGTCAATGTTGTATTAAATATGGCTTTGATGAATCTTTTATTGTATTCCCTAACAGTTTCTATAGGTTTTTGAGCAGTGGTTTTCAACTTTTTAGTAGCGAAATGCTTTGCATCAAGGGTTTTGAAGAAGGACATGAATTATTGTTTTATCTTACCTTTCGTTGCATTTGGGGTTTTATATATGTAGGTCATATACCATGTGAGTGCTCTTTTCCGAAGGGCACCAACAAATTTTTCCATTTGTTGATCTTCATTGGTAATGACATTAGCCTCCCATATTTATTCACATATAAACCGATGTATTTTTGGATCTTCGTCTCCTTCATAGAGAGGAATGTGTGACGTTATGTGCGTCATTTTCGTGACTTCGAATTCTATTGTAGGTGGTGGTGATGGTGGATTACTTCTTGCAACTAAACTTATTTCACAACTATTTTCAACAAGAATTAATGTACTATCTTCACTTTTGACAACAATATCTTCCGCGACAGTCGGTTTTGCCTTGACTGTCAAATGTTGATTTCCTTCTCTCGCTTCTGTCGATACCTAGGTGAAATTTTGTTCGATTTGGGTTATACTCCTTTTTCAGGGATTCCGACTGACTCAGTGAACTAATTAATGCTGGAAGTGGTTGGGGATGCTTCTTCACGTTCTGAATAAAGTGGATGAAAACTGTGATTGGATAATTCGGGTTGAAATGTGACCCAATTCCCTTCTTGCGGTCGATGGACTAATAGTCTATCGACTTCATTTCCTTCATCGTTTCATTGACTCCATATACTTGATTAGTCAACATGGATTCCTAAATCATCTTCAACAATTCTTGCACTTGGGCACTTTGAGTAAGATGTAACAAGGAATGCGGGGTTATAGTCTCAGGTATATTCACTTGGAGAGCTCTGCCATGCTCAATCCATAAATATTCATCTATAAGTGTCAGATTTGCATCGACGCCCTCTTCTTGTCGAACTTGATTTAACTCCGACAGATTTCCTTCTGTTTCTGTCACTATACCCAATTTTGTTTCTTTCTAGAGGGCACCAGCCTGCTCCCTTATCTCTTTGCGCCACTTCCTTCTCTTTTCCTGTTCAATCTTTTGGATATCCACAATGGTTTTGTGTGTCATTGTTCTACTTTTTAATTTTGTTTTGTTTTGATTTTTGACCGCTGGCCATATCGTGTTTTCATCTATCGACTGTCATTCATCTAATTTATCAAAACATGGTCGTCCACCCCCCCATTTCTGTCCCGAAAGGTTTTTAGTAAGCTAGGGTGTAGTGTTTCATTTGTCAAGGAAGTATTCCCACTCTCTCTCTTGTATGAATTTTTCCCACTTCCTTTGTTTTTATTCCCAGTTCGTGTTCTTAGGTGGCGCTAACAACAACATTTGAGGTTTGACAATATGTGCTACTCATTTTTCGATCAAGAATTTGAACAAGAATGCTGGTAAATAAAAAAGGAATTGGCCAGTGAGGTCGTTATAGAACCTTTGCTTCACATTATCGATAGAAAATCTTTCTTCAATAAATTATTCTTCACAGAACTCGTCGACAATTATTTCGAAGCACTCTAATAGATTTGTGCGGCCTCCTCTGGTTAGTGTTTGGAGTAATTGTCGCCCTTTTTCATCTAGATGCATTTTCATCCTGGATTTTTTTCAATGTGAATGGTACAAATTCGACAAACTTTTCATGCATCTTAAAGAAAAATTTCTTTCTTGCTTGAGTGATAATCAACTTGTTTTTTCAAGCATAGTTTTGTAGATAGTTTGCTATCTTTCACTCCCACCATTCCTTAATCTCTTGCTCTGATATCATTGATTCATGGTCATTGTCATCTTATGCATGTATCTCCGACAACATAACCAATGCTGTAGTCAAACCTATTGCATAATTACCAGTGATACATCTTATAGATTACATAAGCAATGATATAAGCAATATACAAGTAATATGCAAGAACACATACATAGATGATTACATAAGATACAGACTGATTCTATATCCGCCTCTCCAACCTATTTATATGATTTACAAGTGGTTATATAACTACTAGTTGGTTCAACTAACAGACACGACCTGTGGAGGTTGACATAATATATTGATATGTTTTACAAGTAGTCAATCGGAGGACCTAGTCGGCTAGCCGACTTAGGCTCCTCACTACAACAAATTACCCTTTTAGGGGCGGTTTTACCTTGCGTAGATTTTGTTAACCAACCCCCCCCCCTCCCCTCCCCCCGGAAATTCCAATTCTTTGGATTTTTTATTTTTTTTTGCCCGGGGAGAGGGGGGGTTGGAAAGACCCCCCTAAAGGTTATTTTCTAGGAATTTTTTAAACCCCCCCTAAAATTCATGGTAAATGAACTATTGGGGGTGGTTGTGTTAAATCCTCCCCCAAAAGTCATAATGATTAGAATTTTGGGGGCGGTTGTTTGAAAGCCACCCCAAATGGCATGATAATTGCGATTTTGGGGGGCGGTTCTTTTAAATAAGCCCCCAAAAGTTATGGGAATTTGGCCTTGTGGGGGTGGTTGTTATAAATCCACCCTCAAAAGTTTAATTGTCGTGACTTTTTTTTGGGGGGGGGGGGGTGTTGACCCGAACCCCCCTAAGGGTCCTTTTTAAGGCGATTTAAAAAAAACCCTCAAAAGTCATGATAATTTAGAATTTTGGGGGTGGTGGTTATAAATCCACCCTCAAAATTCCAGCTGTCATGACTTTTGGAGGGGTTTTAAAATACCCCCTTTAAAGGTCCTTTTCAAGGTGGTTTAAAAAAAACCCTTAAAAGTCATGAGAATTTGGACTTCTGGGGGCAGTGGTTATAAAACTATTGTCAAAAGTCCAATTGCCATGAATTTTTAGGGGAGGTTGAAAGAACCCTCGTAAAGGTCCTTTGCAAGGAGGTTTTAAACCCCCCCGTTAAAAGTCATGAGAATTGGACTTTTGGGGGTGGTTGTTTTAAAGTCGCCCCCAAAAAAGTCCAATTGCCATGCCTTTTTTTGGGGGTAGGGGAGGCATGGGGGGAGCAAGGTTGAATGACCCCTCGTAAAATTCCTTTTCAAGACGAGTTTTGAACACCCCCCCCCCCCCCCCCCCAAGCCAAAAAAAATGTAGGGATTATGGGTTCCATATGTCCCCATCAATTTCATAGAGAATCTATATGGCCTAAGTCATGAGTAATTTTCCTTATACCATGGCCTAGGAATTTAGAATTATCTGCATGCTATTATACCATAAAAATATAGTTTAGGAGGGTGCCAAGAATAAGCTACTAACTAGGGAATGAAGGCATACAAATATTGTCGAGTTAGTAAAATCTTGGCTCAACTTACATCTACACCTATACTAACTATGTTTGTTGAGCCTAAATAAAATACCTACGAAACTTTAAACATACCACACACAGTAAATTCATAACACTCTGAAACAACCCATACATGCATATAATGTCCACCATTGATTTGTAAAATCATTATTTCAAGAGGCACTTTACATAGACCACATGGGTGAGATGTGTTAAGATAAGCCAACAACGATCCATCATAACTTGTTATCTACCAAGTGTTGAAGGGGATAAAAAAAAATGCAAAAATTAAATATTAATTTTGATCACTTTCATAAAACAAAATGTCATGCAAATTAAGTCAAAATAAGTAGTGAGTTACCAAAGAAAAAAGACATGATTCCATCTATTTGGGTAACGTATCCCCTAAAACTCTATATATTTAAAGGATGAGGAATAACACAACTTATATTAGCAATTTCCTATGAAGGTGCAATCGTGACTTCAAGCTTTGAGGCAATAATAGTCTAATCAAAGGATTTGTAATCAATCCAAATACCCGAGGACATTAGAATTATTGTAGTTAGCATATTTGTGTGATGTTATATTTTATTTATGTAGAAGGAATTGATCATGTCCACAAACAATGTAAAATTAGTGCATATCTCCCTATGATCATTGAGTGCATAGCCCCATACACATCTAATTGAATCAAGAATGAAGTGTGTTATTAGATCTAATTATCAACGAAAACAATCATTGGGATCCATGACCTTTACACCAAGGACCATACTCTATAATTCTCATAACTTGCTTGCACTCACTAAATATCACAATTTAACATGCAAATACACCACCTCAACACAGATTTATCTCTAGTAATGGCCTATGGCACGATAGATGGGGAATGCTTCATGGACTCACCTACTGACAAAAGGACATTCTAGACCATCCCTTTTGATGAGGAACTTCAAAATCATGCAAAGAACCTTAGACACATGCCAAGATGATCAACACTAGAAATTCAAAAGGCACCCAAATTTGTGTCGAATTCCTTTAGCTTAGTAAGTGGAACAAACCTTCTAAAGAAATCTTTTGAACTAAGCTTCCTCTTATCACAATGAGTCTAACACAACTAAATTTAGCACTATGATAGATCCATTAACACCGTTCAATTTTGTTTCTCTTTGGCTTGTCACAAGTGTGGGATATCTATTCCATGATTCATCCAAGACTTGCACCTGTCCCCAATTGTCCTTGTATGAGCTAGCACACATTCACAGGAAAGATCACAAGCATAAGCATGTCATTTGGTAGGATCTTGAACCTTGGCGGAGGATTTATTGTTTATCCTCTTTCACCAACCACTCTAGATTGTCCTTTTGGCGTTGTTAATTCATATAACTTTAATATCCCAACAATTTGAGTTTTTGGCTTGATGAAGTTAATTCAATTTTCTTAATGATGGTACGCTATTCATTTCTACCAGAAAGGTGTGATAATGGCATTAGTTTGTGTATAACCAACATGGCATTGTAAATGCTTCTAGGTGTGTGTACCTCGACATTGTAATTACTATGATTAGAGATTAGCATTTTGAATATTGAAAGGCTTTTATACTAAAATTTAACACTATAGATAGATTTAGAGACCCTTTTTGGGAGGTATCTGAGTCCATTTGTAGTGTTAACATTTAGTAATTTGTAACAATGTAGATGGATTCATGACAGACCCCCATGCCTCACTCAACAACAATGAGAGTGAAAACATCATGCTATGAAGGATATCACACCATAGAAGTCAAATCGTGGGAGATCACACTATTTGATCCTTTCAACAGAGTTGTACATATGCGTCTTATGCATCGTCATGCAGTGGTGAAGTCGAGTCTGTGAGATTGGTTGTCTTTATTCATGTACATCGTTGTGTCATGATTTTTTATCATGCATTCCTCTCATCACACCGATCGTGCACATACTTCGTTTGACAAAATTGAAGTCTATTTGACCCTTTTGGAATTCAGTCAAAGTTTCGACAAGCTAGAATCTTTTGAGTCTTGATAGTGAAAATCACCAAGTTTGTGTCCTCTATTGATGGGTCATTTATGCCCGTTGACCATTCTTCTCATCATGTGTATGTTTAGAAAGTTATGAGTTCTCCCTTGCTGCTCCCTTCATAAGAAAACACCAATAACCTCCATTTTAGAAGAATAAAAAGTCCCCTCCCCTTTTGTAAACCCCAATCTTCTCAACCCTTTATCCTAAGTTACTAGGTCCGTTTCACTTTTATTTCCCTTTTAATACCACTCATATTGCTCTATTAAAAAATTAACTTTTAATAAACCAAAGTCCAACCCCTCTTTATTTATTTACCCTCTTCTCCCATAAGTACCCTTTTTCCATTATCTAAGCCCTCATAACCTTTTTCCCATTCAAAAAGTAATAAAATAAAACATTCACTTTTCTTTTAATTATTTCTCAAATTTATCTAAGGTTTATTACTTGTTATACTGCAATTTTATTATAGCTGAGTGAGATTTCTATTGTAGTGATGATCGAGATATATTATGGGCTATGGGATATAACCCAAGATTATATGTTGTTGGTGCTACTACCAAGGTACTACTAGGTTCATGCTGGATAATTTACAACAAAATTTGTCATGTGTCACTACGGTAAATTAACAAGGTATGGGTAGGGTCACCACTACATATTTTTTTTCCTAAAACACCCCTTTAAATTTCCTTTTACTAGGTTCCCTTTTTAAAAACCATAATATTTATCGCACTAAAAACACAAAAGACTATCCCAAGGAAAAACCCCCATTGTAATCAGTTTAAGTGTATTTCTATGTGTTTTTCCCTTATTGCTCGTGGAGGAAGGGAGCCTTTGCGATTTGTATCTGCAACACTTAAAGATGGAGATCAAAACATTGCATTCAAATTGTGGGAATATGTAGAAGGGGGTCATGTCTTGCTACTTGTGGAGGAAGGGAGACTTTGCGATTTGTAGCTGCAACAGGATCACACCATAACAGTGAAATCACGAACATCTCTAGAAGGGGGGCGACCCAGTACCATATAGAGATATACTAATGAAATTAATCGAATAAGGGATAGAGATAAGATGGATACATTACTTCGCCCCTTGATCTCCCGTCGGATGTTAGAACGAATGATAAATCCCTCAGTGATAGCCTTTTTTTCCTCAATCCCACCCTTTTAAGCAAATTGGGGAAATTCATGAAGTGATGGCAAAGCAAATTCAAGTCAGTACCATACCTGGTAAAAAAAACAAGCTGGTTTTCAAGTGGACTCCCACTCAATGGTGAAAACCCTATGTCTTTCCCTTGTTGCTCATGGAGGAAGGGAGCCTTCACAATAAATTCACTATTGTTCAATATAACCACCTATAGGGGGCCAAATCATGTAATTTTTGTTGGGTATCTTGTTCAGAAGGAGGGCAGTGTACCTCTTTCATTTCGTGGGAATATTTTCTAGAGGATCGGACCCATCATTTGCAGATTGAGCCATTAAAAAGAGAGGGTGCACCCGTAACAACAGATTGATGGAATAGAAAGGGGATATATCTCGACAGAGGTTGAACTACTACAACCCTCTAATTTTTCCATTAACCTTGATTCTCACTACAGATAGTATTGTTACCAAGAGGGTAGTGGAAAGGTATCAAAGGATGGGTCTCTGAATCCATCTACAGTATTAAATATTAGGTGGTCTCTAAATCCATCTACAGTGTCAAAATTTAGTAAATTGTAAACCCCCTCATGGATCTAGTGGGTTATTCCCTCATTGTTTCATCAATTGGATTGAGTATTATTTTCACAATGTATACTTTGTTATTTTCATTAATGGTTATGTATTTCCATTTTTAACCCCAACCTATGGCTATGCCATAGTTCTCCGATGTTATCCCCTATATGACGTCCTAGCGAGACACCAAATTGGTCATGATGTTTCGACTATCATCATTACACATCCCATAGACATACCCCATAGGCACCATAATTTTGTAGCCTGGATGTATATCAATCAGGGATGTCACACCCTATATCCCAGTATGACACCTACCGTCGACTAACACAATTTATATATATATATATATATATATATATATATATATATATATATATATATATATAACTTACTTATATGCTTTATTTAACTATTTTATATTAATTATATTATAATATAAGACCAATATATAACTCAGGTACACTTGCACACATTTCTCCATCTAATTTTTCTTTTATTGCACCTATTTGTATGGATGATTGTTCGGTGGTCTCCTCTCCCTTGGTCGGTACTCCCTTTCTTTCTGGAGGGATTCCCTATGTGATTCCTAGGCTGAGTACTTTTTTCTCATCGTCCATTATTTGTACTAAACTTTCTTCATCCAACACCTTTGAGGAGAGGAGTATTTGTTACAATCTAAGAAACCATGAGGTTCTTGGTGAGGAATCCTAGGTTAAGGGTCTTTCTGTAATTTCTCGTGGTTGCTGTTCTTTGAGGAGTCGTGGGAGGAAATAACATTTCTCCCGGGCATAAGAACCTGCACTTCTTGATGTTGCGTCAGGTAAATAGTCTTCTATAAATTGGGCACTTGGAGCAGTGAAAGCCCTGGATGGGGTTACCTCACGAAGATTATGTCCTTCAACTGTCATGGGTTCATGAACCCCTCCAAAAAATCGTCACTCAGCCATTTGATTGATATAAAACATCCTGATGTTGTTCTCCTTCAAGAGACATTGGGATTAACTGTTGAGGTGTCTTGCATTTTGGAATCCTTTCTTCCAGGTTGGAAGTTTGTTGCGATTGATGTTTGTGGTCGATTTGGTGGTTTAGCCTCGGGATGGAATTTGTAGAGTTGTTGTTGTGATGGCATTTAGAGTTTTGCTTCTGGTATTGGGATGGAAATTTTTGATGCTCATCTGTGGAAGGTACTGACTATATTAAATATATATGGACCTTATCAAAATAGGGTGCCTTTTTGGAACAAATTATTGAGTAAACCCCTTATTTCTAATTGGGAGGTGATTTTGGGTGGTGACCTAAATTTCTCTTTGGGTTGTGCTGAGGTTTGGGGTCCTAGGGCTGTATCGGATTATCTGGCTCCTTTTTTCCCTAATGCTTTTGCCTATCATGATTTATTGGATATTTCTCCTATCAAACTATCTCCCACTTATAACCCATTTTCTATAGTTTATAATTCGACATGTGCTGAAATAGAGCGCGGGCTCCCATGCTGGTCGGAGCTCCCGATCACGCTGGAGGAAGAACCAAGGTCGTGGCTAAGCTCCGGCTCCTTTGGGGCCTAAAATGCCACTTTAAATAAATTCATCTCATTACATTATACAAGGAACACTACCAGCGCAGTTGGTAAAGGCGCATAGACAGGGTATGGGAGGTTAGGAGTTCGAAACCGGCGGAGCAGCAACATTTTGGTGAACTTCAATCAATATTCGCCAATCTGGTGTTTCCACGTGGTAGTTCCGGATTGGTCCACCTCAACACCCAGTCAGCGGCCAACTCATCTGCCGTACTACCAACTAAGTTGCGCAGTCACCTCCGTACTGACACGTGTCGCATTCGGATTGGTCCATACTGCTGACTGGATTGCCACCTCATCGTCTGTACATGACACATGTCGCATCCTGATTGGACTATACTACCACCTGTATGTCTGTACAACTGCCACGTCATCCGTCCGTACTGTACGGATGCCAAATTTTCATGTTTCATCGATAACTTTCTCATACGAAGTCCGTTTGAGGTGAAATGAACGCCGTTGGAATCGTCTCGACGAGCCCTTTGATCTAACGCCAGTTTTGATAAGATTGGAGGACTTCAAACATTTTGCCTTCTTGGATCCTCCTGGATCATTCCTCCCCACTAAGAAGCTTTTGGCCTCCAAAACCCTTTACTAATCAACATATAGGTGAGGGAATTGCTCCCTCACTTTCTCCTTCTCGATCCACTTGGCTTTGCTTGGATGAGTGCCTCTGATGCCCACTCGAAGATAATCAACATCACCTGTGTGAGAAGTCCTTGTCCTTCTGTCCAAGATGACATCTTCCTTTAGCTCATCCATGTACTCAATTTCAAATTCATCAACTGATGGCAATGATACATTCTCCCTTTTATCCATGATCATGGGAGGCTCATAGAGTTTCAAGTTCTCCACATTCATCACTGAGTAGATTTGCATGTATGGCGATAGCTCTAAGCGAAAGGCATTCGTCCCAATCTTCTCCAAGATGGTGAAGGGACCATATCTAATGGGCTTGAGCTTCTTGCCTTCTCCTTTCATCCTCTCCTTGCTGATATGAAGCCATGAAATTGATGATCAACTCTATGCTTGTCATGGCTAGCCTTGTACTGGGCTTGACTCTTCTCCAACTGCTCTTGCACTACTTGATGTACCTGTTGAACTCTCTGAATGAACTTGCGGGCTTTGTCTTCATCCTTGGAAGCGCTTGAATCACCCTCTCTCCCATAAGTCAAGTCCAATGGAGTCTTTGGCAAGTACCCAAAGCATGTCTCAAATGGCGAGATCTGAGTGGAAGAATGCATAGCCCTGTTGTAGGCATGTTGCACATACTGGATCTGCTCATCCCATAACTTAGGATGCTTGTTGCAATAACCTCGAAGCAAATGAACAACTGCCATGTTGACTACCTCTATCTGTCCATCGGTCTGTGGATGGAAAGCGGTGCTCCTCTTCAGGTTGGTGTCCATCATACACCATAATTTTGTCCAAAAATATCCAAGGAATCGAGAGTCCCGATCCGAGATAATGGATGTAGGGAGTCCAAAGTGAACCCATACATGCTGAAAGAAAAGAGAAGCAGCCTGCTCTGCAGTGACCTGCTTTTTACATGGCATAAGAATACACATCTTGCTAAACCTATCCATGACCACATACAAGTAGTCATGAACCCTCCTAGACATAGGCAAACCCCCCACAAAATCCATGGAAATGCTTTCCCAAGGATGGGAAGGAACAGGAAGTGGTGAGTACAGCCCCAATTTTCTATTAGTGGGCTTACAAGTGGAGCACATCACACACCCCTTTACATATTTGGTTACAATGTCTTTCATGCGAGGCCAATACATGAGTCTTTGCAAATGAGCCAAAGTCTTACCTACCCCAAAATGCCCTGATACAAGAGAAGTATGAAATTTTCGTATTACATGGACTCTTTCACTGATAGGAACACATAACTTGCCCAAATGATAGAGCAACTTGCCCTTCAATGTGTCGAAGGCTTTCTGCTGCTTACCTCCCCGCTAGAAGGCTTTCTTTACACTTGTCAAGGCATGCAAAGGAGATGCTATGTATGAGAAGTTCTGAATGAACCTTCTCCAATATTGAATAGCTCCTAAAAAGCTTCTCACTTCAGTAGCGTTAGTAGGCTTAGGCCAATTGACAATTACATCAACTTTTGAAGGATCAATTTTTAAATTTCCACCTCCTACAATATGACCCAAGTAAACTAACAAAGTTTTTCCAAATTCACTCTTTGACAATTTTACATACAATTTCTCCTTTTTCAAAGTGTCCAACACTATCTTTACATGCCCTACATGTGCTTCCCAAGTTTTACTAAAGACCAATATATCATCTAGATAAACAATGACAAAATCATCTAAGAATGGCCGGAAAACATCATTCATTACCCGCATAAAGGTTGCAGGTGCATTGCAAATCCCAAAGGGCATCACCAAACACTCAAATAGACCTTGCTTGGTCTTGAAGGCCGTCTTCCACACATCACTTTCTGCAATTCTGATCTGGTGGTAGCCACTGCGCAAATCCAACTTGGTAAAGAACACAACATCTTTCAATTGGTCGAGCAATTCATCTATGCAAGGAAGCGGGTATCAATTCTTGATCGTGATCTTGTTGAGAGCCCGATAGTCAACGCACATCCTCCATGTGCCATCTTTCTTCATCACCAACACAATTGGGGAACCACATGGAGAGGAGCTGGGTCTAATCACTCCTTGGTCCACCAAGTCTTGAACCTGCTTCTTAATCTCTGCCATTTCAACTGCAGACAACCTGTACATGCCCACATTAGGAAGAGGGTCATCCTGCTGGAGATGGATCTCATGTTGAATCTCCCTTTTGGGAGGCAAACCTGTAGGTTCTTGAAATATTTCATCATAGTTAGCCATAATATCAATCATAGCCTTTTTATGAGAAGGATCACAACCTTTGAAAGCATCGGATGCCTCAGCATCTTTTGCTCTCACAACCATGAGCATGTATCTCTTATTAGTGTTGATGAGTCATTTTATCTGTCCTGCACTAACAAGAGTGGTGTTAGCCTTCATACTGTGAGCTCTCACAATGTACTCCACCCCATTTTTGGTGAGATGGTACTTGTTCTCATGACGAAATAATACTGCTTTTCAATCATACAAGTATGGGCTTCCCAATACGATACCGCAGATGTTAAGAGGAACAACATCTAAGTCCACCTCATCGATCAACTTTGAAGCAATAGCAAACCTTAACCTGCATTGCTTAGTCACCTGTAGCTTAGCATTATCACATACCCATCCAAGAGGATAAGTCTTGGGGTGAGGTTTAGTCTGTATGCCCAACTTCTTAACAACTGATTCTGAGATCAAATTTACTTGAGAACTCGGATCAAATAATGTTTCAATCTTTGTATGCTTAGACACAACTCTGATGTGAAACAACTGACTTCTTCTTTTATCATTTTCTTTAGAAACATGAGTAGAAATTGAACCAGTATGAGGAGTTTTGTTACCTTGCATTCCCACGGCTGTAATCATGGTTTTGTCACTTGAGTCGGAACCCAAATCTTGTTGCGCTGTTGCAACGGTCTTTTTCTTATTTTTGCCTCCATAATGCTTTGGCCTCTGTTCAGGATGCAACTTCAAACAACTTTCTTCATCATGCCCATCAGTGTCATAATGTTTGCAATGGAGCTTTCCTCCTTCCTTCTTGGCAGTAGCTGTCTTCTTGCTCTTATCTTTCTTTTTGGACTTGTGGTTGTTGTTGGGCTTGAAAGGCTTCTTCGGATGGTCTTCTTGCAAATCCCCTTGCTCTCAAGATGAGTATCCTAAACACTTGCTTCATCCACACTAGTAGGATTCAACAACAACAAAGTATGGCGTAGATAATGATGAAGAGCACCAATGTACTTCAAAAGAGTGTCAGGAGAATCTAAAGAAATATTCAACTCTAGAGCTTTCTTTCTAAATTCTTCAGTAAAATTCTGAACACTCTGACCCTTGCCTTGTCTAAAACTTTGCCAATCCATCATAGCCTTTTGAACATAACCCAACGGATAAAATTGCTTACGTAAAGTAGAAATGAAAGCAGACCACGATGAGAGAAGATTACCCATTTGTTTGCTACCTTGTTGAAGCTTGCTTTCCCACCATACAAGTGCGGTGCCTGTCAGCCGAAGTGAAGCCAACTGAATCTTCACATCTTCTTCTTTGATCTGTTGGAATCGACAATAGACCTCAATTTGCCTTATCCAATTGTTCAACTTCTCTGCATTCGCTTCCCCATTGAACATGGGCAAATCAAACTTCACATCGAGCTTTAATAAAGGCTTCTTTTGAGGCTCTTTGTGAGGAACCTTGGAATGCTGAGAAGGAGATGAGGAGGAACAACTTGAGCTTGTGCTTGAAGCTGAAGGTGAAGAGGGAGGCTCAGGAGGCTCTTCGCCACCTCCTCCTTGGTTAATTGAAGCGTTGCCTTCATCCTTCACTTCTTTGTCTTCCTTCTTTACTTCACTGCCTTTTCTTTCTTTTGCCATGCGTTCTTCATAGTCTGCAAACAACTTGTATACCTTGTCGGCCATCATGTAGAAGACCTTGTGAAAGTTTGCCTCCATCTCGATGCGGGCATCATTAGCATCCATCTTCCTCCTTCGGTGTGCACCTCCTATCTCAGAATTGTAAGGCTCTAATGTACCCTCACCAGCTTGCAATTTAGCCCTCGTGAGCATCCACACTCACATTCCAACGTCAAATATTCCTGCTCTGATACCAAATGATCCGAAAACAAGATCTTAGCTACTCTATGACGTTAACATGAATTGCATAAAGAGCATGAATGAAGCTCACAAATCCATAAGAAGAGAACCAAACAACAAAGACAATACGCACATAAAGACAACAAGTTGATAACGAAGTTCATCTAGGATGGACTACGTCTCCGGGCCTGCTTCTCAATAGGAGGGACGATCTATAATCTCAGCATGAAGGCAAAATACGTGGAAATGATACAATGATACCTTGGCGACAATGGTCAGGAAGAGAACCGCTGCCCAAAAGACAACAAGACTGCTTCCAGCAACTCCAAAGCCTGAAGACGATGTAAAACGAGTATAAACACTCGTACCTCCCTCTTGCAGAGATACGCAATCTCCCTTCTCTCCTTTAGCTACAAAGTCTCCACTCCAAAGCATGCTAGTAAATGGAAATTAAGTGGGTTTATATAGGCTTGGCTTGCCCCACTCCACATTCTCCTCATGATTCTTTAGTTACAACAAATTTTGCCCAATAAGGCATATGGTTCCAACTCCCCACACTTGGTTAGGCTCTTCTTAAATTATGTAGTTGACATAGTTACAACTATGCCAACCACATTTTATATTTTTAGAATATTACAATAAAATTCTTTTCCCCCAAAACCACATGGTTCATTGAACCCACAATATGTTTTTTTTAAATTTTTTTTCGTTATAACGTAACTTGTTTTTAGACCCACTTATAACCCATTTTCTATAGTTTATAATTCGACATGTGCTGAAATAGAGTGCGAGCTCCCATGTTGGTCGGAGCTCCCGGTCACGCTGAAGGAAGAACCAAGGTCGGGGCTAAGCTCCGACTCCTTTGGGGCTCGAAATGCCACTATAAATAAATTCATCTCCACACATTATACAAGGAACACTACTAGCGCAGCTGGTAAAGGTGTAGAGACAAGGTATCGGAGGTCAGGAGTTCGAAATCGGTGGAGCAGCAACATTTTGGTGAACTTCAATCAATATTGGCCAATTCGGTGCTGCCATGTGGTAGTTCCGGATTGGTCCACCTCAACGCCCAGTCAGCTGCCAACTCATCTGCCGTACTGCCAACTAAGTTGCGCAGTCACCTCCGTACTGACACGTGTCGCATTCAGATTGGTCCGTACTGCTGACTGGATTACCACCTCATCGTCTATACATGACATGAGTCACATCATGATTGGACTGTACTGCCACCGGTCTGTCCGTACAACTGCCATGTCATCCATCCGTACTGTACGGATGCCAAATTTGCCTGTTTCATCAATACAACAGAACGTGATAACTTTCTCATACGGAGTCCGTTTGAGGTGAAACGAACGCCGTTGGAATCGTCTCGATGAGCCCTTTGATATGATGCCAGTTTTTTTTTGAGATTGGAGGACTTCAAAAATTTTGCCTTCTTGGATCCTCCTGGATCATCACATATGGATACCTATTCCATCTGGGACCAGTGAATTTGCTGGGGTTTTCTTTATGGAAAATTTGCGTATCTTAAAAAAAGCTACTATCACTTGGGCACATATTAAACGTGTGCGTGATGAACATGATCTTCGTCATTGTGAACTCTTTCTGGATCAAATACTTAATAGGCTTGGTAAGGGTTTTCTAGATCAGAACACTAAAGATTAAGTTTTTTCGTGTGAAGCTAGACGAAGGAAACTTTAGGGGGGAAAAGAAGCTTCATGGTGTTTAAAAAGTCAGGCTCTACTACTAACTTGTGGGGATGAAAACACAAAATATTTTCAAGCATTTTCAAAGGGTAGGAAATTATCCAACACCATTTGGGAACTCAATGATGATCAGGGTGCTCCAATTTCTTCCTTTGATGATTTGGATGGTTTGGGGGTGCGACACTCTGGGGAACTTTTCTCGACTCCTCCTAGTACATTGCTTGGGGAAATAGTTCGTACTACTCAAAATTTTCCTGGATTTGTAAATGACTTTGATAATAGGTATTTGATGGAGGTTGTCACTAATGATGAATTATTCAAGATACTTCACTCATTTCAAAATGACAAAAGTCCGGGACCGGATGGATGGCCTGTAGAATTTTACATTGGGTTTTTTGACCTTATTGGGGATGATATGTTAAAAGTTGTGGAAGAATACAGGTTTGCTGGTCATGTTCATGGACCGATTAATTCCACTTTTATTTCTCTTATCCCTAAAAAGGATAAGCCTGTGAATTTTGATGATTTTTGCCCAATCTCTCTTTGCAACTGCCTTTATAAGATCATTGCAAAAGTGATATACAAGAGATTAAAATTTATTCTCTCTCTTTGTATTTCCAGTGAAAAGTTTGGATTTCTTGAGGGTAGACAGATCCATGAGGTTATTGGGGTGGCATAGGAGGGCTTACACACTTTAAAAACCCGCAGGTTAAAAGGGGCAATTGTTAAGATTGATCTCTCAAAATATTTTGATAGGGTTAGCTGGCTTTATATCCAGATGTTACTTACACACTTGGGTTTCTATTATAATTTTATAAAGTGGATTATGGATTGCCTTAATACGGTAAGTTTTGTTGTTCTTATAAATGGATATTCTAGCCCTTTCTTCACTGTTGGATGTGGATTGAGGTAGGGATGTCCACTCTCTCCATTATTGTTCCTTCTCGTGGCTAAGGGTCTGAGTCATTTTTTATTGGATGCTAAGGCGCATGGATCTTTCAAAGGCATTCCGATCTCTGAGGTAATGTATATTACTCACTTACTCTTTGTTGATGATATCCTCATTTTTTGTGATGGCTCACATCAGGATATCAAAGAAGGACTCCTCTTGTTTCAAGCTGCTACGGGTATGGTTGTAAACAATGATAAATCTACCACCACTTACTCCTTTCTAGACGTTTGGGAGATTAATTGTCACTCCTCATTATTTCCTTTTAAACCTCTTTAGATTGAGGATGGACTCAAATATTTGGGTTTTTATCTAAAGCCAAATGCATATTTCATTGCTAATTGGATGTGGCTATTAGCAAAATTTTAAAAGAGATTCTTGGGATGGAGCTACCATTGGCTTTCTAGAGCTAGCAGATTGGTTCTGATTAAATCTGTTTTGGAAGCCATACCATTTTTTTGGATGTCTCTCTCTTGGATACCAAAAGGTATTCTGGAAAGAATGCACAAATCTTGTTTTTCTTATCTTTGGAGGGGGAGCGTGGATCATCAGGTCATGGCGTGGGTTCATTGGGAGCAGTTAGCCATCCCTAAGGCATTGGGGGGATGGGTGTCACGTCCCCATGCCTCCGACCGGCAAAGAGGACGCAATCTACTAGCTTTATCAGGCTGGGCTAACCGCCCATGAACATGTATAGGCTTAAAAATTGCCTAAAATGCTGAATTGCTAAAACAGAATGCTGAGAAGAATGCATGACAGTGTAACATGCACAAATTCAATTGTTCATCATACAC
>LPNX010843033.1:378065-409540 GCA_001517045.1 Pseudotsuga menziesii | reverse complement strand
GAACTGTCATGGGCTCGCAAAATCCACATGACAGTACCATTTCATCACTACAGAGCCTTCTTATTTGCTTTCAGACTCAGTAAATATGAAAGCAACCACGAGCGTGTACTGTCATGGGCTCAGAAAATCCACACGACAGTAGCATTTTATATATCCACACTTCTTCTCGTTCCATAACCCATGAAGAAGTCCCCCCCCACCTCTTGGCACTATGATCAATCCTCTCGGCAGCACCTCCAATCAGGTCGCCTTTGTTCAGAGTATTCTGCAGTCTCCTACCATGTTACCACAGCTTGAGTCTCCCTCAGCCCAGTGAACTGCCCAGATCCCTTACAGCTATGATCCTTTTACCCCCAATCAGTTTCATGTGTTGCCCGATCGCCCCCGCCATCATACTCTAAACAAAGGAAGTTTGAGTCCACCCACTCTACTTGCCCAGTTAGTCCCACCAGTTTATCACTCTTCCCATCAGTACTATCACAATTCGGTTTTGCACCTCGCGCTCCTGTCAAGGAAACATCATTGCCTTGATAATTGCAGGTCTCCCTTTGTCGACGACAACTCCTCTATTCCAGAGGATATACCTAGAGGCTCCTGCGCCTTGGACCCATCACCATCTGTGGTGAGTGCCTACGGACCATTTTGGGAGGAATCATTATTGCCTCTCCGACTGGTTGTTTCTCACATGTTCGACTTCAGCACCTTATTCGCATCGTTGAGAATCGCGCAGGATATATACCCTTTCCATTTGGTGTCAAAGACCCCGGATTTCCCCCGACTCTAGCACATTGGTGAGTCACTTTGGAATGACCAGTTATATGTTCCCGTGGATGTCCGGGCTGCGTTGGCGATTGTATTCGGAAGCCATTCAGTTATATGCTTCTTTGAGTACCCAGTTCAGTTCCAGCTCAGTGTAACATTGCACGTATGACCGTTGTCACTCTGATCCAGCAGCGCATCAGTTCCTTCAGAACCACATTAAGTAGCACTGCTGCCATTCCAGTATATCAGTTTTTTCAACTCAGACATGGTCAGCTCAGCAGTATGTTCCAGATTTGTGTCCCCTCTGGACTCTCATGGTATGCACAGTGATTATTTACTCCAGGCCTTTCATTTTGGGCCTCACAAGTGATTGTTATATATCTTGATACGAGCATGGGAATGCCCGCCTCGTCCATCTATTGAGATACTTTTCCTCATCCAGTATTTGAAGACCATTTATACTGTTATGTTATATACTGATACGAGCATGGGAATGCCCGCCTCGTCCATATTATCAGATGATCCCTCATCCATTATTGAGGTTATGTACTTTTCAAGTCCTTGCAGGTGGTTCGAGATCGGTGTCCTGGACTTCAGTTGCTTCCTTCTCTTCTCCACACCCCAACACAAAACCAAATATGACTCATGATGTCCATCGGCCATACGATGAGCTCCTGCCCTCGCACATCAGGGGGCAATCTGTTAACACCCAAAAATGGTTAACTACCTCATCTACCCCACTACATGGCTCATTTATCCATTTACCTACCATATTTCCCTGAAAATCCCACTAAAACGCCTCCAAAAGGCCTAAAATACCTCTAAAAGGCCATAAAACCATCTAAAAAGCCTCCAAAAGGCCTAAAATGCCTCAAAAAGGCCAAAAAACCCCTTTTTCCTCCAAAAATGTCCAAAATGCCTCTAAAATAGCAAAATCCCCAAAAGGGAAGAAAAAATATAAAATAATGAGGAAAAGGAGGAAAAACCCTAAACAAGCTGCCCTAAACCATATGGTTTCCAAAACCATGGGCCAGCACTCCACCACTAAAAAACTATAAATAAGTGGTGGAGACCCCTCATTTCACATCCACAGTCATAAGCATCCTGCCTCTGCCGAAATTATTCTCGAAACCCTAGCTTACCATCAAGCTACTTTCGCCATTGAGAACTCTTTTGGCCCATTTCCACCACCGGAAAAAGAAAAGAAGCAGCTTGGAGCTCGAAGCCACCGACATCGGACCAGCGCAACGGACTCCACCAACCTCCTCATCGAAGGTAATATCAATAAAATCACCATTATACATTTCTTTACTATTTTTGCTTCATGTTATTTACTTTCTACTGCTTTAGCTTAGTTTTTGTTTCAGTTTATTTTTGTTTACATCATTGAACTGCTACTAAGGATTCCAGATTCCTTAGTAGGTGCTCATCAGCACAAGCTAGG
This sequence comes from Pseudotsuga menziesii, assembly GCA_001517045.1. NCBI lineage: Eukaryota > Viridiplantae > Streptophyta > Pinopsida > Pinales > Pinaceae > Pseudotsuga > Pseudotsuga menziesii. The sequence continues at coordinate 407,334 of LPNX010843033.1, read as the reverse complement.
GTGAAAACCCTAGCTACACCATTTCTTTGCATATTTTCAACATCATTCTTATCTATAACACGTGATTGTTTAGTTGATTTCAAATAGTTCCTAATCATCCAAGTATGCTTTCAAGAATTTGTGAATAAGTTCCTTGAAAATTTCCATAATGGTTCTTGAAAAACATGTTAATGCATCAAGAAAACCCAAAGGCATTATTTTATCTGTGAATCATCCCTATTTTGTTGAAAATGTAGTGATTTCTTGACCTTTCTTCCTCTTAAAGATCTAATGTAATTTTGAATATCCATTTAAGAATGAGGCAATATATTTTCTTTCCTTTACTTCCATAATATGTTTTATAAAAAGTGTTGAAAAGGGTCTTTAATGGTTATCTAGTTCAATTCCATAAAATATACACATACTTTTAGTTTACCATTTTTGTTCTTGGCTGCAACAATTTGTTATAGCCATTCACTATATTATATTTGGTAAATTACGTAGGAATCCAATAGTTTCTACATTTTTCATGTATTGTTAATTCATATATAAGATTATTTTTTAAGAGTCTTTGTGTCACTAGTTTTTTTATCTAGTTGCAATTCAATCTAGAGTTCCCCATATTCTTTTAGTATGTCTTTTAGACCATGATAACTATACGAAAATAATCTACTAACTCTATGCATAGAGTTATTTATTCTACTACACTCTTCTCATCACAACTGTTTCTTATTTCTATGCACCATTTATCTTCACCTTTTTGGGTACCATGCCTAACTTTCTAGAGGTTTTTGTTGTATACATCTTCCTTTGGCCTATTGGTTGTGTATTTATTTCAATCTGTCATGTTTCTCTTTTGTATATTTTTCTAGGTTGTCAATTTTTTTTCTTGTAATTGATATGGTCAATATCAATCTTTCATTCTCTTATGAGTTATGTTCTCTTACAAACTTATGCATTTTCGTTAAAACGACCTACAAACTTATGCATTTCATCAATTATTTATTTCTCCAATTTCTTTTGAAATTTATGTAACAAATTAGTCCAGTATTTTTTTCCCTTGACACCTTTTAGAACTATATCATTTGTATAAAAAATTATTAAAAAATCTTGATAAAATATGTATTAATATTTTTTACAAAATCCCCAAATTATAGCTTTTTTTTTTCATTTTTTTTGCAATATGTTTAAATGATTACACTTAAATATATATATATTAATATGAAATTTATAATATAATAAATATTTAAACTAAGAAGAAATTTATAATATGATATATATTGGTGAAAAGGTTCTTCCCAACTTTTTCATTTTCTTCTTTTAATAAGAATTGCATTTTTATGTCAAATATCTTATAAATTTTTATTTATATCTCTATCTTCATCTCTTTTTCTTCAATGATGAATATATTTTGAATGCCCTGTATTTCATGATTTTCATGTACCCATTCTTATGAGACCTTACGTGACTCTTACCCTAATTTCATGATTTGGTTATCATCCATAGATCGAGGTACCCATGAGACCTTATGCAACCATGATGGCTCATCTCTTTATAGCATTATATTTTTACTCATAGCATTATATTTTTACTCATCTGCTTTTTTTTTCTTTTTCAAATGCACTATAATTTTATTTCTACCATTCATAAAAAAACAAGGCTTCTTTGTCTATAGCATATGGTGTCCCTCATGGTATAATCCATGATATTTTGAATAATATTTTATATGCTTCCTTTAATAATACGATAGGCATATGGTTTCATTGTTTTCAGCAAAGATGATTTGCTATCCTTGAAATAATAAACGTTTGACATATATGAATAATTTTGTGGCTGTCTTCTTCAACTCCACTGATGCTCAACATGCCACTAAAGAAATACTTATTTTTCTTCATTTTTATGGTTAGTCATTTTAATTGATGAATTGGTTTTTAGATTATATCTCATTTCTTTAATAGTTGGTATTCGTTTTGATTTGTTTTGTTTTCTCCTTTTGGTTTGATTCTTAAAATGACTTTCTTATAAATTTATTTTTTTAATTATAATTCCTTGTCATCCTTGGCATGTTGTTGTTGGTTTTTTACTTTTTATAAAATACAATTTATAAAAAATGACTTCCTTATATTTTATAAAAAATGACTTCCTTATAATGTTGTTGGTTTGATTCTTAAAATGATTTCCTCATAAATTTATTTTTTTAATTATATTCCTTATTTTAATTATAAATCCTTATCATCGTATGTTATTGTTTTTTATTTTTTTATAACATGTATTTTAAGGCTTTGACTTGGTTTTTATTATTTATTATTATTTATTATTTGGTATAGTGTTTGCTTATTTAAGGCCTTCAAATAAGACTTTAGTGATATGAGACTTATTCCTTAACTAATTTTCCTAAAATATATATAACAACATTGTATTTATAGCATTCTTTTGTTGTAATAATTCATCTATACCAATGTCTACTTCATTGCTTCTATTGTCAAAATGTGAAGAACTACTATTACTATAAACATTCATGATTTGTGAGTATGGACACAGTGAAAATTGAATAGATCACAACGTTTTTCCTAAAGTTAATAATATTTGATTATTTTTACCATCATTATTACCTAGTTTACAGTTAGATGACAACCTCTTAAAAAAAGTTGAAAATAAAATTTATTATATAATTCCACAAACCATAGGGATAACATCTATAGGTTAAGATCCTCCTAATACGGTTTGAGCATTATGCTTCTTATTGCCTTCCCCCTAATCCATGAATACATTTTAATTCTATGGTTGCTTGAACCCTTGGTTTATGAGAAACTGGTTTCCTTGGGTATATTGGCTCGGAATATCTTTGTTGGTTTTTTGAATGTTCACTATAGTTAATGTCAAAAATTCTTAGATGTATTATGGGTCCTAAAAAATTGAACTTATTTAGTTTCCTTCGTTCACTCTCTTCTTCTTGCCTAATCATGTCTTATAATGTTGTTTTGTTTTGGATTTATGTCTATTTGTTTCTTTTAACTTTGTGTGTTTGGTTTCCATTTTTTATTCTTTATTCATTTTTATTTGGTTTCCATTTATTCATTCTTCTTAGTTTGTTTTTTCTTTTGTTCTTTTTCTATATATATATATATTTTAAGTAAGAAAGAGAATCTATAATAGTACAAAAAATTACAAGGAGAGGTCGATGGAGCTTGACCTTCAGCCCAAAAAAAGACTCGACTTAGAAATGGTTGTCTTTGCTAACAAAACCTTGACTTAGAGGAGCCTGATTCTTCTGACAACCCAAAAACAAGTGTCTTACATCTCTGTATCCTGAAAACAGAAAAGAACCTTTACGGCCTAGTAAACAAAAAAGAACCATTACGGCCCGAAAACAAAAGGAACCATTACGGCCCGTAGAGTTTTTACATAGACATGCTGATAAAACCTTTGACTGAAAATATACCAAAGCAGCGCCACATAGAGTCACACAAAGGCCTGGAGAACTTCCAATTCAAGAGCCCTCTAGCTTCCAGCCTTGATGGGAAGATTAGGAGGATGCTCCTCCCTGGGAGGCTGCATGGCGAAGGCTGGAGAGTTGGCCGGAGTCCGCCCCGGGTTCGATGGTCCGGCATCAGGATTGGCCAGGAGATTTTGAGCGATTTGCTCCAGATGGAAAAACCCCACTGCACATTCATGTTGACCTTTGCGTATGGTATCCATGGCCTCACGGATACCTTGAGCCATTTGGATTTTGGCTTGGATGTCACGGGCTAACAGAATACGCACTGACCAAAACAGATTGGGGATCAGTGGGCAAACCATAAGCATTTAGAACTCCCAAGGGAGATCAATCTCCATTATTGCAATAAACGCCTCGACCGTCGTGGGCGTTTCAGACATGTACTGGTCTCCCCAGTTAAAGGGAGCAGCATTTGGAATACCCCTGTCTTGGGGCATTGATTCCTCCTCTGCACCAGTAAAAGCTTCGCTGGGGTTACCCCCTTGATTTGGCCTCACGCTCTGGACCGTGCTCTCCATAACCTTGGCATGGTGAAGTCTCTCAGGCAGACAGAAGATAGAAACAGAAGGGAGTAAAGGAACTTGGAAATTAACAAGGTCTCCGACTAACGAACATAAATAAGGATTTCCACTGCCGATGAAATCCTCCTGCAGCCACCATCCTTTTCTCTCCCTGATCCTGCCATAATGCCCTGCCGCTCGAGCCGATCTCTCATCTTTTGCGAGCGATTCACGACCTTAATATTTACAGGATGCCAGATGATACGGTCCTCCATCATTGATAACCCTCTATCATAATCTATGGCAGGTTTAGTACCTGCATTACTAACCTACCTCATTCCGACGGATCTGGCGTTAAGACTGCCCTCGCAATGCGTATAAGGCCGCTCTCTTCTTCCATACTGGCGACTGTCATGCTTGGGTTCCACGTGCTCTGTACCTGGGCCGCGTGTAGGGTGAAGATAATCGAGAAAGAACCACGTGTTAAGACAGACAAGATCGTGGGATGAGACAGGCCTTACCATACCCCAGCTGGCGATCGCAAACTCCCTTGTCCTGTCGCGATTATCGATTAGACTATGGTGGGCCCTCCTGTGATGACGACACACCGTCTTCATGCCTCCACTCAGACCGGAGCCATCTATCATTCGCTTACAAAAAGTGGAGTGCATTGCCTCGCGTCATCATCCTCCAGCTTGGAGCAGCTGCTCCAGATTTCTGGGTTTTCCCTTCATCCTCCTTAGTCTCTGCATGGAAAGAAAACTCGCTCTCCACTCCAGCATTATCCATGGCATCCGCCACCCTGTTCCCTTCCCGCTTGATGTGCGTTAGCAGGAAAGATTCCTCTTCTGTGAGGATCTACCTTAGGGCATTTAACCTACTCTCCCATCTCCAATTTTTGGAAACTTAGGACGTGAGGGATCCTGCTTGGGAGTCTGCGTGCAATGTTAATTATAATCTGGGAGTCACCTTCCACCACTAGAGGAATTTTTCCCATTTGCTTTGCCCAGATTAGGCCATTTATTAAACCTTCTAGCTCGGCCATGTTGTTCGTGTTTGACCCTATAGAACCCCATAACAGACTGAGGATGCTTCCCCTCGATTTTTTGATAACACCTCCATATCCGGCTGGACCTGGATTTCCTTTGGCCGCACCGTCTACATTGAGTTTGAAGGTTCCTGCTAGAGGGGGAAGCCAGAGCAGCGGGCTGGAGACTTGCACCGAACGCGAACGAGCAATCGAGTTGTCTGGAGATATTTCTTCTAACCCAAAAGCCTGCAGAATACTACATTCATTTCTTTCCGCTGCAAATTATTCCTGCGACCAAGATTGCAATGTTATAGTTTCTTTCATATGGTTTTTATTGGAGTTCCATATTTCTTCGAGTTTCCTTTCTTTGTTCTTGAATGTTTGTTTATTTCTGGTCTTCCAAACTTCCCAAATTGTAAAGCCAGGGAAAATTTCCCACAAACAATTCACTATTTTTTTTTTGAAATTGTTGATTGACCATTCAACAATTATGATATTTGGTCGTCCCCTGTGTGTGTGATCTCTTCTGAATATTATCACCCCGTTCTCCCATAAGGAGTTAGCAATCCTGCATTAATCCAACAGGTGATTAATAGTCTCATCCTTCTCTTCGCACATGCAGCAACGGGATGGCCCATGAAAACCTCTGACCTGTAGGTTATCCCAAGTTAGGATACGACGCTTTATGATGAGCTAGCAAAAAATAGATATTTTGGGCCACCACCCTCCCTTCCATATTTTATTCCATTTGGCTTCTAGGGCAATGTTTAGGGTGTCCGTTAACAAGCCTAGGGCTTCTTTTGGATTGAAGTTGCCTGAGGTTGAATACCCCCATCTAAGCTTGTCGGGGTCCTCACTCTTGGAGAACCTTTTCTTGGAGAGCTCCACTAAGAAATTTTTGATGTCTTCCCCTGGTGCTTTGTCTTGCCACCATCACTTTCCCTTCCATCTTCTGACCCTCTAGTATGCATTGTTGTTATCCCAGAACTCTGCCACCTTAACGATGGAGTTGTTTTGGAGGAAGAAACATAAGAGAGGAGTGTATTCCCCACACAAAATAACAGGTCCTTGGTTCAGAGCTTCACTTGAAAATCTTGCATTTTGGTCGTTTCGAACTTCCCAGAAGCCGTGTTTTTGAACCAGACCTCTGTTTTCCTGGGCGGTCTTCCATATATTGGATCCTGGGAGATCTTTACCGAACCTTACCAGGGAATGTTGTGGCTAGTGTGGCGCATATTTCAAATGCCATAGTTTGGCCCAAGGATCATTGCTGTAGTTCACCCATCTCCACCATATTTTTGCACTCATAACTTTGTTATTATCCAAAGCGTCTTTGAGGCCCAAACCCCCCATGCCCTTTGGGGTGCATATGGTTTTCCAGTCCACCAGAGGCCATTTTTTATTATCTTTCATTCCCCCCCAGAGGAAATGCCTCTGGATGTTCCTGATTTGTTTGATGATGGATTTCGGGGAAGCCAGAACTGAGAAAAGATACATGGGCATAGCTTGCAATACCCATTTCACCGGGATAAGTCTACTTGGAAAATTAAGAGCTTTGAAGGTCCATAGACTGAGATTTTTGTTAATTTTGTCCAACAGTTCTTTCCAAGAGACCTGTTTGATAGTTGACTCTACCATTGGAGCTCCTAGATACTTCGAGGGAAAGCTTCCTTCCGGAAATTCCAGGATCCTTAGGATATTTCTCTTGGTAATCCTACGGGTGTTGAAGAAATAGGTCTGAGATTTCTCCTTGCTGATTTCGAGGCCATTAGCTTCAAGAAATGTATTCAAACAGTCTTTAATTCCCCTGGCTTTGTGCACTGAGGATGGGACGATCAGCATATTGTCATCCACGAACTGTTGGTGGGTTTGGGGATCCATTCCTTTCATTAGGGACAAACCATGGATTTTATTCTCAGCTCTCCTATTCTTGAGCAGTCTTCCAATCCCTTCAGCTGCAATAATGAAGAGGAAAGGAGAAAGGGGATATCCCTATCTTATTCCTCTGGTTGCATTGAAGGGGCTCGAGGGAGAACCATTAACCAAAATAGAGAAAAAAGTAGAGGAGACCATATTCATGATCCAGTTAGTCCAATCTTCCGCAAATCCAAACACTTTTAAAATGCCACTCAAAAATTGCCAGTTTAATTTATCATAGGCTTTAGAGAGATCAAGTTTCAGAAGCATACCTGGAGTCCTGGTTGCTTTGCAGGAGTGGATGGTTTCATGGACTAAAATTATTCCATCCAGGATTTGTCTACCTTCCATGAACCCAGCTTGCTTCGGAGAAATGATAAGTGTTAGGATGGGTTTTAAACGATTGGCTATTACCTTAGTGATGATTTTATAGATAACATTGCACAGGGAAATCGGTCTTAGTTTGCTAGGGTCTTCGGTTACACTTATTTTGGAATGAGAGCCAGGAAGGTTGACTTAGGAGCTTTGAGAATGCTTCCCGATTTTCGAGAATCTTCCACCAGGGCCACTATTTCTTCTTTTAGCCAGTACCAGACGACATGGAAAAAATTAGTGGTGAAGCCATCTGGGCCCAGCACTTTATCTTTAGCCATTTGATTCACCGTCGTTTCTACCTCAGCCATCTCAATAGCTTTGTCAAATATTTGGTTGTGGTCCTCCATGATGAGTTTGGGGATGTGACTGAACACTTCTCCTTGAGATTCCTCTCTGTCTCTATCCGGTTCCTGCAGGAGATTGGCAAAGTAAGAGTTTAGGGTGTTCTCTAGATCCTCTTGGGATTCGGTTATGCTTTCGTCCTCCTTCTTCAGTCTATCCATCCTGTTACCCTGCCTGTATTGGATGGTCGCTTTATGGAAGAAACTGGTGTTACGTTCCCCTTCTTGGAGCCATTTGATACGAGACTTTTGGCTCCAGTAGACTTCCTCTTGTCTCTCTCTTTGAATGAATTCCTGCAAGAAGGTATTCTCCTGAAGCTTCAGTTCCTCAATGTATCCGATGATCATTACTTGAGACTAAAGATGCTGGATCTTGTTGGGCAATAGGGCAGACCCGGGTTTAATCCTTTTATGTCGCACCAACAAAAGACCCACTGTGTTGGCCCTTTCGGCAACAACCTGCGCACAGGTTGTAGTCTCACCCAAAACAGCAATGGGGTGCCGCAGAATCAGGTTTCTGCAAGCAGAGAGGGATATTACTGTACCTTAGCCTTTACTAACTTATTAATCAATAATTACACAGCTGTGTCATTCACTTTTATACAACTTCGCAGATAGATAAACAACTGTGACTTGCTTAACCCACTACAGGGAATTCACAGCGAAGCTTGTTATTAGTAGTGATCTAAGTTATAAAATGTGTACAATTATTAATGCATAAAAGACAACAGAAATAGAAACAACACAAGAAACCACAACACCGAATATAACGTGGTTCACCCCCAGTGTAGGGGATACATCCACAAACTGTGTTTTATTCAACTTGCTACAAAACCACAGTTTGATCTGCGCACTCAGCTGCAGATCCCTTCAGTCCTTAACAGTCGCGCACACAGCAGCAGGCCTCTGCGCACACAGCTGCAGATCTTTTCTCAATCTTCTTACAAAAACCCTCTGCGCACATAGCTGCAGAGGTTGTCCATGTACACAGCTGGGACTTAACTTTTCCTTACAAAATCATCCTTAACTTCGCCTTAGTCTTTCTTACATCATAAAACCTAACCTTTCTTATTTACACAAGTGCCTATTTATAGCGCACTGTTTACAAAAGCATGGATTCAATACCATGGGCACCCAAAACCCAAAACCCTAGATTTAAACCATGGGTTTATTACAAAAGGGGTTTTTACTTACCCTGACACCCCTAAGACTATTTTGACCCGTAACTCCGCTTACAAACAACCGCGGAGTTACCAAAACTAATATTCCTTAGGGTACGCGTCCCAACAGGCCCCTAAGACTCACTAGTGGCCCGTCCTGGGACACTCTGCGAGGACTCTGGTGGGAGAATCTTCTGCGCGAGAGTCTGGAAGCGACTGGTGAGGTTGTGTAGTATATCATCAGCGGCTTTCTCCTTTTCCACCAATTCTTGTAGTACCAAGGATGATTCTGTGTCAGCCCGTTCCTGCGCAAAAGTGTCATAGGTCTTCAAAAGCTTGAGCTGGCTCTCTGCAGTATTGCTCAGCTCTAATGCTTCATCAACCAAGGGCTATAACGCATTCTCCAGCAGTGTTACCTTCGTCCTGCAGGACTCGATTTCCTGCTGAAGTTCCTTGCTGCGCTTCACTTTAGCCATCTTCTGCATAGGTGGCAACGTCTTGATTTCTACTCTGACTGCATCTAATTCATCCTGGCGCAACTTGATGGTTTCCTGGATATTACCTACATCTGGATGGTCTTGTAGGTTCGCCCATGCTTCTATGCTGTCTTCCATCAGTTTTGCGACGCTGGCCACATTATCTGATATTTTCGCTGTTGAAGCCTTGATGTCCTGATTGCGCTGTTCTCGGACCTCTGGTGGAGTCTCAGGAGGGATGCGCAGTTGAAGTTCTGCAATCTGATGCTGGTGTTCTGTCTTCATCCTTTCAATCTCGCTGCGAGACTGCTGGGCATAGTCTCTCAGCTTAGTGATTCTCTACTCTGGTTCCTCTGTTTCCTGTATGTCGGAGTCAGAAAGACTCCGATATGCTTCGTCCAGTGCTCGCATCAGCGTAGTTGTTTTATGTTCAGCCGCTTTCTTCTGTTGTGCTACTTCTTCTAGGCGTGCTGCAAAGGTTTTGTTTTGTTTGATGGTGTCTTCCAATTGGAGTTGGGACAATTGGTCTCGTGCATGGATCTCCTTTGTAATAGCGAGCTGGCAGAGGTGCAATTCTGACATGGACATCTTTGTATAATCGAGCCCTACGGTCGTACTCATCTGGGGCCAGGAATCTATATCGGGCAGTACCAGAGTTGCGCTTGATACCTGTCCTTGGTGATATCTGGGTGGCCATTGCCTAATATCCTGTTGCGTGGGTGTTGTAGTGCTACTTGTCGTAGTACTGTGTACTGCTTTTACGGCTAACTCTTTTAGCTCCGAAACCCTGTTTGCTATACCTGAGAGCCCAGCAAGATGCAGTTCCGCAAACTCTGACCATTTTTTAGTAAGCGCTCCCGTGGACTATTCTAGAGCTTGCTCCAGCGCATCCAGTGTTATAGTGGTTTCTTCTTCAATATATTTGTCCTTCGACGCTTTTGACTTTTTGCGGGACTGTGGCTTGGTTACCTCTGCTACTTCTGGTGACTTGCGCTTCATTGCTGGGTTAGGATCTGATATGGTCTTGATCGACTCCTCATCCTGTTCGTCCTGTCCGTCGTCTCCACCCTGGCCGTCATCATCCATCTGTGAATCACTTAGGTCTTCGCTATCTTCCAATGGGCTTTGCTGTTGCGCCTGACTGGTACCTGTGCCAATATTGGTAGCTGGAGGAACTGGAATAGAGGGTTTTTTTCCTATATCTTTCAGCCAGTCAGTTGGCCAGTGCTGAATTATACCCCTGATATCTGGTTCGGTGACTACATAGGGTAATTTAAAGCATTGTTGTTGTGGATCTGCATGGGCTTGAATGAAAACATGATGCATATCGGCACTGAAGTGTGCGGCGCCCTCGTATTTAGAGAACACCTCATTGGTAAGCCGTGGTGTTCGCACAATCTCATAGTGGATACTCATGGCATAAAAGATGAACACAGCGTTCGTCATCTGCTGAGCAACTTTATCTGAGGATAGCCATAGGGAGGCGTACCTCGCTGCCCCTGGCATGCCTAGGTTTAACTCTACAAACTGGGCTTCAGTGGGTTCTTTCCACCCAACTAATGCAATAAGTATTAACAGCCAGGAATAATGAAAAGGTCTACCTTTTTCCTGTGCATCGCGGGCATCCTCCAGGAACTCCTTCGCAAGATATGCAGCCCAATTATAAGTATACCCCTCAGCGCAGTTCATAGCAATCCGGATAACCGGAGCAGGTACTTCAGTTGGCTTTCATTTCCGTATGAGTTTGCAGGTTAAGAGTTCAGCTGCAAAGCGAATGGGCTGTTCCTGAATTGCGGAAGTGTGATATCCCCGTTTCCCCTTTGTCAGGCCAAACCGCTCTTTCATAGTTTGCGCGAGCTTGGTATCATCATGTTTGGATGGAAATTCAGTTCCCGAATCAGGTCTTGCCATTGGTAAACCTGCGATCTTATGGATGAGCGCGGCGTCAATAGGAATTTGCTGGTCCCCTATCCATAAATAACCGTCATGCACTAACACTAGCAACTGTTTGGTCACTACGGTCACATGTATGCTGCGACCGAAATGGGGAATATCAAGCATCTTGAGTAGGCCAGCTTTGTCCAAGCCTGCAGCCCATGGTTGCACTTCCAGTAGTGTGACCTTATGATCTAGGTACTTGACGCGATGCAAGTATTCTACTGGTTCAAACTGTGGAAACTTGCCATGGTCATTTGTGTTGTGATCACTGTACTTCAGCCGATCGATCTTCCCTGTCATGCTTCCGATCAGCTGAACTCCTTGTGGCAGCGAGGGTGTGGTTAACGTGAAATGCTTTGTTCGATGGGGTAACGTGGAACCTGGGCGAATAGGTTGTAGATATGGTAGCCGCGGTGGTGCAATATTCTCCCTACCCCCGACCGGGACCTGTGCTGAACCAGTGGGATCCATAGGATGATCTGCTGGTGTTTGCCCTGTTTACCTCTGCCAGTCTTGGTTTCGTTTGGAGCGAACTTCAGTTCTGATCTTTTTCTGGGCAGACCGTGTCTGCATCAGCCGTGGTGGTGCTGGGAGAGCTTCTTCACAGGGAACAAGGGTAGGCGGCCGATTAGAGCAGCTTATCAGACCCTCTTGCTTGAATTCTCTGACCAAATCGTCAATCTCTCGTTCTGTTGTCATGGGTTCACTCGTAAATCTTGAACAAATGCAAAATGCAATTTTCCCTAACTTAGGCATCTTCTTATAGACGCCATCAATCAAATCAGGCAGGACGGTGCATTGAAGGCACCAAATCTGACGAAAATATTGTCTAAGTGGAGTTCGATTTTCGATATTGGCCTTAGTACAGGCATTTAAGGTAATTAAAACACTACTGCCTCCAAATTGGCTGCTTCCCAACGGTCGGATTTTAAGCCTCGCTGTGTTTGTGGGCTTCGGTAGGATCCGGGTATGAGCTTCGTGACAACCAGCATCCTCGGCACAGTATTTCCCTTCGACCCATCCTGGGAAAGCTGGCGACAGGACTGTTAGGTTTGATGGGCTGGCTTCTTGGTTCTGCCCCTTGGTTTGGTATTCAATTCCATGTCGCAGCGCAGCCTCCATATACCATTTTTGTGCTAGAGGTTCCAAGGTGTGTACGAACTTATGCACCCACTCTTCGCGAGGGATGGTGTCCCATGCTGCATAACTGTGCCTCAAATGTTTTGGAGGGCTATTCTGCCCAATGAACTTACGTCGCGCCGCTTGGACTTGGGTTATGAAGCTGAGGCGCAGAAATTGCTGGCTGGCTTCCCAACTGGGAGTAGTCTTGTTGTTATCAATCTGCCCTGCTGCTGTAGCTCCTAATGCGGTCTCCAGGGTCTGCATTCTCTGTGATTGAGGTGCTTGTACAATAAACTCTCCATGGTCGGTCAACCCAACATAGGTAGGCAACTCTCTGGGCTGCGCACTAAGGTATCTAAGAGATTTGGTGAGTTGCGCGCACCTATGGCCATGTAGCTCGTACAGTCGATTCTGCCAATTCTCTAGACCATCGTCTGAATCAGACATGTAGGAGCTATCACATTGCCAATCTAGTACGCCGTCGGCATCAGGCTTGACATAATCGGCTTCCTGGGCTGTAATGTTGTAGATGTGGTCTAGAGTATCCTGTTCCCCTTCGTCTCTGATTGGTTCTGTATATCTTTCTCCTTGGGATGGGTCGAGGGGTATGATAACTCGCAGACCATTTCATTCGAAGGTCATATGTCTCCTCTTAAGGTTGATGATTGCAGCATTTGCCATGGCCCACTCGATTCCCAACAAGCCTGGATAAGGGTTGCTGTCATCAATCATCTCAATAACTTCAAAATCCGGTAGAGTGCTTACCCCATCAAGATCTATGGGAACACTAAGAAGTCTCCCTAGGGGCACAATCTTTTGCTGGTTAGCTAATCTCAATTGTATAGGTGACCAATCCATGGAAGGTTTTCCCATTTTCCCCCAAGTCTGCTTGGGTAGGACATTAACTTCTGATCCAAGATCCAAAATGACATCGGTCATATCATATTCCCCTATCTGAACATTCAATCTCATTTCCCTCCCCATTCGTCGAACACGATTAACAGTTTTCTCCTTATCAACTCCTCTCTGAGGGTCTGTGACAGCAAGAACTTTTTGCAGCTCTTTTAAAGCATTCTGATTCCTCAAGAGTTTCATACAACTCTGTAAAAAGGAGGAGAGTGTACTTACTTTATCCGACGAAGCATCTTGTGGTTGTGAGGCCTGCTGAGGTTGCTGTGCAAGTACTGCGGGTGTGCGAGGGTCAACAATATCGCACGGAGCTGCCTTGACTAGTTCATGATCTTGCGCAGTATTAAGTGCTGGGACTTGCGCGGAGGCCTTACGCGCGCACACCTTGACAGGTTGTTTCTGCGAATGCTGAATTTGCGTCCTAGCGCCACTCCGGGTGACCACATTGATGGCTGCAGTCGGTCTCTGCTCAACGGAAATCAACTGAATAGTCTGGGTAGGGCCACTGTTGTTTTCCTAAATCTTTTCTATGAGTTGGGGACACTGTTCAATCACGTGGTCGACTGCGCGGCAAGATCGACAGGTTGTGGTGGGGTTCTGACAGTCACGAGCCAAATGGCCATCTTGGTTACAATTGTAACACACCACCTGGCCTCGACCTCTCCCAGGCATACCACCACGGCCGCGACCTCCAAAGGCACCGCCGCGGTAACCATAGCCGTCATTATTCTGGACTTCATTTTGCACTCGGTAGACGTCAGAGATGCGCTCTTGCATGAGGTCATAGCTACGACACTCTTCTTCATTATGCCCTACTGACTTACAGAACTTGCAGTAGGGGTTCTTGGGAACTTGAACATATCGCTGAAGAAGATGGCAGTTTTCAGGGCAATGTTGGCCAGTGGTTCAACAAATCTCACAATATAGAACACCGGGATTGAATTGGTTGGGCGCACCCGTATTTAAGTAGGGTCGGACCCCAGGGCACTGGTCTCTATCGTGACCTTCTGTCCAGCAGTGCGTACACTAGACCTCCTCTCGATTGGTTTTAGCCTTCTTCATATCGCAGAGCTCTAGGGCCATGGCGGCTACTTGCGCTTGGATTTGAGCAAGACCGGAATCATCTCCGACGGGGGCGGTTTCTAGCTTCATTGCAATTTCCAGAGCTTCTTGCTGGTCAGCAACCTTCTGTTGCATGAGCGGAGCTCGGATATGGGGTAATAATGCTACAATAAACCATTCCTTGTGCTGCGCAGGACTAATGGTAAAGCTGACTTGGTCTAGTAGAACTTTGAATCTCTGGTCAAAGTCCCACACGAATTCACCGCGCCGCTGTTGAATCTCTTTGAGCTCAGTGATGCTCTGCGATTCTGATTTAGGCTTCTTAAATTCTTTGGTGAGGGCTGCCTTAATTTCATCTAAAGTAGGGTTCTGAGTACTGGAGAATTTCATGAACCAGGTCAAAGCCCAGTCCCGGAAAGAAGTAATGAGCTGCGCGGTTCGCACATCCCGGTCTGTAATATTCTTCGCGTTCCATACTGCTTCACATAAAAACCAGAACTGTTCAGGGTCTTCGGCTCCCGTGCCTTTGAAGATGGGAAACTTAATATCATCAGCTAGGTGGGCCATGGGGTTTCTGGGAGGATTGGGAGGGGGACAGGATGTTGAGGGAGGGGGATTTACAGAGGCAGATTGACCTGTGGCCAGAATACTCGGACTTGGTTGACTGTCAGACTGCGACGGAATTTCAGGGGTAACAGGGCTTCGCTGCGGGGTGACAGGGGGGTTTCCAAGCGAAGGGATTTCCTCAGAGCCGGACTCTTCAGAATTTACAGGGGAAGACGTAGTAGCCTGACCTAAGGAATAGGAGTCAAAATCTATTTTGTATCTATTTCCACTTCGCAGCAAACCACTTTGCTCGTCGAAGGTATTATCACTTGCAAACATATGTTAGTACTACAAAGCTAGCAGTCGGATTCAAACCACAATATACCCTTTTCAGCCAATAGTATTTTAATCCGCAAGCTTAATGAATTTAAAAACTTACCATGAGGACCTTTGAAGAACTGTTGTTCAGCTTCGCTGAAGGAGGTACTTGTGTTAATGGCAAACTCTGTTACGAAAGCTTCCAATGTGCGCGTCGTCCAGAAATCAACAGCGTGGGATACCTCGTTGTTCACGTGTTGCACAAGATTGACCCTTGTGGGGGTCCACGTGGGAACCCGTCGAGCTTGGCAGGTCGTCCTTCTTTCTGTTAACCTAGACAACCACTGGTGCAACTCTATGTGGATACTACCAAAAAAAAATTCATAAGCATCACAAAAAACATACCTTTGTAAAAAGTCACGTGCGCTACAACGCGAATTTGTGTTCTCTTGTTGCGCGAATTGCAAATAAGTCTCAGCAAACCAATCACCGATTTTCGTCACAGAGGGCCTCCAGAACATAGCCCTCGAGGTACGATGTAAACCCCTCTTGAGCAGATACTGAGTTCAACCGGCAACGGAACCAATTTGTTGGGCAATAGGGCAGACCCGGGTTTAATCCTTTTATGTCTCACCAACAAAAGACCCACTGTGTTGGCCCTTTCGGCAACAACCTGCGAACAGGTTGCAGTCTCACCCGAAACAACAATGGGGTGCCGCAGAATCAGGTTTCTGCAAGCAGAGAGGGATATTACTGTACCTTAGCCTTTACTAACTTATTAATCAATAATTACACAGCTGTGTCATTCACTTTTATACAACTTCGTAGATAGATAAACAACCGTGACTTGCTTAACCCACTACAGGGAATTCACAGCAAAGCTTGTTATTAGCAGTGATCTAAGTTATCAAATGTGTACAGTTATTAATGCATAAAAGACAACAGAAATAGAAACAACACAAGAAACCACAACACCGAATATAACGTGGTTCACCCCCAGTTTATGGGCTACGTCCACAAACTATGTTTTATTCAACTTGCTACAAAACCACAGTTTGATTTGCGCACTCAGCTGCAGATTCCTTCAGTCCTTAACAGCCGCGCACACAGCAGCAGGCCTCTGCGCACACAGCTGCGGATCTTTCTCAATCTTATTACAAAAACCCTCTGCGCACACAGCTGCAGAGGTCATCCACGCACATAGCTAGGACTTAACCTTTCCTTACAAAATCAGCCTTAACTTCGCCTTAGTCTTTCTTACATCATAAAACCTAACCTTTCATATTTACACAAGTGCCTATTTATAGCGCACTGTTTACAAAAACATGGATTCAATACCATGGGCACCCAAAACCCAAACCCCTGGATTTAAACCATGGGTTTATTACAAAAAGGGGTTTTGACTTACCCCGACACCCCTAAGACTATTTTGATCTGTAAATCCGCTTACAAACAACCGTGGAGTTACCAAAACTAATATTCCTTAGGGTACGCGTCCCAACAGATCTTGATCTCTAAAACCTGCTATTCTTGAAATATATTACCAAAGGATTCCGTGTTCCATTTTTTGATGCATTCTTTGAGGTGTTTAAGCTTTTATTGGAATTGATACAGGCGGGTGCCCCTAATGGGGGGGGAGTTTCCCCACCAGTCTTTAAGTTTCTCCTGAAATTCTGGTTGGAGGAGCCAGAATTTTTAAAATCGAAAAGGTCTTCAGGGGTTGAATCCGACATTGTCCCATTCCAAAGTGATGGGCCAATGGTCCGATCCTACCGCTGGAAGAATGACCACTCTGAGGTTGCCCCCAGCCATCATGACCGATTCTGATAGCAGGAATCTGTCAAGTATGCAAGCAATTCCTCTGTCTCCTGATTGTTTATTGTTCCATGTGAAGATACCATTGGAAGTTTTGACATTAGTCAAGTCTAGATCAGAGATGGTGTTATTGAAGAGAGTGCTTGTAGTGTTTAAGCTCCGAATACCACCTTTTTTTTCATCAAGGTTTACTTTCAGGTTAAAGTCACCTCCAATAATCTAGGCTCTGTTCTGAACTAAAGTTTTGAGGTCTGTGAGAGATTCAATGAATTCCTGCTTTTGGACCGCCTTCGGGGGGCCATAGATATTGGAGATGAATCCTCTGATTCTGGTGTCGAGAATGTGGAAATCAGCCAAGATAGTACAGTTGGTGGCAAGAAATCCTAATAAGGTCACCACACGGGGATTCCAGAGAATTCCCAGACCCCCTGCCGCACCTCTGGCATCGATGGTAACCGATTCGCAACCCTTCCAAACTTTTTGGGCTGTATTCACTAATTCTTCCCCTGAGCATTTAGTTTCTTGTAGGAAAATTATCCTTGATTTTTCCTTGTCGATTCTTCTTTTCAGGAGGCGCTTCTTTAGCGCACTGTTACAACCTTTGATATTCCAGGTTGTAATTTGCATTAAGAGGGAATTAATTGGAGGGGGAAAGGGTTGCATCTATGGTTGGATACTCACTGAAGCCACCAGTTGTTCTCCTATCGCTTTGATTCTCTGGACATTGCTTGGTATGTCTCTTTTATCTGTCTTTGAGTTTTCCCCTTTCTCGTCTGTGACTTTAAGAGATTCAGTCACGGCTCCTAGGGTATTCACGTTCTTGGCCTAGATAATCGCTTTCTATAGAAGAGACACTTGCTGTGGGGGTATTTTTGCTGGATCTTGATCATAGTAGGTAGCTTTCATTCAATCCAGATCTAGGTCCCCTATTTCCATGTCCTCAGATACAACTTCCCTGGATTCTGAGACTATCTGGGGTGGGGGTTCCTCAGGTCGATTCAATGGAAGGTCCTCCGAGGTAGTGTTCTCAGAGCCATGATAATCTATTGGGACTGGGTTCTTATCAGCTCCTTGTGTTTCCTTATCCTCTTCCCCTTGTTGTTTACTTAGATTTTTATTCTTCGTGGCTTCTCTTTGTGCCTTGATTGTTTTTATTGGCTGGTCTTCCTGAAGGGTCTCGAACCGGTTCTGAGTCTGCACCCTTTTGTGAAATTTTGGACCCGAGATCTTTTTGTCCTGCCTCTTTTTGTTTTGAATCTTGGTGAATCCTTCCGCATCCTGAAGTTCTTGATCCTGCTTCCCTCCTGGTCTCTTGTTTTGGGGGCAGTCTCTGAACAAATTCCCATGTTCATGGCATATCCTACATCTGAATGGGATCTGTTTGTATTCTATGGCTTGAAACCATTCCTCATCTTCCCATGTTAACTCTATACCATCTGGTAGGTCTCTTGAAATGTCCAGGTAGATGTAGATCCTGGCAAACAAGATGTATTTCCTCTGTCTAGTTTGTTCAAAGATTTTGATAAAGGTCCCCAGAGAGATCCCTATATCTATTAAGATTTCTTCCTTCCAGTATTCTGAAGGTAGGGCATACATTCTGATCCATACTGGTGCAATTGCCAGATTTTGTTTGTTTGGATCGAATCTCTCTTTCCAGGGTCTAAAGAAGAGACCGGCCGAGTTGAAGAAGTAGGGACCATTCTCAAAGATTTTAGCTATGTCCTCTTCATTGAAGAATATAATGGTGAAGAAGCCTTTAGCTCCCAGCTGGAGATCATAGTGACCTTGGCGTTTCCATGTTGAGTTTATCCATCCTACCAACATCTTTTCTGTGGGCCAAATTCCCATGAATTTTCCTATGAGGGCCCTTTCCTTCATATATTGAATTTCCTCCCTAACTCTGTCTGATTTGATTTGAAGTCATGGAATCATTTTGGATTTCGGGACGCATTGTCCTGTCCTTCTTGTCCCCTGGTTAGTTACTTCCTCTTTTCTTGTTCCATTGCACCCTTCCCCATCCTTGGCAGTTGTCTGGGCATTGAGTACTGCTTTTCCTTTGTCCTTTTCTGATCCCAATGTGGTTTTCTTTGCCTCCACAGCTTCAGGCCTTCCTCGGTCCCTCTCCCCCCGAGGAGGGGCAGGAACCATCTCGATAATTGCTACTGCGCCTCCACCGACCTTCTTAGCCACCAAGAAACCTTCTACCATTCACCGTACACTTGCCATTCTTTTTCTATATAGTTCTCCCTTCATTTGGATTTATGTTTCTATCAATTCTAAATAATTTTTGGTATTAAAAATCAGTATCTAATAATCATGTGATAAAATTATAATAAATTTTTGTTTTTATACAATATTTCCATGTTATTTGATGAGGTCTCTCACCTTGAGATCATAAAGGAGTTGACACTTTCTTGTTTGATCTGTTTTATTTCACTCGTTTATGGAAATGCTAATGATGGGTATGCACTAACATCCATAAATAATTCCATCATGTCCTCTTATGTGTTGAATGTTAAATGTTTCTTACACTTATCTTCCTTTATAAATGACCCATTTCTTGTTTGGATTTTTAGGTTGGCCTCAATAGTTTTAAGATGAATGAATGATCATATTTGTTTGTTGATCCATCAAATATTAGATCATTTTTCATGATTGTAGAAATTTTTTAGGGGGTGTTTATTTGATTAGACGTCTTACTATCATTTATTTACATTTTGTTCCTTTTTTTATTTTCCAATATGAGGTTTTTGGTTTGGCATAATAGCAAGGTGTTTGTTCCAACAATTTAGGTTCATTTCTCCAATTTCATTGTTTTGTTTATCTGGTCTAATTATTAAGTTGTCATTTTTTGGTTGTTAGGATATAGTCATTCACTTGCTTGACTATGGGTTGCATTTTTTTTTTCAATGCATTTTTCCCTGAGTCTATTATTTTCTAATTGAAAAAACTATTCCTCTTTTGTTTAGTGGGATTTCTTTCCATAACCATTATCAAAGTTCATTCATCAAGATAATTTTTCATAATTTCTAGTTCCATGTTTCCTTCATTAATGATGAAATATGTAAATTCAATGTAATGGCCCCAAAACGTTGCCAACTAAATAGCCAATACCTTCTTAAGCATAAATTATAATGATATCTACACCATACATTGTTAATTGGGTCTAGCTCGGGTGGTTATCCTCTCCACTTGATTTTATTCTAATAAGTGGCATGTTAAGTTCATTATGAGTATATTGTTACATAATGGGTGTGTACCCTATTGTTAATCTAGCCTTGTGCCCTAAAGAATTTAATGTTTCATGTGGCTACCATCCTCAAAATTAGGGGAAGTTCATGGGGATCTACCTTGAGATACTTACCTGGAAAAAAAACTAAAAAGTCTAAGCTAGACATTCAACCATCACAATCATGAGAATATCATCAATATTAATTACAGTGATCACAATTATTTTTCATTAATTAAAATGCAAATAAAACATACCAAATCATTGATAACAAAAAAATTATAATGGAAATACCTCAAACCTACTTTCCAAAATAATATAGTATTTGTCTCAGACAACAACCTGATAACCTTATTGAATAAAGTCAAGAAATTTTGAAGGTGTTAAAAGATAACTTGCAGGTTACCCAAAATAAACAAAAACAATATGCACACCAACATAGAGTGGAGAGGTGATTTTTTTTTTCTCAGTGTTGATAAGAGATCGCCAGGCTGGGTGCGCGCGAGCTAGAGGAGTTCTAGGGTTTTCAGGCTGCAGCAATGGCCAAACCAGGGGTTGGGGATCCCCCTCCCTCCCCTTCAGTAGAGCTGGATGCATTCAGGAGGCTGGTTGCCAACAGAGGCAAGACGAAAGCCCCTTTCATGGTCCTGAAATTCATCAAAAAGCTTGAGGAAATCCCTGAAATTGCCTTGCCAGAGACGACCTCGGTCAAGATTGCCCTTGCTCTGTCAGAGAGAGGCCTTGTCGAACAGTTCATGGGGCTCTGGCCCTTGGCAAAAACCATCGACGAATGGATTCAAAGGAACTAGAAGCCGCATCTCAAGCATGGAGTCACCTGCTACCCCTTGAGTAGCAGCTACTTCCTCTTCGAATTTATAAATAAGGAGGATACAGACCTCATTTTCAGAAATGGCCCATACTTTATGGGAACCTAGGGGCTGTATCTGAACCGCTGGACGTCGGAATTCGATCCCACGGTAGATCTGCCCAAGGAGGTGCCGGTTTGGGTCAGGCTCCCCAACCTGCCGGTCCACTGCTGGAACTATGAATTGCTGCAAATGATAGGAAATGGAATAGGGAAGTTCGTTGACAAGGCTGACAATAAGTCCATTTACAACTGTGCAAGGATATGCGTTGAAGTGGACCTTGAGGCAGGGCTCCCGGAAGCAGTGAAGCTAACAGTGGGCACTTGGACTCATTACCAGAAAGTGGACTACGAACACCTCCCATTTAAATGCAGAGCCTGCCAAGAACATGGGCATTTTCAGAGGAACTGCCCGAAGATCCAAACCCCAGAGAAGGAAGAAGCTGAAGGTTGGAAAAAGGTCAAGAAAAGAAAAGCAGCCCCAAAATCAAAAGACCCCAGACCTGTTCAAGCGAAAGATCAGCCACCAGTGAATCCAAGACCACTAAAGGAGTCATTGAAAGAAGACGTAGCAACTTCAAAGGTACCAGTGAAAGAAACCATTGAGATAGCTTCCCAACCCACGTCTCCCTCAGAAGCTCCGTTGAAGGACAAAAGCGACCCACCAGCAAAAGAATCTCTGAAATCGGACGATGAGCACATCACCATAGGATCAGATCTAGGAGCTGATTTAGATGAGGGGGCTACAGAGACCAGCAACTCGGTTGGAACCCCTGAAAAGAATCCAAGAGGAAGGAAACCAGGACGAAAAAAAAGGGAGGAAAAATCATATAGGGACGTCACAGCAGGGGTCCAACAAACCATTTCGGACATGATGGAAACTAGATCTTCAAAGAAAGGAAAGGCTTCAAAAGGAGCCACCCCCCCCGGATCCTAATGCACTTTGTCTCCTGGAATTGCAGAGGTCTGGGAAGTAAGTCTAAAGAAGAAGCAATCAAAGATATCATTAGAATGAATTCCCCAGAGATACTTCTGCTCCAGGAGACGAAGATGGAGGAGCCTGAGACCATCCAGGCCAGCAAAAAGTTTTGGAAAAAATGAGAAGGTAGAGCAGTCAGCGCTAGGGGAGCCTCAGGAGGTCTAGCCACCTTCTGGAATTCCACCATGCTATACCTGCTTGAGGATTATAGCACCATCCATTGGTTGTTCACAAAATTTCAGCATAGAGACACGGGGTATCAGATCATCCTCTTAAACATCTACGCCCCGGTTCTTCTTTCGGAAAAAAAAAGAGTGTTGGGAATCGTTGAATTCCTTCCTGTCCACCAACCTGCATGACAACCTTGTTCTTGCGGGAGATATGAACGTAACCCTCGCCGTCTCGGAAAAAAAGGAGGTTCCCCTGTAAGAGACCCAGCACGGGAGTGGGTTGAAGACATCATGATGGACTGGGACCTGGAGGATATTAAGCCCAGCAAAGGTAAATTCACTTGGACTAACAAAAGAGTGGGTCCGGGGTACATTGCTGCCCGCCTGGATCGCTTCCTTGTTCACTCATCCTTCCTGACTCTTGGGCTATTAGCTAACTCTAAAATTCTCCAGGCTTGTACGTCATATCATAAGCCTATATCCCTTTCCCTGACCCCGGGAGAAAATCTGGGCCCTATCCCTTTCTGTTTCAGCCCCCTCTGGGTTTCCATGGAAGGCTTCTATAATTTGGTCTCGGAAATATGGAAAAACCCTGTCTCTGGATCTCCATTCTTCATTTGGGAAGAAAAGATGAGACGGCTCAAAGCAGCCCTTAAGAATTGGGCTAAGATTCAGCCATCCCCAATCGCTGAAAGAAAAAAATCCCAACGTGATCTAAGCAATCACCAGCTGCAGATGGAAGAAGCCACGATCACCCCAGAGCTGCTCAACATTGAGATCGATCTGCAAAAGGCCCTCTATAAATCACTGAGAAGAGAAGAGAAATACTGGCATATAAAGGCGCATTGTCTTTGGCTCAAGGATGGTGATAAAAATACCTCTTTCTTCCGCAAGCATGCAGAAGCCCAGAAGAATCACAACAACATTAGAGAAATTCAATTTCAAGACCAGACATTCAATAAATTTGAAGAAATCAAGCACGCAACCCACTCTTTCTATAAAGATATTTTTACAGAATATTTAGATGACTCTCCTAGCCTGGATCGCTACCCACTGAATGAGATCCCCACGTTGATCAAAGAGGAAGAGAACAGAATGATGACTACCTCAATAATGACTGAGGAGATAAGCCAAGCTCTCCTTGGAATGAACCCTGACAAAGCTCCAGGGCCTGATGGTTTCTCGACCAGATTCTACATAGCTTGCTGGAATATTATCCAAAAGGATCTGGTAAAAATGGTTCGGAAATCTCAAAATTGCAGAAAAAATAGGAGGGAGCACCAACTCCTCCTTCTTGGCTTTAATTCCCAAAGAGAAAGGGGCTCAAAGCTTCTCGAGATTCTGGCCCATATCACTCTGCAACACGGGGTACAAAATCATCACAAAAGTTATTGCAAACAGGCTCAAAAAATTCCTCCCCAGGATCATCCCGGAGAACCAGGGGGGATTCATCCAGAACAGACAAATTCAGGACAACATCATTTTGGTCCAAGAGGCAATACACTCAAGTTGCCAAAGGAAGGAAAAAGGTATGATAGTCAAACTGGATCTTGCTAACGCCTTTGATAAAGTTAGATTAAATTTTCTCTTTGTTGTCATGTTCAAACTGGGCTTTCATCCCTAGTTAATCAGCTGGATTAGAGCCTGTATCTCGGGTCCTTGGATTGCCCCATTGGTAAACAGGAGACCGGCAAATTTTTTCCAAGCCACTAGGGTACTGAGGAAGGGCTGCTCTCTGTCCCCCTTGCTCTATGTCATTCAAGCGTCGGTCCTTAGCTCCAGTTGGACAAGAGTCTTCAGCAACGATCTCTAATGGGGCTCTCAATCACCCCCAGAGTAAAGAGAATTAATCACGCCCAATTTGCAGACGATACCCTTCTTTTGGGTCAGGCTAATCTCACAATGGCAAGATCCTTCAAAAAAGAGCTGGATGCTTATACGGAAGTCTCAGGCAGCGAAATAAGTTTGAGGAAAAGCAAAATATATGGCTGGAACTGCCCCCCCATTGAAATGACTGATATATCAAGGACGCTGGAAATGGAAGGAACCTCAACGTGGAACTCCATAAAATATCTTGGAATTCCGCTGGTGAAAGCAGCTCCCAGAAAAAGCATATGGATGCCTCTGGTGGAAAAGATTAAGGCCAAAATAATGGCTTGGGGGGCTTCTTGGCTAAACAAAGAAGGTAAATTAATTCTTATAAACTCAGTTCTTACCTCCCTTCCTGTATATCAGGCCTCCATTCTTTTAGCCCCAGAAGGAATTGTGAAGGATATTGACAATCTTTTGAGAAAATTTCTATGGGAAGGGGGCAGGAATAAAGGAAGGAAATGCATCTAGTCAGCTGGGACAAGGTCAAAGCCCCTAAATGGGAAGGAAGGCTGCAAATCAGAGATATGGCCACTCAGAATCTGGCTATGGGTGGTAAGATCCTTTGGAAAATGATACGGGGTAAAACATCTTGGAGCTCCAAAGCTCTAAGAACAAAATACTTCAGCGGTCACAAAGAATGGTGCCTGGACCGCCCCCCCAGAACTCGGAAAGGATCTCCTATTCTCTCCCTCTGTCTTAACTCCCTTGACATGATCACCTCCAATCTCACTTGGATACCGAGAAATGGATCAAAAATCAATTTCTGGGATGGCTCCATTCTAGGGAACTCCCCTCTAAAAGCCCTGGAGGGAATGGAGAACATTAAAAACTGGCTTCATTCGAACAGAAAATTCACCCTTTGGGACTTATCTCGTTGGGGAGCGGACGACTCTTGGATCAAGTGGGACCTGGGGGTTGTCCCACAAGAACTTGAATCTGAAGCTTGCTCCCTCTTAGAAGCTCTTCAAGGTATCTCTCCCTTTTCGATTAAGGGAAAGGATAAAAGAGGATGGGGCTCCTCCTCAGGCCTCTACTCTGCTGCAGCTTGCTATGCAGCCCTAAAAGCCATTCCTTGGGCTGCTCCGGATCCCACCGTATGGAGAAACCTCTGGCTCTACCCCTCCCTCCCCAAAATAGATCTTTTCTGCTGGTCCCTCCTGCATGACAGTATTCTTACTTGGGACATTCTCATAAAAAGAGGATGGGAAGGGCCCTCAAGATGCCCTCTTTGTGCCTGTCATGAAGAAAACTCGACCCACCTCTTCCTTAAGTGTTCCTTTGCTTTAGAACTCTGGAATATTATTCTTGCTCAGCTCGATCTGGCTCTTCCCCCTTCCATCTCCTCCTTGTTTGCCTCCTGGTCCGACTGTGCCCCTTTTTCCTTCTCCAGGCTGAAGTTGTTAAAGCTTTGTTGGATGTGGGTTCCAAAAATCCTCTACTGGAAAGTGTGGCTAGAACGCAATAATAGAATATTCAGGGACATGAAAGCCACTCCGGCCCAAGTGGCAGTCAAAGTTAAGGCGCTGATAGGAGAGCTGGCAGCCACCAATTCAAAAATCTCTAATGAAATTAACCCGGATAAAGAGGAGTATAGCTGGTTCCAAGGGCTTGATCCATCCCTTCTTACAAGGACCAAAAACATCTCTAAGCACTACTCTCCGTGGGAAATTAGACTTGAGGAGCAAGAGTTTATAAAATGGAGAGCATCTCTGAATGAGCATATTCTGCACGTGGACGGGGCCTCGAAAGGGAATCCCGGTCCGGTGGGAAGTGGAGGAGTCCTACTAGACTATACTGGGAAAATAGTCCTCAACTTCTCTTGGGGGCTGGGTCAAAGAACCAATAACACTGCTGAAATTCTTGCCATTTGGAAAGGCCTGAATCAAGCTAGAAGGCTATCCGTTAAAAAGCTGGCTATCATAGGAGATTCCCGAATCATCATTCAGGGTCTCAATATGAACAAGGCCCCGAACAGTATGGAATTAGCCCACTACGATCAGAAAATCATAACTCAGATGAAAGCATTCGAAGAAGTTAAGTGCTTCCATGTCCTTCGGAATCTTAATCAAATCGCAGACCATGAAGCTAATAATGGATCCTCCTTGAGGAAGGGAGTCCTTATGCTGAATGGAATTGAAAATCACGTTACCATCCCCTAGTGGTAGTGGAGAGATGACCTTCAGACCCGCCCAGGACAAGAATAAGAGCATTTCGAAGTCAATCAGTGAAGATTCCCCCTCGCTGGCCTGCAGATTGAGGCATTCTAGGAGACGTACGCCCATGTGCAAGAGAAAATTTGATCAGAGCAGGTCACATGGCCCATGCTCTCCAAGTACAGGACCTGCGATCATTGGAAATCGTCTCCAATGGACATCCTCCAGAGAGACTCGAACTGAGCAAGGCAGATCTGAGGAAATCGATGAAATCCAGTTCAAGATTTGGAAGGAAATTATGAAATGGGCCTATATCAGGACGACCCCTCCCAGTGCTAAATGCAATCGGCATTGTCAATCGTTGAAGTCGCTGGGCAGTTTTCAGAGAACGCGCAGAGGAGCTGAAGGAGTGCACTCGATCAGAAATGGCATCAAGCTCGTCTTCCCCCATAGAGGCACGAATCCTGCAAATTCAAACTGGCTTGGACGAATTGAAGGCAGCAGTCCAAAAGATGGAGTCCAAACAGATCAGAATGCAAAAAACCGGAACCACTCGCTGGGAGTGTATGAATCAGGAACTCAAAGAGCTGATGGAAGAGATTTTCGAAGACAATTTGACGAACATGAAGGATCTAGCCAATGTCTCGGGTGGTATTGGAAACCGGCTTGTAGAGCTGGAAAAGAAGGTAGAAGCCATGCTCAAGGAGCGTGGAAAGACTCCAAAAACAGAACGCTGAACTCTGCTGAGCTTTTTCTCTGCAACACTAGTTGCTCTTTTCATGTATATGCTAATTTGAATTCCTATGTTTGTTTAGCAATCTCCAGAACTTTTGTAAAGGGCTCAGTCACTATATCTATGCCCGTAACTCTGGATAATATGCTTATTCTGGATCAAAATCACTGTATGTAATGCTACTGGCAGCTGCTTAGCCAGAAGATAAAAATCAAAGGCCTATAACCGTTACAGTAAAAAAAACAACGTGATAACCTTAATTTTTTCTATAATCTTTGCTTTTTTAATAATATAGAACTTTCAAAAAATAAAACATATATACATGTATCTTTATTTAATATTCATTTTTTAATGGTGCCTTTCAATCACTTGTCTTAGTTGGTTGAGTGACTAAAACACACACGAGTAATTTAGATCGAAATTATGAATTTTTTTCTTGATAGCTATAAAAAAAAAAAAGCTTCCCAAACCAACTTCTTATAAATTTATATGTAAATTATACAATATAAAAATATTCCATAATGATAAAATAAAAATATTTTCCTATACAGTATAAAAATATTCCATAAAGATAAAATAAAAATATTTAAGAATAAAAAATAGAATTAAATAATTAACAATGTTATTTTTATTATTTCTAATATATACCTTGATACAAGTCATATAGACTTCAATGTGATCGCAACCTAAAAATATTTTTAAGGCAAAGCTAAAAAGAAAGTTAAATAAGAGTGTCCACTCGAAAGCGTACACTGATCATATCTAAACTCCTACATTCCATAAGATTTGACAAAAAGGGTTGCACAAGTAGTAATACACCACATCTTCGACACTTTAGAGATCCATTACCACATATTAGAATTTATTGTGATTTATTCACCATTTTCTTATAATTTGATCACTAATTTTGTTAACCTCAAGAAAATATCAAAACATAAGTCATTATATAGTGTCTCACTAACTCCTGTAAAATTTGTATGTGATTTTGTTATGAGTTATTCACCATTTTCACAAAAATATAAAAAACTATGTGTTTGCTTATTAATTCTTATGTAATTTGCCTGTGAAATATGTTAATAAACCCTTGAAGAGAGAGTGTGAGCAAGCAAACCCTCCTAGATTCCTTCTAGATAGAGTGTGTATAAACTATCAAACTTGTTAAAAGACCAATGTTGTGTTAAAGATGGAAATGTGTTTTAGTAAGAGGAGTTACACGCTTGTAATCTTATATGTACATTTGTCATATGTAAGGTAAGCACGGGGACTTTACTTAGGGAACCTCTCACATAGCAAGTACGATCATGGGATATTAAATAATACCCTTAATTTCCAGAGATATTGACCGAAACTATTTTTGTTGAAACCCCCTCCCCATACTTAAAACCTCCTCCCCACCCCTTTTTATACCTAAATCCTTATAAACCACCCTACCCACCCCCACCTTAAACCCCTCATCCCCCCAATACCTGCAATATATTAGTTCAATTTTTGATAATTTTAAAACCCACAATATGAACTAACGTGATAGGATATTGTTCAACAAGTGAAGACCCCGTGAAGGTAAGCAGGGAAGTTAAGTGAGTAAATAAACCTTCTTAGATAGAGTGTGAGAAAATTAACAAGTGTTGTGTTAAAGAAGGAAATATGGTTTAGTAAGAGGAGATATACACTTGTAATCACATATGTGTACATTCTTTATATATAAGAATGGAAGTTATATGTACATAACACTATATAGATGTGATGGTCTCAGAGTGGATATTGTAAAAGGAATTTTTATCTCGAAGATGGAAAAATCTATCATAACTTAGTTATCAAATTGGCATTGAGGATAACCATCATTGGTTGTTGTCCGCAAATGCAAGTTGACTCATCATCATTATTTAAGGAAAACCACGCCACCTAAAATAATCCATTGGTGGTATGTAAGGGGGGGAGTTTCCACTCCTTCCAAATGCCTTTGGGTCTTGGGTTGTTAACATGTTTCTTTACATCCAAGGAAGATGATCTCTTAGTTGATCATAAAAAAAAGTTACATGAAGAAATATGTACATAACACTATATAGGTGCAATAGCATGAAGAGTGGATATTGTAAAAGAAAGTTTAATACAATAGTTATTCTCTCTAACATTGAGTTATTAATTCTTATTTTTATCTTAATTTTTTTAATTATATTTTTATTAATATATATATTAATTGATTATATATTATCAATTAAATGTACATTAATTTTTCATATGATTATTATGTCAAAAATTATCAAATTATATATTTAATAAT
>LPNX010843033.1:321864-367320 GCA_001517045.1 Pseudotsuga menziesii | reverse complement strand
GGGGGGGGGGGGGGGGGGGGGTGAAGGTGGGTCGACAACAACCTTGTTTTGGTGCTCTCCAAGCACCACTGTCTCAATAGATTCCTGCATAAAGTAACATATGTCAAATCGATACATAAACGTACAAAGAGAAAGCACCAAATCAGAGAAATCCATACATAAACGTACAAAGAAAACGATACATAAACTTACCTGCTGGTTCGTCAGAGGTGGGTTGACAACAACCTCGCTTTGGTGCTCTTCAAACACCACTGTCTCAATAGATTCCTGCATAAAGTAACATATATGTCAATTTCAGATAATACAAAGAAAAAGAGACATATCAATGGGTGCAACAAGGAAAAATATACTTGCATGTACAAAAAGCAATATAATCAAGAGTTTCAATGTATAAATATACATGGGGGACGTGAGGAGGTGTGTGACTGGTGGATCGATTAACTAGCAATGAGAGAAAATAACTTCTACTTGTACTAGCGAAGATGCTTGTTTTTTGGACATATTCATCAAACTCACGTTCCTACGTACAAAAGGATAAAGATACAATTAGACAATTTCAAAAAATTAAAAAAGTACATGTTGAATCATTAAAATCACAATCAAAAGAAAGTGATACATAAACATACCTGCTGGCTCATCATAGGTGGGTCATCAATATGGTGCTCTTCAAGCATCGATGCCTCAATAGAAGCCTGCATAAAATAACATATGTCAAATTCAGATAATAAAAAGAATCATAGACATATATACTACATGGACAAAAAATGATGTTTTCAAAAAAAGCAAAACATACATGTACTTGGTGGGGGAAAGAGGTGGGTCGGAAACAACCTTGCTTTGGTACTCTTCAAGCACCAATGGCTCAATGCATTCCTACATAACGTAACATATGTCAATGTTAGATAATACAAAGAAAACGAGACATATACATGATGGATGAAAAATGATTTTTCCAAAGAAAGCGAAACATAATTAAAAGCATATTTAAAATAATACATGTGTCTGGGAATCTACCTCTGCATGAGAGGGACTAGGCTGGGATTCAATGTACTCATCCTGATCACCCTGCATAAAACATATTGTATGAAAATTAGGATTTATTGAATGTTACAATCTCTACTATAAATATGTAAATAAAATTGACAAATTAACAAGTATAGTTCTTATCACTAATGGTGAAGAACCAAAACCATATGCAATATTGACAGCAGCATCAATGTTCTCAACATTGATCGACAGACTATGTGACTCTGGTGTGCCATGGGACACCAACTGTATATTTGTTCACATAATTTGTTAGATAATTAAATAGAAATAAATTGAGAAACAATTGAAAATTGTTGTATGAAACAAAATATAATATGAAAAATAATGAGTTTTACTTACAAATCGAAGTAATCCATCATCCCGAAAGTCTCAAGCAGGGCCATAGCATATTCCTCCACACGATGTGCAAGGGTGTGGAGTAACACGACGTTCTGAACGCTCTACGTCTCCTTTGTGATTTGTATATGGATCTTTATTGTGCAATGGGCTGGACTTAGAAGTGCCAACCCCTTGGCCTACATTGCCTTGGACATCAGTCCCATGCTGAAGCAATGTATCTACCAAGTCAAATAAGGCCTCTTGTGTATCCTCAATCACAGGACCCGCAGGAGGATATAGTCGAGAGGGTTTCGGTGTGCGTGGAGGGCGTGGCACACGGTTATGATCCGTCCTAGCCCCTTCCCTATCTTGGGGCATCCCATGACCAACACCCTAGAAGCCTAAGATATCAAAATAGTTAACATGTTTCCCTAGGATGAATTTTGCATACAACTTCCTAAGGAAATAAAATGGGATGTCCCTATTCCCGTGAGGGTCTTCATCGAAGACCATATACCAATGATTCATCCAATTGGCCTTTATATTTGGTTCCACACACCAGTCTATGGAAATGTGTGCTCGAATGGTGGGTGGAACCAATCCAGTGCTAGGGTCTCAGAATAATGAAAATAATTGGTCTTTTGTAATCTTTAGGTCTTTGATGTCTTTATAACTCAAACCATCGGAGTAGTATTGCCTCCTAGATTCTCTATATGAGCTAATGTTGTACAGAGCTCCTTGGGCATTGGCAATTGTGTTTTTTATTGTGTCCAATGCATAGGCTAAATATTGTCTCAAATGATCCCCCCTTTAATAGTTGAGCTAAGGCGCCTCAATGACGCCAAACGCGCTAGAATCTGTGAGTTTTGGTCTTCTTCCCCCTCCGGGTTTGGGTTTGCGTTCATGTTTGGGTTAGGTTCTTGGTTATTAGTGGGTTCATTTTCCACATCATCTTGCTCATTTCTATTATCTGTTAAGATTTAAACAACAAAATACAAATTGTTTTAATTTATTATTCTTTGATTTAATTCAATTTTTTTATTAAATTTGTTTTAAACAATTATAAAAACTATGAAATTAACAAAAACAATAAAGAATTCAAAACAATTTGTAATAGATATGAGTAGTTACCTGCCATTGTATCCAAGCCACCTCCATATCCACCTCCATATCGACCTCCAAATGCTGAAACGCAAATCGCCTATGCGGTTTATCGCTCTCCTGAAATGTCACTGTGCAAATGAGAAATGAGGCCCACGGCCTCTATTTTGTTTGTTTTTTTGTTTTCCATATCGCATATGCGATATTTAACTTTTACAGAACCCATATGCGATAGTTCCTTACTAACCTTAGCCTTGTGTTTGGGCTCAGGTTATTCTGAACGTACCATCAATAACACATATGCATTCTCGATTTACACTTAGGAAGTGCGTTTCCGATTTCTTAAGTGGCACTAAAAAGTGGAACCAACTTTGTGTGACCGCCCTAATCTAATTCCAAAAACATTGAAACTTGTAATTACAAATAACATGTTTGATCTTTCTCTCACTTAGCATAGTATAGAAGATCCATTTGTAATCCCACAGTGACAAAGAAAATCCTATATTGTTAGATTATTGTAATGTCTAACTACTAGAGAAATCAAGTATTAAAATAATACCATGTCTAATAAATTCCTTAACATGTAATAATCCAATTAATTTGTTTGTAGCACTTGTAGTAGGTGGGGATGAGAATAATTTGAATATAATGTGTACTTCAATTTGATTATTTGTATACTAAAAATTATTGATACAATTTCATTATCAAAACCACAAATTGTCTATAATAATATATTAATAATTTTAAATGGTAAATGGTAAATTTATCACTAATGAACTAAGGCAATAGAAGGAGGATTCCCTAAATTCTAAAATAATGGAAATTTTAATAGTATAAAAACGCATATTTTGAATATTTTAAAAGTAAGAATTCAATAATACCTAGTAAATAATTTAAGAAATTAATAATGAACATTCTCTAACACCTGCAAGAAACTAATCATTCTACTATAATCTCAAATAAAATTAACCAATGAATGGAATTATCCCCTAAACTAGTTTGGTCCCAAAATTAATAGGATTAATTATATAACATGTATAAAACTTTGATTGATAATATTCGCACAATTATCTCTATAGAATTTGGGATATTATAATGTTTTTGCATAATACTTCAACTAGTCGAGTCATAAACATAATTTTCAAAATTTTAAGAGCTTAAATGATCCGAGTGCCTAGGTGCACGACAGGGACAACAGTTCGATTGAATGAATTGAGTACTGTTATGGTGAAATCATATTATGTATAAGCAAAGCAGGAAATACACTACACATAGAAAACATACACACATACAAAATGCAAGAATTCGAACCAATCTCTGTTACTTCATTATTGTTGTATTATGCTCATTAATCTCTATGTATCTTACAATAATGTACATGCTTAAATAGAGTGTTGAAAATGATTGGGTCGTTTTCCCATTACGTTCAGTTACAAGAGAAGTTAGAACGGTTCAGAAGTTCAACCGTTACAGACGATTGGAAGACAGAGAGACAATATTTCATAGTCGTGTCGACGATACATGTCAAGGTTGTGTCGAGGATTGGCCTTGTCGAAGTCGATTTTGAACCTATCGGAGTCGACAAATAATGCCAACTGTTGGGTGGATCATACATCCTTCCTTAAGAAACAATGGTCCCCATTGTTTGCTTGTACATATAAGGAAACTTGTTGGTGAGTTCAGTAGTAGAGTACCACTTTCCTTGTGTTGGGAGTTTTATGACTTTAGTCACCTAAAACAAGGGAATTGTGTTCTTCCTTGTATGGCATATGCATTGTCCCACAATGGTTTCGCAAGGAAGCAGCTCTTGAACATCTGGAGGGATTCCTTTGGGTGTCGTTGTTTGCAAGTAGTTATGTTCCAACAGTGGTGCATGGTATGGTCGAAGTAGATCCACATTAAATACTGGATGTAGACCCAAGCATGAAGGAATGCCAATATGGAAAGTGTTTTCTCCAATTTGCTTAAGGATACTGTACAGACCATATCGCAAAGGCTTTAGCTTCCTGTATGACCTAGTGAAGTGTTCCTTCTTGAGATGTAACCAGTTTTGATCCCCAATTTTAAATGAATGAGGAATACGATGCTTATCATGTCAGGACCTATCTTTCACATTACCTCGTTACAACATTTCATTTGCTTGTTTCTGGATGTTGTAGATTTGGTCTCGAAACTTCAATGTTTTTTCCACTTCTCATCAGTCAGAGTCGGTGTCGTTTGACTGTTGAGATGAACTGATCAAGTAGATGGGACCTGAGGGTTGAAATCCATAACAGATCTCGAATGGACTCTTTCTTGTATAAATGTTCTAAGCACGATTGTAGCTATGTTGTATATATGGGATACTTTCATCCCATGTCCGACGATGCTTATGGTTGTACGTGCGGAGTAGTTGTACTACCAAGTGATTCACAAATTCCATATGTCCTTCTATCTGAGGATGGAAATTTGTTGATAAGGAGAGTCTCGTATCGAGTTGTTTCCAGAGAGTATTCCAAAATATTCTAAAAAATTTGGCATCTCTGTCGGAAATGATGGTCGTCAGTAAGCCATAATGTTTCCATACATGTTCGAAGAAGAGTTGAGCAGTATGTTGTGCTGTCATAGTCTTCTTGCATGGAATGAGATTATCCATCTTGGAAAATCTATCGACTACTACTAAGATCATGTCATGTTGATGTTTGGTAGTAGGATATCTCTTCAAGTATTCAATAGAAATAGATTCCCATGATAGAATAGGAACCGGAAAAGGCATGTAAAATCCTTGTTGTTGATTCGACAATTTAGCAATGGCACAAACCACACATGATTGAATGTACATGTTGATGTCATATTTAAGTGAAGGACAATAAAAATACTTTTGGAGGATGGAAATGGTCTTTGCCACTCCAAAGTGTCATGCAATCTTGTTGTAGTGCACATACCAAATGAGCTTCTGTCGGTGCTCACCAGTCGGTACAGAAAGTTTTCTAAGCTTGTATAGCAAGGTATCTTTTAAGAAATAGTTGATAGTGGGTGGTTGTTTGGTTTGAAGTTGTCGATAAATTAC
Organism: Pseudotsuga menziesii; assembly: GCA_001517045.1. Classification (NCBI taxonomy): domain Eukaryota; kingdom Viridiplantae; phylum Streptophyta; class Pinopsida; order Pinales; family Pinaceae; genus Pseudotsuga; species Pseudotsuga menziesii. The sequence continues at coordinate 361,805 of LPNX010843033.1, read as the reverse complement.
AGAAAATCTGCAGTCTACCAAATACAATTGAAGCCAAGTAGTGGTTTCATAGCCCAACATACTCATCACTGTGAAAAGAGGAGTAATAGGTGGTCGACTCTGACAAATGAATATGACATTGGATTTACCTTTTTTATACTTAATTACTGAATGAAATTGTTGCAAGTAATTAATCCACTTGAGTTGTCAAGTTGTTTGTGACTTCGACTGGAACAGGGTGAATTGTTTCCTTCCCAAGAATGTAATGTCTCCATTGCTTAAGGGCTTACACAATGGTATATAGTTCCTTTTCATACATCGAATACCTTCTGATGGTGTCATTGAAATTTTTAGAATGAAAAGTGAGTAGGTGACCAGACTGAGTGATCACTGCGCCTAAAGCATAGTTTGATGCATCCGTCTCAATATCAAAAGGTTGATACAAATCAGGTAACATAAGTACTGGTGTAGTACAAATCTTGTGTTTGAGCTGCTCAAAAGCTTGTTGTTGTGTCAATGTCCATTTCAAGACATTTTTCCCATTTCCCTTAGTCAACTAATTCAAAGGCCAAGCTATGTGATTGAAGTCGAGTATGAATCGTCAATAGAAATTTGTCAAACCAATAAAAATTCTTAGTTCATGAATGTTTTAACAAATGGGTCAATATTTAAGGATTTGTACTTTGTTTGGATCGATGTGAACGCCTGCAAATCCAATTTCATACCCCAAATATTTGATGTTTTTCAATACAAATGATCATTTGTCCATGTTCAAATAGAGTCAATGTTGTCGAAGAGTGTCGAGGACTTGTCAAAACTGTCGAACATGTTCTTCCCATGATCGATCGAAAATCAAGATATCATCTAGATAGACAATGACACACTTACCAATGAAAGGTTGAATAATGTCGTCCGTATATCGCATGAAGGTCGCAGGTGCATTGGTTAAGCCAAAATGCATGACTAACCATTCAAACAATCCTTCCTTTTTTTTGAAAGAATTTCTCCATACATCAGTGGGATCGATTAGAATTTGATGATATCCTGAATTGAGTTCAAGCTTAGTAAAGAATTTAGCACCTTTCAAATAGTTGATGAGTTCGTCTATCCTTGGAAGGTGGTATCTATTCTTTACCAAAAATAGTCGATGCACATGCACGAAGTCCCATCTTTATTTGGAATGAGGATGGCTAGGCTTCCACAAGGAGAGAGTTGGGTCATATGTGACCTTTGTTGATCAAATATTGAATTTGTTTGTGAATCTCTTCATTCTCAATAATGGATCTTATGTAAATAGATGCGTTAAGTAATGAAGAACCAGGAACAAGTTCAATGGAGTGTTTTACCTAGAAATGTAGAGGTACTCTGTGTGGCTATTGAAATACATTCTAGTATTCATCAAGAATTTTTTTGATCTGTTGTTGTTGTTGGGAGATGCATTGGTCGATGAGTCGACTAGTTGTTGTAGTCTTCTTGGAATGTTGATGCATAATCATGATCAATGTGAATCTATGAGAATGATTGAGGAGCTTCTTTTTCTGTTTAGCAGATATCATTGCAACCGTTGCTGTAGGTCGTTGTTTTGGTATACCGTACCATTGGTTCTGTATTTTGAAAATCACCTTCTGAGGTCGTGATTGATAAATTTTGTGTCGATTGCATAAGTAAGGTTTTCCAAACAGGGCATCAGCTACAAAATCTGGTTCCACGTCGCAGAGTACTTCATCTTCAAAAGGATTAATGAAGTAGGTGATTCTACTTTGATGGGTGATTCCTAGATCGTGTCCATCCTTCATCCAATGGATATTATAAGGCAGAGGATGTGGAGTTGTGATAAGACCTAGTTTCTTCACGAGATCATCAAAAACAAAGTTCTTCTAGCTTCCATTATCCACAATTAGATGCAACAAATTGTTTTGAACCCATATCTGTGTAAGGAACAAATGCTCTCATTCCTCCTCGTCGACGATAGTCGAGGCTGTCGGAGTGGTCGATGTCAATGTCAAAAGGGTCAATGCTTTTGGGTCATATTCAACCAAGGTTTTTTTGGATAAGTTGAAGGTCGACAATTTTGCCAAAAATGTCTTTTGAGCCTTTCATTCAGACATATCATGCCATGATGAACTGTGGTAATCACACCATTTCCTGATAGGGTTTTTTTTTCTACGTTCCCTTTTGTCTTTTTTAGAGTAATTTTTTCCATGCTCTGGATTTTGTGGGGTTAGCTGAGAAGGGTACCTTAACTTGTCAGAGTCAGTTGGTGACATTTTGTTGGCTTGGTTGTGATACGTGCTTTGCCTTTCTGTTTAGCTTCAATCTTACTAGCATAGTGCAATGCATATGCAAGCATATTGACAGTCAAAAACTATATCTCTTGCTAAATGTACAAGGACACCACTGACATACTTCAAAACAAGCAATTTATCTTCTTCTTGGATGCCAAGTCTCATCATGATCCGATAGAACTCGTCGGCTTAACTCTGCACTAACTGGTCTTTATATTTCCTTAGTTGTTTCCACTTATTATAATGTTTTTCAATGTACTTGGGCGGGTAGAACTCCTTCTAGACATATTCTACAAATGTCTCCCATGTATCTATGGGGTCTCTGTATTTCTCCATCTTTGTCGATAGATTCTCCCACCAACAGTGCACAAAAGCTGACATCTTTAAGGATGCAATGGTGATATTTTCATCTTATGAGAGTTGATTCACATGGTAATAGAATTCTAGTTGTTATACCCAATTGTCTACGGATTCCATGCCAATCTTGCCTCAAGATTTGGTATGTCCAAGTTCATTTTCACTTTGAATGGACTGATTTTTTTGGAGTTGGATCTTGTCAAGGATCCTCCTGATGTCGAGGCGAATTGCATGAGAATCTCATTGAATTGGGAAAACATTTTTGTTCTTTGTTGATCCATTGCTTTCTCTATGAGTTTCTCTATCTGGTCAGTTATATGTCTATTGTCTATTTCTTCGTCCATCTTCGATCTAGTGGTGTGAGTAGATGGATATTCTGAATTCAAAGGTAATGTTTATTTGGATTGATGAGTTTGTGAGCGTGTTTGAACAAGCATAAGTCAGGTAGCCTCGATAGAAGTGTCTACACATGACTTAAACATGAACAAGCTAAGAATTTTCTTTGATGCCAATGATCTAGGTTCACAGTCACACGATGAGGATAACAGTTTGATTGAATGAATTGAGTACAGTTATGGAGGAATCATATTAATTATAAGTGAAGCAGTAAATACACTACATACAGAAAATACACACACAGACAAAATGCAATAATTCGAACCAATATTTGTTACTTCATTACTGTTGTATTGTGCTCATTTCTCCTCTTGTATATTACAATAATGTACATGCTATAGAGTGTTGGGAACGCTTGGGTTTTCTTCTTGTTATGTTTAGTTACAAGAGAAGTTAGAACGGTTCGGAAGTTCAACCGTTACAGACGTTTGGAAGATAGAGAGACAAACTGTCGTAGTCATGTCGATCGCTGGTGTCGACGATGCATGTCGAGGTGCTGGAACTATCGAGGTTTTGTCAAGGTTTGGACTTGTTGACTTCAATGTTGAACTTGTCACAGTTGACAAAGAATTCCAACTGTTGGGTGGATCATTAAATTTATAATAAAAAACTCATTTAAGGAATATGATTAGTAATGGAAACTCTTAAAATTTATTGTTTAACTTTATTGTCTATAATACCATATTAAACATATAAATTAAATTTACAAATTTATTTCATTTTATATCAAATTTAATATAAAAAGAGAGACCATATTTTATTAATCTTTTGAAACTTTGACATATAATTTACATTATTGTTTCACTATAAAAAATAATATTCATAGTGTTAACCTCACTTTGTGATACCCTCCTATGAAATCCTTTAGCATATTCTTCTTCAAAGGAAAACTTTGTTATTTAGTCACCAAAATTAAAGTTCTCCATAAATAAACATCTAATCTAAAATTTAAAATCCGCCATAACACTTTAATTTCATAAGCCCAAGGATATAAAACATGAAATAGATTCTATATCATCATATTGTTACAAAAAATGTCTAAACTAAATGAAGTTTTATAAACTATACCTGTAACACCCTATTTTTACCCCTAGTATATAAAAATATATAAATATTGATGAAAGAACTACAAGCCAAATATATGGTCCAGAATGACCAACCTATGTAAAGTTGTAAATTTTCACTCTTTAATATAAAATCCAGGACCACTGTAAACCAAAGGAAAAAAGAAGAGATGGGGGACTATCTTTCCACAAGGAGGAGGGATATTATCACAAACCTAGGATTAGAGAAAAAAATATTTCCAACCCATACATGCCATTTTTCCAACTCTCTTTGGAAAAGGAAAAGTGTTTGTTTGCATGGATTCCAAGTGTCAGGTTCTTATAATTTTTGGTGCCACTTGGTTATCCTTAACCTTGCATATAAATAGAGAGAGCTAGCCATCATTGCACTCGCTTTTATTTTGTAAGTAAGAGAGATCATTGCATTAAAGATGAAAAAAGGTTACAAAACATGGGCCTTGTTTGCAGCCAAGCCTAACACTTGAGGCATCCAAAAACTAAGAATATTTACATGATTGTCCTTGCCAAAAAGTTTCCCCATGGAAATTCCAAAAATAGCCCCAACAAAAAAGGCCTTATAGTCGTACATACAGAGAAGATACCAGTCCCCCTTCTACTACCCCTAAAATACCGACAGTCAGTCAATCAACCGGCATGTCTACACAACTAAGCATGAAACTAGTATTGACTGGAAAAAAAACCTAACATAAACCCCCATATAAGAAGAGACACCAGACCGATATGTGCCACCAACCCAAAAATAGGAGAAAACGCGTAGTCATCGTCACTAAATCAGGGCGTAGGGGAGGTCCCTCCTCTCAACACCATCAGGAGCCTCGGTCACTGGACGTTCACCCTAGAGGACCGTGGGTGTAGGAGGGATCAGAACGCCAAAACGATTCAGTAGTAGGTCCAACTTGAAATTCAGATGCTTGAGATTTTAATCGACATCGTCCTGCCATTTCTCACGCTGCCCCATATTGACTTCTTCCACTTCCTTATCCCAGGTCGCCCGACCAATGAGGTTCTTCATGATCCATAACAGAGCCACAGTGTTTTCGTACTGGCTCATTCATCCCACTGAGTGTCCTGGGTCAAGTATCCAGCCTTTCACCTTGCGGTGCTCCTCCTACAAGGTCTCATTGTCCAGGATCGCCCACAGGTTATGATTGGATTCATTCACTCACTACTGGATTTCCCTAGGAAGGCCTAGTTCAAAAATCCAAGATTCCCACAAAGCCTTGGAATGGGCTCAGGTTCACCATCTTATTTTCTCCATCTAGTTCACCATACATTTACCCTTCCCCTTGAGTCTGGTTGAGCTCATCCTGCCTCAACCTCTCAAATAATTCACCACACTGCAATTCAACCCGAATCTTATCAGACCCAAGATGAAAACAACAGTTGTCACAAGCTCATCATGGGAAACATCCCAGAGCCACATCTCCCTAAATAGAAACTTCCCACCCCCTGACATCATTCCCATTTTGCAACTCATGATGATCGAGGTACCATCCACGGTACGAAGATCATAAATCCAGAGAAGGGCTGACAGCTTCCCACTCTACGCATTCATTCTTCCGCAATAGTGAAAAGATGGTGATAATAATTTGGTGGAATGCAGACTTAAACCTCCTACGCTCATCACATGGCCACCCACGGTCTTCCATCGCATCCATGTTCCTTTACGGGAGGTACGGGCCCACCTATTAAACTGATGACTCTTGGGCATGATTTCCCTGCATGTCTTGGGACACGAAATTGGCACACCTAGTGCGTACCGTAGGATCTTCCACCTTCCTCCAATCTCTGGCCTTGACACCTTGGTGACTCCAGCTTTCCAATTGATATTCCACCTTGTTCCCTTGATGACGAACATGGGTGAGTTTTGTAGCCATTCCTTCACAAATGATTGTTTGAAGGGCCTCCACTCTTGCTTGAAGACACCATGACCGAACCACCTTGAGGGTCTGCGAGCCATTCTGGAGTTTGATGGCCATTTGAATGACCATTTTAGAGTCACCTTCGATAATACTAGGAAACCATCCTTGTTATTTGAGAATGGTTAGGCCCTAAAGGAGGCCTTCGATTTATGTTGCATTTTTCATCTCCCAGCCGATGTAACCAGAGATGAAACCCATCACCTTTCCTCAGAAGTCTCTGATGATAAACCCATAGCCTGTTAGGCTTGGCTTACCTTTTGAAGCCCCATCAAAATTTAGTTTAAAAATACCCTCCTTTGGAAGCAACCACTGGTTCACACTCGAAATTTCCTTAGACCATCTGGTTGTGTTGGGCATTGTTTTATTTATGTGTCATAGTAACTAGTTTTGGAGAATGATCTTCTTAGAAGCGCTTGCATCCCATTCCGAGTCATTCAAATTCTCCATCCTTATGGTTTCCCTGGCTTTGGTCAGAAATGAATCCCATACTTTTGCAACAGGGTTCTGTTTCCCTTGGAATGTTCTCATATTTATTTCCCTCCATACTTCCCCTATCACGAAGTGGGGAAACAATTCCGAGACATGATTTGGGATGGAGTTAGAGAAAGGGTTGCGGGACCATTCACTAATTGTTTTGGCTGGGCATTGTCGTATCCTGTCTGATTTTCCGAAGATTTCTGCCCCATGTCCCAGATTGAGGATGTGAATGCACAGGAGTCTAGGAGGTGGGAGGTCGTTTCAGCTTCTCCTTCACACAAGAAGCATCGGTAAGGGCCCATCATCCCTCTTTTTATGATATTTTCAGGAGTTAAAGTTATGTTCTTCATTACCAACCAGCTGAAATTTGCAATTTTGGGCCAGAGTTTTTTCTTCCACAGATTTCCCCAATTTTTTTTTTCTGTGGGTGGTTCAGTAGCATTACTCAATATTTTATAGGCTTCTTTAATTGAGAAAGAACTCGATGGGTTATACCCCCATCGTAGTTTATCCTCCCCTAGGTGAATTCTGATCCACCGGTTGTCCAGGGATTCTAAAAATATGTCAGCCTCTTCACTTGGTCCCATGCATTCCCACCAGTCTTTTTTCGCCTAGGTCCTAAAGTCCTAGGGATCGGTCTATGGTTTCCAGATGTCACTTACCAAGTTCAGTCCTCGGGTGAGGCATGCTTCCCGTATATGTTGGAATTCAGCCTCCTATCCCAAGGGTGGAAGTTGTTTCCATGAGTCTTCCCACATTTGGGTCGTCCAAACATTTTTGAGTTCCTAGAAGATGTGGGCTTGAACCAGGTCTCTCCCCTTCCAAGTTGTGCGTCCTATGTACGACCCTTGTTTGTCTTCTGAGAATCGAATCAGATCCTTTTTGTCCCATCCCTCCGCGTATTTTGAGTGCCAAATTTCCACCCATGTCTCTTTGTCTCGAGTGACCCATCTCCACCATAGTTTTGTTCCATTGACTATAATAGTTTTGCTCCATTGACTATACTTGATTTTTTCAGGTCTCTCAGGACCAGATCCCCTTGTATTTTTGGAGTGCAGATCGTGTCCCAACTAACTAGAGGCCATTTCCTCTTATAAATGTCCCCACTCCACAAAAACTCCATTTGAATTCTCTGAATTTTCTTAAGAATCATCTTCGGGGCCAACAATGTGGATAGGAGGTAGGAAGGCATTGCCTGGAGGACCAATTTACCAGAAAAAACCTGCTTGCGACATTGAGAGGCCTTAGAGTCCAACTTATCAGGCGTTTTTTGATATTATCCAAGAGCTCTCTCCACGAACCTTTTTTTGCTAGGCCCGTTACCAGGGGTGTACCTAGGTATTTGGATGGAAGGGAGTTCTCCTGGAAGCCTAGGATCCTACATATATTTCTTTGGATAACCCTGGAAGTGTTGAAAAAAAAGACTTGAGATTTCTGGGCATTAATCTCCAGGCCTGATGCTGAGCCAAAATCTGAAAGACATTTCTTGAAACGTCGGGCCTCTAAGACTGAAGGGTAGCCTTTAATCATCGTATCATCAAAAAATTGTTGATGAGTGTGCTTTACTGCATGAGGGTGGAATTTAAGTCCTCTTAATTCATCATTCTCCTTTGCATGCGCCAGAGCCCTCCCCAAACCCTCCGCCATTAGAATAAACAGAAAGGGAGATAGAGGGTCTCCCTCCCTAAGTCCCCTCGAAGGGCGGAAGGTACCTGATGGGACCCCAGTAATTAGGATGGACTAGAAAGTTGAAGTTACCAATGGCATGATCCATTCAATCCAGTCTCCCCAAAATCCAAAAGCGTCAAGCATACACCTCATGAAGTGCCAATTTAGCTTATCATAGGCCTTGGCTATGTCCAACTGGATCAGCATTCCTGGCATTTTTTGCGATCTTATTTAAGTGTAGTAGTTCATGCACCAAGATGATTCCATCCATTATCGGTCTTCCCTCAAAAAAACCTGATTGCTTTAAGGAGATAAGCCCTAGTAACAGAGGTTTGAGACGATTTTCTATAACCTTGTTATTGATTTTATAAATCACATTGCACAGAATGATGGGTCTGAATTTTTTTGGGGAGTACGCTCCTTGACATTTCAGAATTAGAGTTAGGAAGGTCGCATTGAAAGTTGTAAGCAATCTCTTGGTAGACCTCGAGTCTTCCACAATTCTCCAAACCTCCATTTTTATAATATCCCAATAGCGGTGAAAAAAATTAACCGTGAATCCATCAGGGCCTGGGGATGTCCCTTTCCTCATTTGAAACACCACCTCCTCCACTTCATAGAGGTTTATGGGTTTCATTAGAAGGTCATTTTTCTTAGTAGAGACTAGAGAAGGAATGAACTAGGTGATTTGTTCAATATCAGTACTTCTCTCCGGTCTTGGATCCGACATAATTTCTATGAAGAAATAATTTAAGGTTGTCTCTATTTCTTCCCTGGATTCCACCCATTCTCATACCATGGTATTTAAAGAGTATATTTTGTTTTGCATCCTATTCTGAACCACAGAACGATGAAATAAGGATGTGTTTTCCCCCCCTCCTTTGGGCAACAATTTATGGATTTTTTCCTCCATAAAACTTCTTCTTGCTTTTCCCGTTCCTCCAGTCTTGCGCTAAGCCTTTGTTCTTCTTCCTACAGGTTGTGAGTGTATCCATCTACCATCCATTTTGATTGAATCTCCTGGAGGCACAACTCTAAGGTTCTTTTATCAGCAAAAATATTGTTGAATTCCTCCCTATTCCATTTTTTATTTTAGCTTTTAGAGCCTTCAGTTTCTATTGAAACTTGTACATACTCAGCCCTCCTTCTTCACTCAGCTCTTCCCACCAGGTTTTTATCTTTTCATCAAAACCTGGGTGGTTTAACCATAATTGTTCTAGTCTAAAATGCTTCCTCAATTGGGATCCCAACCCACTCCACATTAATTATATGGGCTAGTGGTTCGATCCAGCTCCTCGAAGGGTAGTTGAATGGATTTCACTTCCCAAATCCATGATTAACTCTAAGAACATGAAACGATCAGTCTTGGAAGCTATATGATTCCCCCCCTCTCTTTTATTGTTCCATGTAATCCATCCTTTTCCTGGAATGATGTCAACCAGTGCAAGGTCCTCAATGGTATCCCTGAAGACCTCACATTATTCCTCCAGTCTTCAAAGGACACCTTTATTCTCCTCCAAGGACGTAATGAGATTAAAGTCCCCTCCCACAATCTAATGGCCATTGGGTCTGCGATCATTGACCCTTCGGTGGGCTGTGAGGAAATCTCTTTTTCCCCCTGGATTTTGGGGGGCATATACATTCGTGATCATGCCTTCTACCGAGAAACCGATCACTTTAAAGTATGCAAATAAAAGAAATCTTCTACCCTGGAAACCTCCCAAGGCCACCCTAGTAGGATCCCACATGATCCCTAGGCCTCCCACAAAGCCTCTAGCATCGATTCTTATTCCCACACTCCCCTTCCAAATTTTCTTGCTAACTTCCTCTATTCTATTTGTCGGGCATTTGGTTTCCTAGAGGAAGACAATTGTCGGTTTTTGTCTCTTGATCTTCTTACTTAGATTTCTTACCTTATGCGGGCTATTCAAGCCCCAAATATTCCATGATAAAATATTCATTGGGGAACTAAAGGCCTAAGGCCTCCTTTATCATTGGGTATTGTCCCGATTTTACTAGCTTCCTGCCTGCTTCAACAACTCTTGTTTTATTTGATTTTCTCCCAGCCTTCTTGGCAGGTTCTTCGAATTTCTGTTTAGTCTCCTTGTCAGATCCCGAGCATATCCCCAGTTGGTTTGAGGCTTGGGCCTTGAGAATGGCCTCCTTCAGCAGTATTACTTGTTCTTGTGGAACATAGCCTTTCTCTACATCTGCACAAGCCTTCTCAATCCCTTCCATATCTAGGTCTCCAATATCTATATCCTCTGCTTCATCTCCTATTTCCTGATATTCTTCAGTCTTCTTTCCTTGATTCAAATCCTCTTCCATAGGACCCTTCTGTTCCATCGTCGTCTGGGGTGTTTCATTCCTTTTCCCCTCCTCGACCTTTTTTCCTTCATCATCTTCTGTGATATCCTCCGCGAGATCTTTGAGGATGTCAAATTTGTTTAAGACTGTTGGTTTCTTGTGGATGTCTTGACTCTCCTGCCTTCTTCCTCCTCTTTTACGTGATGGGACCTTAGTGAAAACTTGATCATTCTATTCTTCCTCCTTTCTTGCCCCATCGACCTTTGGATTATTCATGGGGCAGTCTGTGAAGATATTTATGTATTCTAGCACCTTTGGAATCAAAAGGAGATCTTCTCATAGTCTAGGGTTTGGATCCATTCCTCATCATCCCACGACATTCAGATTGCTTTTGGAAGTTCTTTCGATAGATCCATGCAGACGCATATCCTTGCATATGTCATATACCTTTGAGCCCTGGTTTGTTTCGAGATCTTTACAAATTTCCCTAGGGTATTCCCTAGGTCTTCCAGAATCTTTGGATCCCAGTACTCACCTGGGAAGGAATATAATCTAATCCACACAAGAGAAACCTTCATATCTTCCTTTTCCGGACAAAACTTCTCCTTCCAGGGTCGCAAGAAAAGGCCAACAGAGTAGAAAAAATACGACCCTTCAACCAGTATCCTATTCTGATCTTCTAGGTTTAGGAGAGAAATGGTGAAAACCCCTTTTGATCCCAATTGGAGATCATAGTGCCCATTTAGTTTCCATGTCGTGTTGATCCACCATACTAGGGATTTTTATGATGGCTGAAGACCCACAAACTTCCCTATCAACGCGTGATCTTGCATGAATTGGATCTTTTCCTGGATCTTTAATGATTTAACCAGCATGGTAGGAATCAGGGCCACTTTTGGCATGCACTGCCCCAGTTTCCTAACCATTGGTTTCTCCCCCTTATTCAGATCAATATTTCTCGATATACCTCTGATCTTTAGGCCGATTGGTTTAGGGGCTTGGGAGGCTCCCATGCCTCCCCCACTGGCCGCTTCCATTCTTCCGCCAGGCCTCCCTCCTTTCGAAAATCCCACTCAAGCCTTCCTCCTCCGAGTTTTCCGTCTTTCGAAACCCTCAGGCTTGTGCCCGACACCTAGTGTAGACTTAGTGTGCCTCATCATTGCACTCACTTTATTCATGCCATAGATAGTCATCTTTTCTATAGACCTTAACAACCTAGAGGTGAACCTATTCCATTTGTACTGTCATCATTGTACCACCATCACCTTGTTGCACACAAAGAACCAGACAAAGAGAACAGGGGAAATCCCTAGATCCATGGAAATGAATTGTGGTAACAAAACCGAGGTACTTATAGGTCAAAGAAGAGAGCTCGAGGTACTATTAACCCAAATAAGGGAGCCCCATTCCTTAGATGAGGGATATTTGTAGCTAGAGAACCATCACCTTCTTGTGGATTGATAGTCCCACGTCGGGGGTGATATGTCTAAGTAAGAATTTGCTTGATAAAGCCTAAGAATGGGAAGAATGTCCTTGGTCTATAGATAATCAGTTTACATTTCAGAAAAGTATTTTCTTGTGTATGAAATGTGTTGTGAATATCATTGAATTATGCTTAATGTAAATATAGTTGAATGTTTATTTAATTTGTGGGATTATTGTGAATAGGGGTTTCTTTCATGACAATATGTCTGCATTATTTTCATACATGATCAAATAACCATAGCACTCAAATGCCTTCAAATTCTAGGGTAAACCTCAATTAAACTAGTAGAATAATAAAAGTATTTATAGGTGAAATTAAAAATATCCCTATCATGTTCACTAGAATTGTAACAATACCCATGTTATGTTCAACTTTGTCTTCCATGTTTCCACTACAACCACTTCTAATATAACATCATGATTGATTTAAAGAAACTTCATAATACATACCTTGGTAATAGTGCTTCATAATAATGCTTTATGGTGAAACTGTCCTTCGAATGAAAACCTCTCCTTATCAATAATATGCCCTTTTTCTTGAAAATGAATTAGAAAATTTATATTATATATATGTTTTCATTAAATATTTTTAAAATATATTTTATTTTAAATGTGAAAATATTTTTAATTTTGATTTCAATTATAGATTAAAAAAAATTTGATTTGAAAACACACGTTTTTACAATTTTTAATAATACTTAAAAATTCATTTAATCATATTCCTCCCCAATATTCATTTAATTCTTCTAATTTTCTTAAATGTAAAATGGAAAAGGCATCACAAGTTGATTGATTCCGTGGTAGGTGGAATGACTTGTATAAGGATTATTATGTAATTAGTTTTATGCCAAATGGCGTCAAACTACTAAAACATTTTAGCTTCTTAAAAAGGATATCCATATAATTGGATCAACCGCCTTCTTGAGTTGAGTAGACATAATTGGAATCTTCAAACCTATTTTTTTTAACATAAAGAAGTTCTTTATTGGTTATGTTTATTTTTACTTCTCAAGAATCCAAATATAATTTAAAAATTATTTTACAAACTTTTTATAAACATGTTTAGGTATTTACAAACCTTTTATAAAAAGTCAAACTTTTCTTAAAATATATTTAAATATATCTAAAATTAAGTAAACATAATTAAAGCTTTAATTTAATGACCTAATTTAAACTTTTTTTCAAACATTTTATTTGACTCAGCACTTACTCAAGGTTTAATTAATTATAATATTTCACCCTATAAGATCAAGAAATTTGAATGGCTCAACTTGAATTGTCGTATTTAACAGGGATAAAGGGATATATAATGTTCTATCTCATTTTTTTTAAATACTTAATAATATTATATTTATTTGGTGATTAATTTATTGAGAACATTTTTATTAACTATGTTTAGTGTATAATTAAAGATTTTTAAAGAGTAAAAATTTAAAAACTAAATAATGTTTCTTTTTATATAGAGATTATTAATTTGATTTGATTTAATTTATATGTTGATTATAAATATTTACTTATAATAAAGACTAGCTAATAGTAAATTGTAAATTAATAAAATGAGCAACGAGAGTGTATAAAGCATGCCTAAGAAAATAGAACAACATAGAAATAGGAAAAAATGAGTAATGAGAGTGCTTAAAGCATACCTAAAAAAATAGAACAACATATAAGAAAGTAGAACAACATAGAAATAGGAGAGATTGTATATTAAATAAAATGAACAACAAAACCCAATAAAACATGCTTAAGAAAATAAATTAATACAAAAAACAATAAAGCATGTTTTAAAAATTAAAACAACATAAAAGCAAGACCAACTATAAAATATGAAATTTGAAATTAAAAAAAAGAACTAATATAACATATAAGAATCGAAACAATATCATTTAATTATTTTTCAAACATTTAAAATAAAATAAAATACTAATAAAATTATATCTATATTTAAAAAAGATTGAAAATTAAACTATTAAATATAATTAAATTACCATAAATTTTTATAATATAAAATTTATTTCAAATTAGAAAATATGAGCTAATTAAAGTAAAATTGTTAATTTAAAAATATTTAAAACTTTATATTATAATCCATATTTCAAGAATAAAAGCCATAAATTTTAGGTTAAAAAGTAATAAGTTTCAAACTTAATATCTTAAACAAAAAAAGTTTACAAAGTATATTAATGTGGTGTTCTCACTCCATTTGAAATTTGATGAAAACAAAAAATCTCAATGAAGGTAACATGAAGTTCAAATTAGACCATCAAACCAAAAAAAATATGGTTAAAATTGGGAGTAATGAAAAGATTTAGGTGTTAAATGTGAGGTAAGTTATAGAGAGAATATCTCTTTTAATTGTTTTTAATGAGTGAGATGAGGAACATACAAGAAATATTGAATATGTTTGGTTATTAGGTATCTATTCACTTTTTAAGAATATAAACCTCCATACTTTGTCTACATTAGTAATGGTGCAATAATGGATGGAAAGATGATAAATACAGTTCTTTTTATATGTCATGAGGTACTTTTTCTACATCATTAATGATCCAACAAAGCATGGAAGTGATAAAAACATTATTTTTTTATATGTCATAATAGCTAATTATGATAATAATAAAAAATTCAACCATGAAAACCTCTCCAAGCTACCTATACCTTCGGGCTGTTCCATCCATTGCACTCCTCACCATGAGATTTGAACCAAAGACCTCATAAAAACAAAACCCCACAGAGACCAATTAATTTACACCAAATCGCTAATTATAATATGTTATGTGAAAAAGTTTAACTTTAACTTTTGAATATCCAAATTGGTCAATCAATAATAATAATCATCGTTAAAATGATTTTTTTTCTTTTTACAAATCCCAAGTTCGAAGTGGATGTTATGATTTGCGATTTAATGATGATGTTGTATTGAATGTTTCTTCCACTAAAAAAATAACACTCAATATCACTTCCCAAGTCCGTTGTAAGTAAGGTGTGTTCTGATCTTATCAATCTAATGAATTGTAAACATTTTACAGCGTTTCGTCATGAAATCCACTAGTTTCCATTCTAAATTATAGTGTGATTTTTTTATGTCGCCGACTCTACAAAATGCAATATACTGGGAGTGGCTCAATGATGATATTGCCCTATCTTTAATGAGAACGAGAATCTGATTCTATTTAGACAGAATTGGAAGATTGCGTACCTTACAACCACTATTTTCCAGGACAAGAATAGGACATGCAGTCTGTTCTCAGGGGACTTTCAATGGTCTGTGATAAATGAGAAAAACGTCCATAGACAAACATGCATGTATCTATTTGGATCTATGGATGTCTCCAAGGCTCTAATTAATACAAGGTACGGCTTTGATTGGCAAGCAGGGAATATGTCCAAGAAATTTGAACAGTAAAACAAGCTAGAAAGTAACATACCAACGTCTGCTATTGGGTCGAATCCTGTAATAAATTCAGAAAAGACAAAAAAAAATAGTAAAACAGACAGAATAACCTAGATTAAAGACACCGATTTTTGGAACATTTGAAAAGATGATAGATGTTTTTATTTNATATATATATATATATATATATATATATATATATATATATCACTGATAATTAGTTGAAGAATGAAGAATGAATAATTGGGAGCAATGCGTGCATAACTCACAACAGTTCATGGCAAATAACTAGAAGAATGTGATATAAAAAGAAAAGAATACAAAAAACAAGTGATAATTGATAAATGGATAATAGGTAGGTGGTAACATGTCACAGTTAAACCTAGGCATCTATAACTCAGTTAAACCTGTTTAACTAAAAAAAATATAAAGAATTAAAAAATATTTTCAATTTTTTTTTCATTTCATAACCATCTCTCAACCATTTGATTTCTATATCCAGCCACAAACTATGTAAATATAATAATGTATCTTATTAGGCTAATAAGCTTATATCCACCTAAATCAAACACATCAAACCAAAACTCTGCAATAGGGAGCTGGGAGCTTACCTTCAGTATCATTGTACCTGCCAGTATCGTTGTATGCAGATGCCAGTATCGTTGTATACAGAGAATAAAGAGATTTGATCACATATAATATAATTTTGTTTAAAATCACATATAATTATTATTATATAAGAATGTTGATTTCTCCCTGTAAATCAGATGCAATAATATATCTCCTCCAACGTTGTTGCTTGTTAATATTTTTTTTCTACATGCTACTTACACTGGTTTATACAAAGCTATGGGGAAAATTGAGAAGTTAAAATTTTTATTTTTCAGAGTAGAAATTTGGCTCTGGAAAGAGGAAATTATAGCTCTGGAAATTTTTGCCAATGTCTGCATGAATCTGAACAAATCTCACTCTTGTGCATGATATGATCATAAACTAGCCCACAAAATCATGCAAGAGCCTGCTTCCATTGACAATATAGTTCCTGTATTCTATATCCTGTTCCTGCATGAACCCATTTCCTGGACTGACTTCATTGTCTAGCATACTGTATTGGCTGCCGGGATCAGCATCATCTTGTACTCTGGAAAAATATATATTATTATCGTACTTTTGTTCGTTCAATGGATTGTAGGAAAGGCCTCCGCTGTGGCGTAGACCCAATGTGAGAGACACACCACTGTTTGCAAACTGTCTAGGGGTCAAATCCCCATGGGAATACGCAGCCACAGTGGTGCTCGTTGTAGTATTGTTGTAAGAGGAAAAATCAACAGACATCCCAGTATGACCAGCTGTTTGGAATTTGCTTGCGTATAATTCATTTCTGAATCCCTTGTCTTGCTCAAAAATGTTGTAACCAGGAGCTGCGTCGAGTTTCATATCACCCTCGTGGGAAGTATTCATAGAAGAAAGAGATTCCGAGGTTTCCCGAGCTACAGCCATCTCTGGATCCTTCGATTGCAGATGCAAGGTCACATTTCCTGAGCTAATTATGTCAGCTTGGCCAGTCTGTGATGTTGTGCTGCTGCTGTGATCAAGCTTGAAGGCTGCTTCTTCAGAATTAGCAGTACATTTGTTATCAGCTCCTCCACTGTTGAACATGGTATTTTCATCATTGTTTGTTCCTGTGGATCGTTCAGCTTCAGCTTCAGCATTTTGCCCAACTTGGTCCACTTTTTCTTCCTTGGTTTCTTCTATGTACATCTCCTCCACCATGGGCTTCCACAGTCTAACCCTGGCATTTATAAACCAATTCGAAACCTGCAAAGGCAACTTAACCACCATTACTTGATTTCACTTCATCTCTGTCGACCTTGTTGTAAATGGGACCATATAGATAACATGCATAATTGAGTAAAAGGTATCTGATTTGGATTATATTTGGTGAACATGTAGATTTGCACCATCCAATCCAATCCAGTGCAAAATAAGGTAATTGAGAAGCTTTAATAAAGAGGAACTGGAATTGAACAATCAGTTAAACATATCAACAATGTTGGGATAGAAAATTCTTATACCCAAGAGTCACAATCAATTCATATGAAACAAATGGGGATGAAAAATGCAAATGGAAAAGTTATTGAAAACATTATTTATCAAGTTATCTAGATGAAAAATAGAACGTGAAAACTGAGAATTGAGAATATTATATATGTGATATTAAATATAAACAGTTAATTATACTTCACAATTACATTTTTAAAAGTGATGAATTTAAATGGAGATCAATTAATATTAATTTTAGTTAAAAAAATTAAAATGATTATATAAATCTATCTTAATTAAAAATTATTAAAAATTATACATAATATATATATATTAACAATTTAAATTATCAAAAATTATACATAATTAGGTCTATAGACTTTTTTATTTGAAATTTGGGGTGGACTAGGGCCTATGCTTTTTCATGTAGTCAAGATTGATTCTGTTTTTTCATCTACTCAAGATTTCTTCTAGTCAAGATTGATTCTAGGACGGATAACTAGAAGAATATGAGATAAAAAGAAAAAAATATAAAAAATAACTGATAGTTAATAAATGGATAAGAGGAAGAATGTTGGTGATAACATGTAATTAGGTATGGATAACTCACACTTTAACCCATTTAACTAGAAGAATATGGGGAATAAAAAAATATTCTCTAAGTGTATTCCATTTCATAACTATCTCTCAACCATTTAATCCCTATCAACTTGATCTAGCCACAAACTATATAGATATGCTACTATATTAAAAACTCAGTTATATTTATGAAAATACATCTTAATCTAATGAACATAAACAATTACTATATTTATATACATCCATATTAATCTCAAACCATCAAAATTTTTATATATAACATTAAAAATTCACTTATATTTATAAAAATACATCTTAATCTGAAATTGATCAAAAAATAAATAATTTTTTATAAATGTTTAATTTTAAATTAAAAGAATAAATTTAGTTTTTTTTTATATTCAATATTTTTATAATCTATTCTAAATACCCAACAATTCAAATTTATCTTAGTATCCATTTTGAACTTATAACATTCTTTCTATTCTAAATACCCAACAATTCAAATTTATCTTAGTGTCCATTTTGAACTTAAAATAAAATTGTTGAAATTTTATATACCCAACAATTCAAATTTATCTTAGTATCCATTTTGAACTTATAACATTCTTTCTATTCTAAATACCCAACAATTCAAATTTATCTTAGTGTCCATTTTGAACTTAAAATAAAATTGTTGAAATTTTATATATGTTTATCTTCATTACCGAAGTGCTGGAGTATAAAAAAGCATCCATTTTTTGAACTTTGAATTAGAAGAGGAGAGACATTTGACAAAGAGATAGAGATATATTTTGTGAACTTTGAGTTAGGAGAGACCTTTATTTATATATATATATAACATATTTTGTAAATAAAGCTAATAATTTAACTATACCCTTATCATTATATATTGAATACATTATTATTATAATATGAATAATACTCACACATCTCGTTCATTCATATAAACTATAAATTACAGTAATATATCTTATTTTAAATAATATTTTTCAACTAATAACACTATTTAAATAAAGTAATACCAGAAACTCTACCAGGAGGCACTAAAACCTTTTAACTCCTAAATAAAAATATGCTATTCTATAGAAATTCCATCACTATTCATTGTGTTCTCATGAATGGTACACATACCTGACTTCTTGTCAGCCCAGTTTGCTTAGCTAATATATGCTTATCTGCATCAGTTGGATACCTGAGATGTTATGCCAATAAAGTAGAGTTTAGCTCGTACTATTCTCCGAATTAATAGAAGAATCGCAAGCATAATAAATTTATGCATGCAGATGGGCTGAGAACTTACGGATGGAGAAAATGCTCAAACAACCATGCACGAAGAACAGAAACAGAGCGTTCAGGAAGTCCTCTCTGCGGTCGCCACGGGTGCTGCTCCATCAATCCTAAGTGATGAAATGCGCGCTGTTGCCTTATGCTTCGTTCTAGGAATCCTAACCTTGGTGTTTCTCCCCTGCTTGTACCAGGAACAACTGACCCTTTCTCCCCCAACGCCTTGATCGTGACCTGAAGCTGACCAGTAACAGCATCTTTCAAACATCTGAAGTGTCTTGACATGGCCTTCAATGCTAAAGCAGTGTATGGAGCTGCAGCTCCCAGCGTTGATGCAGACTCGAATGAGCTCACCACCAGCTGCATTTGGTCGCAATAGTTCCTGTATCTTCTGTCAACCTGCATTGGTCCCAGCTTAGCAGATATTCAGTTCCAGATATAACTGAAACAACAACATCAATGGCCTAAATAGACCAGTACAATCTTACAAATACAGTTTATAGTTGGCGAGCATTACATTTTTTTACTGCTTGTAGATGGTTTGAGCATTTCGTTTAATCCCAAAGTGGAATTATTATCAGTGATGGTCAGACAAAAATATGAAACATATAAGAGCTTACTTCTTACCAATAGTGACTACGTTGTAATCCACATGGTTACACTGTAGCATACTATATTCACTTACTTTTGTGAACAGTGAAGAAAGCGAATCTCTTACAGTTGACCCAGAAAAATCTAATCACAGTTACTGTATGTCTATCAAGAGTTTCAGAGCTTAAGGTAAAGTAGCTTTCTTCTTTTTTCGTTTTCTCATAAAACATTCTCATCCCTCCAAAATTTATTGTAGATTCCAGTCTAAGAATATTATTTTCAAGTAAACTGATACTTATATTATCTGCTATCTGATCTGATGTTAAAAACTAGAGCTGTACAAATTTCGTTGGTTTTTTTCTATATGAAGTTAAAACCTTTTCTGCATGCAAATAATTTGAAATGCAGTCATTACAGGCATTACATAGATTTTAATTGTCCATTGTTATATAGATCTTAATCGTCTTCTATGCTTTTAGTTCCTAATCTATTTTTCTATTCTGCAAAGTTGTTATTCAATAGGAAACTATATGTAAACTGAATTGAATTAGTAGCAATGATCTCTTTTATTCATAGGTCTAGACATGTAAATTGAATTGAATTAGTAGCAATGATCTCTGTTACGTGTTATAAGAACCAAGTTTAACAATGGATTGAATAATTTATTCAATCTATCAATCAATATATTAACCCTAACTAAATTGGGAAGGATTAACTTATATGACACAGTAAATGACCTAGGAAATAGTCCTTTGTTATCTCACCTCATCCAGCATGGATACAAGTTTTGCTTTGCGTCTCTGGAGTTCAAATCTATCTCCTGGATAGAAGGGCTGATTCATCATCCCGGTCTCAGTTTTTGCACCAAACTCATGACTTCTGCTACTTGAACTGCCAGGAATAACGTTGACCTCCATGGATAGTTTCTGCTTGGGACTAGTCTTGGTTTCAATCCCCCTGCCCACATTGCAAAATTCATATAAAATCTCCTGTGCTGCCTTCAAGTATCTCGAGTTTTTCAAACCAAGGCCATAACCTGCAAATGCGCCGGTTGACCCATCCTTCATGTACTGCAATATAGCTGAGCGACCACCACCTTGTATGGAGTCCATAAATCCTTTTCCTGGTATGCCATTCCTTGAATATGATGAAATATTATATGCAAGACCATCTGTTGTTGTACCATGAGCACTGTTGAATAAATCGCCTAACTTGGATTTAGCATCTCCACCAAATTGCAAAACGTTTGTCTGGTTGGCTATGTCCTGCAAGTGCATTTCAGAAGGTTGGTGAGATGACAACGATAGTGAAAGTCTCTGACCTGATCCATCCTGTCCTTTAGAGCTATATTCACTCCTAAAACTTTCATCCACCTTATTCTCAATAAACTGCTCTCTATTCCATGGTTGAGATCCACTATATCTGTTAGCCCAATTTAATGTATTGTTGAACTGAGCAAGCATCAGTTGGCTGTGTTGCATGTTCCCACTACCTGGAAGATCACTTCCAGTACCGTGACTAGGATCTCTAAGAGAAGGGCTAGCTTCTGAAATGATAGTTGGGATCTGAGTAGGAAAATGAGGAAATTCCAAAATATTCTTCTGGGCTTCAAACCCTGGAGGGTTCAATCCATTTGTAGGACGAATTTCTGTCATATTTGCTGCTGCAGTAGAAGTGCCCTCAGGAAACTCATTTGGGTATTTTGGATTCATCAAAAAGAGATGCGTACCATGATCGGTTTGGTGATGTGGGTTCTGAGATGCAACTTCCATATCACCTTTTCTTATATCTCCAGAGGAGCCAACCTGCATAGATCCTCCTCTTGCAACTACAATTGGGTTTGGTATTACTTGTCCACTATTATAGACTAGACCACCATGATGATGCTGCTGCTGCTGCTGCATGTTGTTAGGAACAACAATACTGGGAGCTGCCCAGACAGTATTGGACCGATTTTGGGGTACGTTAAAGCTTTTCCAATTCCCCAAATTGCCACCAGGATTTCCAAGGCCTTGGTATGATGTTCCTATAACAGATGATCTGCTTGATGCCTCGGCCTCCGAATTATGATCCAAGAACTGATTCTTAGACGAAAAGGCCAGTAACTCTATACCTGATGGAATAAAACTATGCATTTCTGAAGTCATGGTGGGAGTTTCATACGACTGCATCACCTCTTATTTATATTTGCTGGATCTTTCAGCCAATATCCCCTTGCAGATGAAGATTCATTGGTCTATTCGGCTGGCTTTTGTGAATTGCGAAGGTGGTTCTCAACGTAACCTAAAAAACCTAAGCAATCCAATGTTCTCTCAATCTTGAACGACGACTGGAATGCATTGAACTGTTAAATTCTTGGAATCCCTGGGAACCAATAGAAGACTCTCTTCCATCAAAATCCTATGGAGCTTAGCAACTGACAAAATGTCCTTAACTGATATATACCTCGGGAAACTCCCAGGAACCCTAAAAGGAAATAAGTCAGCTCAAGCCTGATAAAGACAGGCTTTATTGTCCACTCCAGCAACTCTACAGCAACCCCATCTGCTATGTATATCTGCCAATCAGCAGCAGCAGCAGTTTGCTGACATGAGAACTCAAACTATATGGGTTTTTAGAAATGTACTAAGCTCAGATCGGCTTCCTCGCTTCTGCATCATCAGAATCATACAACAAATCAGACAATCAACGCAAAATTAACCATTAAGATTAGTTGGGGACCGGTGCTTACTGTTAACAGTTTGCCAATCGAGATTATATACCAGCAAACCCGCATCATTAACCATTGATTATAATCAGCTATAAATCAAACTTCGTAGCGATCATGGCTTTCTGCTCCCTCCCACAGTTCGTCTTTACAATATCGCCGCTAACTTTTCAGATGCAACCCAGTCTAGCACGCAAACATCCCATCGAAGCATTGAAATAAGTATAGAAAATCTCCACATACCTTGACCTAAAGCATGGCAAAATAAAATATAGAAGAAATTAACCATAGACTTTGGCCACCAAGTATCAAACACTGATACCAAACACCTACAATCCGACAAACATATTTCTCACCACGGGGGAATCTCCTTCAATCCCGATGCATAGAATACAGATTTTTTCTTTAGAGGTTTAATCTTGCATCACGGATTTGGAATTTGATGTAAAAAAGTTGGAATTATAATTTATTAAAACTTTTTAGAATTAAAAAACCGATACCCAAACACCTATAATCTGACAAACATTTTTCTTATTATAAAAAATCTATCACTTATGAAGCTTCATAATAGCAAACTTCTCTGGACAGTCTAAAAAGTCAGAGTTCTAATTTATGTCAAAAGCTTGATCTTGATTTATTTTTCCACCAGAACAAAATCAATGAGACATAATTATATTTTAATAAAAATAAAGATAAACTCTTCTTGATCTTGATTTATAAACTTACTGCTTTCCCAGCCTCAACCCCCAGGAGGAGCCTCGAAAGCCGAAGACCCCAACTTTGAACAGAACCGTTTGACCCCTCCTCGTCCTCGTCCACCAATAGCAGGCTCTCGTGTATTTCCCCATCTAATCAAGCCCATAATGATTTCTAAAATAAGACCCTGTCAACATGGTCCTCTTCCTCGCCCCCCTCCATCTATAGCACTGCCCATCACTGCGCTGTCTCGGAAGTCTCCCCACAGCTACATCTAGTCCTAACGATATCCACAGTACAGCAAACCCCAGAGCCGCCCCCACATTTATCGGTCTCAGGCCATCTTTAGCGGCGTCGAACGGCCTCCGCGATGACGTCATGCGCTTTCACGGGTGGGACAGAGCATTCCGTTTGACAGCTAGCACGAATTTCTTCACACGTGTCAATGCCTAACCTCTCAATGCTGCTCATCAATCCTTGAACACTGAAAATGGAATGCGAGCTGACACCGCAGTAATTTAAAATCCATTTACGGCAACTTTACATCATCAAGAAGTTTAATTAATTATTATTTAATTAATCGAACGGCGGATATTCCCCTGGCCGCCTTCTTGTTTTTCACTTAGGTGCAGCAGCAGTGAGGAGTCAGGACCACCATAGCCATACCCGTTTCATTCATTGCCGCTTCTACAAGCAAGTCCCGTGGGACCCACTCACCCCTATTCTTATTTCCATAATTTTCCGAATAAGCCGGCGGCGTCACTGTGACATCCGTTTCGCGTCATCTCTCCGTTACTCCGTTTGCAGTCTCTACGTCACCGTACGACCACCGCCCTTCCGGGGGGGTCCCTTTCTTTTACGTAATGACCCGAAGATTCTCTGGCCTAACGCTTTTTAAGGAAGATACTAATACTATAAAACCCAAATCACGGAAATAAAATCGAAAACACGGTAAGTAAAAGAAAGGCATCTTTTAATCTCCTTTCGGCTGCCGTTCCGTCGAGATTTCCCGGCAGGGCCCCACCTCAACTCCAACGTAGGGCGTCAACGTTTGTTTTTGTGGTTGCCGTTTCAGTGGACGATTCCGTCAACGTTTCTGTTATGTCCGCTTTCGCTAATTAACGTATGGCCGTCGCTCATACCTTATTATTATCCCCGTTTTTGTAAGGTTTCTAATGTATGCATGTCAATATTATTATTATTAATTATTTAAAACCCTGTAATACATTTTTATTATTAGGTATATTGCTATACTTTTCCTTGGACGCACCTGGGCTTGGTGGGGTTTTTGCCGACTTTTCAAAGGTTTATCCCCCCCCCACCTTGTCGTGTATCTTGTGTTTGCGTTGGTTAAGAATTGCTTTCAAATTATTGAATGTTTGTCACCGCAACCTCTTTTCCCTGTCCCCCATAAATGTGAGTGTCCGCTGCATAATTATCTCTCTATCATTGCTTTGCTTTCTTTACACGCCATGCCTAAACATATTCAATTCATCAAATGGACTTTGATGCTACACACAAAGATTCTCTTAAATAATGAAATATCTCCAAACAAATTACTCCCATTGGTTTAGTCTTATTCATCTTCCGTCGAATATTTCAAAAACTCCTCCATTTTTTTGCTATATCACTTTTATTCTTATTAGTTGGTAGTTCGACGTCCTTGAAGTTTCGTTTCCATAGATGACCCAATCGCATATCATTTAAGGGGTCCATTGTATTTATACCTCTCAACCATTTGCCAACCACTTCGGAGCCCATGGCAATTTTTTCTATTGACTTATCTTCCATGAAATATACAAAAACACAATACATATTGGAAAGAAGTGGAGTTAAATAGTAAAAAATGGAGATTTGACCAAATATTGTATAGGCTGATTTTGGTGATGACAAGGAAAGTCCAATTCATATAATATTATGACTACTTTTTAAGAAATACTTAATTCTTTTGTTAGGTGTGAGATGAGAAATGCTCATAATGCAATCTTTTTTTGTAAAAATCCCCCAAATTCAATAAAGCAATTTATCGAAAGTCATAGTTTCACTTTATTGATGAGAACTTTCGTTATGAAACTTTGTCATTGGTAACTTGGTCCATTCTAAGATTACCTATGTCATCAAAATTTTGAAAAATGAGTCGATAAGATAGAGTTTTGTCTCGCCAAAAAATCTATTGTTGTAAAAAATGGGGTGATTTTATTGCCCCTTATAAAGCTCCATTGTACTATGACCCAATTTCTATGAGCATCGTTCATATAGTCCACTTAACATTTATGACATGGGGTAATGCTTATTAGCGAATTGAATTATATGTAAGTATCAAGAGTCTTCCACTTGATTATCTATTTAGAGCAAGTCATTAATCACTGACCCATATCCATGAGTATTAGTTGCAACTTACCAATTTGTCATGATTTTAAGTCGTCCACTTAGTGCTCATTGCATTGGATAATGCTCACAGGGGTGAAGAAGTGAGATTGAAACTATCAAAATGAATCACATGGCATCAATCATCACCTTTGAGGCTTGCACCCAGTAATTAATATTTCTTAGGAGGTCACCCATCCCAAGTTTCCTCTTGCTCAAGGGTGGTTAACTATGGAGTTTCCTCTTGCTCAAGGGTGGTTAACTATGGAGTTTCCCCACAATCAAACTCACTTAGCTTGCTACCCCATTTACAAAGCCTTAGCAAGTATTGTGTCTTATGAACTTAATTAGAGCTCCCTTAACTCGTATATTTCAATATTGAGAGGCTCCCACACTCAAACATATGATATATCATTTTTTAGATTATCTGTGTAAAGCAAGTCATTGTTTTAAATGGCCCATATATCTTTTATGGCCCAAGGGGGCCATATACAGGGGTTAAATGTATACGATATGGCCCTAAGGGGTGGCATATATAGGGGCTAAATATATATGTAATGAAGTATTAATGTATATGTAATACTAATAATCATAATGAAGGGCCCTCATGTGCAATGAGTGAATAGGTATATATAGAGGTATTGTAGTCATTATTGATGGAACATGTGAATTGGATGTATGAATGTATTGGGGTATTTGGAGGAGGTCACTATTCTTTAAGGAGTTATTATGTAGCTTGTCTCTATTATCTATGTTGGAGTCGTGCTCCACATTAACATTGTTGTACATGGTGTGTACTCTTATCTCTTATGATAATTTAAGGATTTGGTTCATAACAATATCCATGAGTATTAGTTGCAACTAACCAATTTATCATGATTTTGAATAGTGCACTTTAACACTCATTGCATTGGTTTGTAATGCTCACTAATGAAATGAATTGCACAACATCAATCATCACATTTGATACTTTCCCACATTGACAAGGACTTTAGGAGAAGGTCATTATTCACTAATGGATAATCATTCATGAGCCTAAAGAAACTACTTAGCACACTTTGCATCAAGTGATGCCTCACTAAAAAAATAAATCATGTAGCATTAATTGTTACTTCCGTAACTTGCACTCGATAACTAGATCACCCATACTAGTACAACTATGGATCAACCACTGTTATTGATGTGATTTTTTGCATGGTCAAGCCAGCTTAGCTTGCTACTCCATTTGTTGAGGTTCATAAAGCACAATACTTGCTATAAGTCACAATACTTGTTGAGGTTTATAAGGAAAGTATTGCACCTTATGAACCTTTGCAAATGGAGTGGCAAACTATGATTGTCTTCACTAGGGGGGAATTCCATGGTTAAGTGCATTGGAGCCAAATTTTACTGGGATGGGTGACCTTGCCAAGAAGTCAAGTGGTCATTACATGCAAGTTACAGATGTTACTCTCACTAGTTTCAATGCCACTTTTTCATCCTTGTATGTTAAGTGGACTATTTAGGTGCTTGAGGGTGGCTAAGAAATTGTTCATTAATGAAGGGTGATCTTCTTGACAAGCCTTGGTTATTGAGTTGATGATGTGAATTATGTTGAGAGTGAAAATAAAGATAGTATTAACACATAAAAGAAACATAATTGTATAGTGAAAATCATTAGCTATTAATGTAACAATGATGGTTATACAAGTATAATGACTAAAATAGTGGTAGTTATCTTTAATAAAAAGTTATGTATTTTATACTTATTCATACATAAACAAAAAAAAGTATAACAAGAATTTGAAATTATATTTAATAATCCCAAGGCTCTAAGAGGAAAAAATCAATTAAAATGCAAGAACTATCTTTGAATTTTGAAGTTTGAGTTGAGTGTGATGTTGCTATAGATAAAGTTAGCTATTTTAGGTCTTTTCTCTAAGTTCATTGGAAAGATAACTTGCAAATTGATATGAATCCTCTTAGTATTGTGTTCAAGTTTCAAAAAAATATTAAGAATTTTTAAAAAAGTGTTAAAAATTTAAGATCCAAAAATTATATAACCTAAATGGTGATCTAAATTAGTACAGGTTTTTAATAAAACTATAATTATTAATAAATAATGCTCATAAATTAAAGTAATAATAATAAATAACTTAAATATTAAATATGTTATACATTTAATCTATATTATATTATTAATAAATCATTACTCATAAAATAAATTAATAATAAATAACTTAAATATTAAATACTTTATTTAATATATTTCATAAGGTTGAATTATAAAAGTCTCCACACATTTAAAATACTTAATAGATAGATAGAGATTCAAGTAACATATTTTGTATTGTTAATAAAAACATTAACCCTATTTATATTAAATAATTTGAATAGGCATTTAATCGTTATTTCATAATTCTCAATAATGAAATCTGATATGATATATAATGAGTACATCCTAGGATGAGATTCCATTATGATATAATTTATTATTTTTTAAAGTTTGTGTTTATTTTTAAAAATAATTAATTAATTATGACTAGATAATTGAAAATATCATTATGACTACCTATTTTTATGTATAAGATAAAGATCATGAAAGACTACAAACTTTTCAAAATTATTTTAAATTTTAGCTAAGATCATCTATGATTAAAGATAGGCTTTTATAAAAATGTCATGACTTGGTTAAATCATTTAGTATTAAAAAAAATATCATTTTGCAAAATATCAATAACATTAAAAATATTATCACTTCTAAATTTGTTGAGAAAATGTGAGACAAGAAATAATTATATATTGAAATAAAATAAATCTAGAAGATTAAAAGTGTCTCTTTGTTTTAACAAGTTCAAAGAAGAAAATTAATATAACCAAGAGAATAATGAATTCTCATGAGCTTCATAATGATGCATTGGATTTGCCATCTCTATGAGACTATGAGTGTTGATTATGAAAGTTACTTTCTTTTTTCTTAGAGTGCACTACTTACACCCACATTAGATGGCGGTTTCAAAATCTTTGCTACAATACAAATCTCCCTAACCTTCTAACATGCCAAAACTATGGCAACCTAGAAATGCTTCTTTCTAAACTTATTGAGCATAGGATTATAATTTTATAGCAATCCAAATAATATCTTTTCTACATATTAAATTTTAATTTTAAATTATATTGATGATGATGATGATGATGATGATGGTTAACGTCCACTGAGAGCGAATTTGGTCTATTGGACCTAAATAAACAAATTAATTAGTTTGTTTAAAATTGTACTCCTATGCTCAAAGAGCTTGGAGAGAAGCGTCCTGAGCTCACTATAATTTTGACATTTTAAAAGGATAGGAAGGTTGGTATTGCAACAAAGATTATGAAACTAAGATCTAATGTGGGTGTACGCAGGGCACTCTAAGAGGAAGTGATTTTCATCCTCAATGCTCACATTCTCATAGAGATGACACATCCTTTCCACCCATGGTGTTTTAGGAACTACTCAACGACTTGTTTCTGAGAGTTCATTCTTATCTTGGCTATATTAATTTTTTTCTTTGAACTAGTTAAAACAGAGAGATACTTTTGAGTCTTCTAGAGTAGGGTTGATGACCTTCTTATAATATCTTAATTTTCTTTTAGCCTCTAAATCTTTCTCACACCACATTTTCTCTTTAAACTTAGAAGTAACAATATTTTTAACGTTATTGATATTTTGCAATGCAACATTTTCGTCGATCTCCCAATGGTTTAACCAGGCCCTGGTATCTTTATACCAACCTCACTTGAGCCTTAGGTAGTTTTGGCTGGAATTTAAAGCTAGCTTAGGAAGTCTATGGTCTCCCATGTTATTGATTTTGTGCTTGTACAACAATCCTAGTCATAGCTAGGCTCTCGATAGGGGAGAGACCCACTTCTATAAGGAGAATAGGGTAGGGTGTATTGCTTTTAATTTTGAGGTTATACATTATAAAACACTTTTGGATTTGATCAATCTTTCTCTAGGATTCTCTAGAGATGCTGCAACCCCAAACCTCACAACCATACAAGATAAAAGGAGTGACTAAAGTTTCAAAGAGGAACTTATTTTTATCCCACATCACAAGGTTTGCTGCTTTACAATTATTTTCAAGACCAACTTTAAGATTTCCACCCTCCATTAATCCTTTTCTCAATGCTATAGTTCCAGTTGAGCTTGTGATGAATATCAATTCCTATTTATTTATAAGAAGACACTTCCTCCAAGTTGCTATTGTCATACACAAAATTAGCGTCAGTGTCCTTCTTGGATTTGATAATCATAACTTTTGTTTTGTCAGTGTTAACAGTCATACCCATGGTAGAGCAGAAATACTTAAGAAGCCTAAGTTTCTTATCAAGATCAGATGGTCACCTTGCGAGGAGAAAAACATCGTCAACATAGAGAAGAAGGATGATGACTATTCCAGCGAAGATCGTGGCAGTACAACATGCTTCATCTAAACAACCTTCTAGCTTATCAATGTAAATTCCAAATAGGGTGGGGGAGAGGGGGAAACCTTGTTTAACTCCGATATTACACTTAATATCTTTCGACCAACCCTCGCTGCTCTTAAACTTGGCAATTGCATTCTCGTATAACCTAGTTGCGGCAACTCTCAACTCGAATTTCGAAACCTTTAGCTCTTCTAATCTATTCCAAAGGTTATTTCTAGGTATCGTATCGAAAGCCTTTCTAAAGTCCACGAAGCAACAAAAAAGATTGGATTTATCACTACGACACTCCTCCACAATGATCCTAAGCGTAACGAGGTGGTTCGTTGTCGAGTGCTGCCTTCTAAAACCCGCTTACCTTCACTTTCAAGCCATATGCTGATCTTCTTCTCCAAAATAATACCATATAACTTGGCTAAGAGAGGGCTAATCATAATTGTCCGATAATTAGAGGGGTTATTTGTATCCCCACTTTTAAAAATAGGGATAATGAGGCTCTCAGTCCACTGTTTAGGGAACCCTTGCTTGACTGCTTGATTGAATAGCTTATAGTATATAACATATTGTCCTCTACTAAAACTTAGTAGTCTATTTATTTTACTTTTTGGATTTTATTCGAATTCGCTAATTTTTTTTAGTAAATTCCAAATTTGGAAGCATTTAAATTGTGTTTTTGAATGCATAAATAGATTTAACACTATCTATAACAACCAGGTTATGCAATTTCGATAACTAATATATGTGATTCTAAATTGTTTTACAACAAATAAATATACTTAAAAAAATTAAAAACATAAAATATTTAAAGTACACCCCATTAAAAAAAAATACACCTTCATAATTTCATGTTAATTTTTAAGATTATTTAAAAATGTGAATACCCGCCTTAAATTAGTCAAATGAACGTGTACATACACGTAAAATACACCGCCATAATTTCATGTTAATTTTTAACATTATTCTAAGATGTGAATACCCCTCCTTAAATTACTGAAATGAAACACGTGTATATTTTGTATGGCATTGATATTTCTTTCTCGCTATTATTAACCTAATATGTTTTTATAATATTTGAATTATTAAAGATGGCACATAACACTTTTATAATATTTTGAATTATGAAATATCGTACATAACACTTTTGTATGGACTAGCACGACATAAAAAAAGCCTTTTATCATTATTAGAAGATTTGAAACATGAGGGCATCAACATGATTACACAACATAAAGTATCTACAGCCACTCATTCCATGGCCCGCACATACTCAATTAATTTTGCATTCATAGTATCCTCCAAATTTCCTTCTTCAATTGAAATCACATCTCGTAACCTACTCCATGAAAATTATTATCTCGCTATTCTTTAATTTATCAATAATCTTACAAGCATACCAATGTTAAACATAGCAATATTATTAAAATTCACATTTCACTATGTAAATTATTTTTTAATAATAATATTTGTAATTAATTATATTTAATAATATTGTTTATAATTAATTATTTTCATCACATATCAATTATTGAATTAAAAAAATTATTTATATAGTTTTGAGAAAGTTTAATATAATATTATAAAATATAAAAAAACCCATAAGAAGAAAGTGGATGCATTTTTAAATGAAGTTCTTCATTATCAAATAAATGTGTTCTTTGTACACAGGATTTATTTGAACTTTCTTTTGAGCTTAGGCTGTTAATCAATTTCCTTGAGTTTAAAGATGACCAACTTTTAACTCTTTTTACCACTAGTTTATTTATTTATATTTAAATATAAATTATTATTTTTATAATATGAGTTAAAATCATAGATCTTAGAGATTTGGGAGTTTTGATTTTGTTATAATTTAAAGCAGATGGGGATAATGTGTTTTTTTTTCTCCATTTACATTATATGAATTGGGGACAACTAAAAACAAAGATACAAAAAATTATTGTGTTTTTAATAGTTTCTTTATATATATATATATAAAATATAATATTGGTTTTGAACAATATTGTGTTTTGGCGTTTTGATTTAGGAGATTTGGGAGTTTTCATTTGGGTTATAATTTAAAGAAGATGAGGACATTTATAATATGTTTTTTTTCTCATTTACATTGTATGAAATGAGGATAACTAAAAAAATTATTGGGATTTTAATGATTTATATGTACAACTTCAAATAAATAATATGAGATTACTAAAGATATCGTTATTAACTTAGAAAATGGTTAGTCTAACTTTAGAAGTATTAAGAAGAGAATTTATGTATGAACATATTCCTTTAGGGGAATTGATGGGAATGCAACATGGTCATTTATTTAGATAGGATTGCCAAATATCCAAAAATGGTCTTGTTGAATATTGAAAAACTAAATTGTATGAAAAGTTGGGATGACCAATTTTGTGGTTGAGGAAGAATTGGAAATTGTATTATAGATATAATGTATTGAAGGAGAGTGTTAAAAATAATAATACTATTCAAGACATTGTTATATATTTTAAGAGTGTTTATAATGAATAGTTTTATTGTTTATTAAATTGGAAAGTTTTTTTAAAGAATTTAGAAAGTTTGTTATTACGCAATTGGTATGGCATAGAGATACACAGTCTAATACCTTGGTTTTGATCCCAATTGCATTAAATTATATATGATGTAAATAGCGTTATTAAATCATGGTGTGGAGCTCAAGGAAAACACCCCACCATGGATTTAGCGTTTATGTTTCGGCAATTAAAATTGATGCCGATGGTTATCGTGTTATCCGATGGCACAATATAATTGTGGACATCATGTAAATATGCAATTAATAAAAATACCCACAACTAGCTATGTCAATGCAACATTAAAGAGACGGGGGCATGATTTCACAAGGAATAGGGGGGATATTCAAACCCTTGAGCCAATATGGTAAAGCCAAATGTCAAAGGGAGAACCCATAAAGCTTTCAACTACCCATTTTGTCTTTTGTGCCCAATCATTTATTTCTTCCAGAAAATGGTTGAGGTAATTAATGCATGGGGATGGGAAGAGTATGGCAGTCAAATTCGAATTTGAGAAGCCATCAGTTTTTGGAAAATCGTGCTTTGAATTATTGGGCAAGTAAATGCCCAAAAATGCTGCCCCATCCCATTATGCATTCACGTCCTCTTCTTCCTCACGCGTTTTGGAGCTCCTGGGCGTTTTCCTCACGTTTTGAGCAGTTTCCTTCTTTTTCCCCATGGCTAGGAAGTCGTTTTTGTAATGCTCAGTGGCTGGGATTTCTTGTGGACGTTTTTCTATTGTTTCCTCATTTACATGGCTGGGGAAATGCATTTTTGGGTGTTGCACAGTCGATGGGAGAATAGATCCACGAATTGGGGGTTTGTAGAGGTCGTTTTTGCCTCTGTGAAGCCATTAAACGTTTCCTGAAATGATTTGCTTACTTGGGTCATTTTTCCCCATTTACCATCTTCAATTCTGGTTCCCAAGACATTTTTGTCCATACCCAGAACTTGTATTTTGTTGTGAAGTGAATCCTTGTGTTGGCTTGGCCGAGTAAGTCCAAGGAACCCATATGTTAGATGGTTTGATTGTGTTGGGACGTGATTGCCTTGTGTTGGCTTGGTTGAGTAAGTCCAAGGAATCCATCTGTTAGAGGGTTTGATTGTGTTTGGATGTGATCATTGGCTTGGTTGAGTAAGCCGAAGGAACCCATCTGTTGGATGGTTTGATTGTGTTGGGACGTGATTGCCTTGTGTTGGTTTGGTTGAGTAAGTCCAAGGAACCCATCTGTTAGAAGGTTTGATTGTGTTTGGATGTGATTGTTGGCTTGGCCAAGTAATTCCAAGGAGCCCATATGTTATTGTCTTGTTTCCTTAGTAGCCTGTGAAACCCAATTGTTTATTGGCTTAGTTGGATAGTCTGTGAAACCCAACTGTGTTTTGGCTTGACTGTGGGTGTATGGTCTTGTTGTGTGTAAATTTGTTGTTCCCTAGTTCCTTATGGAAATCATGCCTAGCTCGGGGGTGGCAGTGGTGCTGAGAGATTGATGAGCACACTAGCCTATGGTTGGGTGGAAAGTTGCAGCAACACAGCTAGTTGCAGGAAAACTTCTTCTCAAGATAAGTATTTTCTTGTTTGTTTAACCTCTGCAATGTATTTGTTTAATGAATGTTTATGAACATATAGAAGGCTTGAATGAATGATTTGTTTTCGCTATATGTTTCATGTATAATGCATCTATACATGTTTTTTATTTGCAATGCATTTTTATGATTATGTTCATGGGGCTAGATTGCCCAATCTAATAGAGCAGCAGCAATGTTGGTCACGTCCTCTCCATCGGTGAGATGAGAGGAGCGGACATGACACTCAGTTCAATAAGTAAAAGGTAGATTCATTGTAATAAATGAGAGGTTGGAAGAGATTATAAGTCGGGAAAAATTATTCTTTAAAAACATTGTAATAAGGATAATTAGTTATGATATAATATACTCTTTATTATTTATTCTCAATTACCCATGTTCATATTTATATTAGTGTATTTTCTTTTCAAATAGTTATTTTTTACCTCTATTTTATTATGTGTTATAACCATAGGAAGCACATATCTATGTGGTTATTTTATTTTACAATAAATAAGGGGTTGTCTTAATAAACTTTTTTTTATAAATTGAAACATTTAAATCAATATTATTTAGTGAACTTGTTTATAGATTTGATCTCTTTAAACAATTTTTTCCACATCTCATGTTTAATTTTGAGCCCTACTACCTCTTATCTAGGCTTAGATTGGATTTTCAAATTTTACCTTTTTTTAACCTAGATTCCAAAAACTACATATTTTACTCATCCAAGTTAGAATTTCTAACTTGGATAGTTTACAATGTCTAATATGTAAAATATGTGCAATGTTCTCGAGTCTATCTATTATGACTCCTATATGTTGATGAGTTTTCAATTCTCCCTCTTTCTCTTTATGATATCTTTCCATTTTTCCAATTAATTTGAAGATAATGACTAGTTCCTAATAACATAACTTCTTTGTTTCTTATAGATTAAATAGAAGGACTATTTATCTTTTTGGTTATGAATTGTTTGATTCTTGATGCCTCTTAACCCCTCGAGAGGACACTCAAGGGGGACTCTATCATCATACTTGTCCCTTTCAATATTAACAAACCTCTCAAATGGCGTGACAAGTTCTTTTACCAAAAATACATGCTTGGATTCCTTTCCATTCTTTCCCTTTTGGTTCTTCATTGTATCTCACCATCCATTGGATTTTCAACCTTTTGATCTTCTTTGGTTAAAGAAATATTTTATTTTAGGCATACTTATTTTAAGAGGAATGACTCTTAGCATAGTCAACACTTAAATACAATGTTATGGGTGCATCCATGGAGGTGGGTTACAATTTTTGGCAAGAAAATTTCGGCAAAAACAAAAAAAATGCACCTCAATCGAGCTTTTATTAAACCCTCGATCGAGTTCTTAACACCTCGATTGAGGGTTTATAAAACACTTGATCGAGGTCTTCTTAAACCCTCGATCGAGATTTTGATAAATCCTCGATTGAGGGTTAAAAAAAACTCGATCGAGTATCTATAATCGTTATTACTATAAATAGGCAACAAACCCATGATTTAATTCACGGCGTTTGTTGGATAGAAAAGGGTCATTTATATTCATTTGTAGATATGGGTCGCTAATTAATTGGAGTTATAGATATGATTGATCACATCTATAACTCCAATTACTCCACGACTAATATCTACACATAAAATCTAGAGGAAGTGGCAGTAGTAATGCTTTTACTTGTTTCTTCTTCAAGGTATGTATTATTACCCACAAGTATCATTCTTCTAGTCAAAATTATGTTTTATTAAATTTTATTATCATATAATTCTATGTTTGATTTTAATTGAATTCGAAGACCTTGTTCCCATGAACAATACGGGGTTTAAAAAAAATTGATTAAAGAAATTTTTGGGTGTCCATATTCGTGTGCACACACGAATATGTGCACTAAATATGTTTTTAGTTAAAGTTTTGAAAAGCTCGATTAAGCTGCTAACTCGCTCGAGTTTTTCTCTAACCGCACATAAACATTCAATATAAGTATTTTAAAACACATGTAAAAGCTCGATCGATGGTTTTAGAGACCTTGATCGAACTCATAGCTTGATCTTAACATTGCATTTCCATATGCATCATGTAAAGTTTCATTTAATGAAGTCTTCCAATAGATGCTTGGACACCTTATATTTTGAATCCCCATTTGAATTCATGTCATCGAACATTTTCAATTCTTGTCGAAATGAGATGTAGTATCATGTTTAGTTTCCATACTTTTTGTTTTTCAGATCCCACCGTCGCTATAACACCTTTTATTTTATTTATTTTTCTCCACTCTTAGCATTATGAAACACCAAAACAATTAGTCACGTGTTATTGATGTAAATTCTAATGTCATTCAATAATTTACTAGCAAGATTAACTGCAAATGTGTGGCACAATAACAATTTTGAAGAGTAAACAATGGACATTGATATAACCCAAGGAAATGAGGTCATATTTGTTTTTCATGCTCACATTTTCATCTCTCTAAAGGTACTAAAAATACTTTGCTCCTTCGTATATAATTTTTAATTTAAAAAAACTACAATTATGTGATGACTCTGAATTTAATACTAATTTTTATCTTAGTCGTCCTGTTCTATTCCTCCCTAGGATATGGGATTTAAATATCTGACAAGAGGATCTATATCGTAGGTAGATCGTAGTCCTGAGAATCCAGCTCGAGTGGACACAACTCGCCTAAGTTCAACTCATCAACTGAATTGCATGCATCATTGCTCTCCTTGGTTCAATGCAAAAGGAATACTATGGAAATGATGCATGTAATTCAGTTGATGAGCTGAACTTAGGCGAGTTGTGTCCACTCGACCTGGATTCTCAGGACTACGATCTACCTACGATATAGATCCTTGGGCCAGATATTTAAATCCCAGAGCCCAAGGCGGAATATAATAGGATGATTAAGATAAAAATTAGTGTTTTCAAAGTCATATCACATAATTGTAGTTTTTTAAAATTAAAAATTATATACGAAGGAGAAAATTATTTTTAGTATTTAAAACCTTTCACTACATTTCTATAACTCTAATTATGATCCTCAATTCCTCCCCCACCACTGCTGCTCCATTCCAGCCCTATTTTGTGTTATGAAGTAGAAATTTAATGAACATTAAAAAGCTTTTAATAATCCATTTCTCAAACCCTTGGCCCCATGGCGGTTTGTACCAGGGACTTCTAGTTTCCAGGTAAAATGATGAAAGGTTTATTGGTAGAATAAGCTGGCAATGTCATGACTATTTTTTTTGTTTAAATTTCTAAGAGATTTATTATTTGCAAAGTTGGTCGAGGCAAAGTTGTTGGAAAATTGTGTTGGACATAGCTGTATCTATGGAATGGGTAGAATTGGAAAGAAAACATGTAAGTATCTCTGCTGCCAATCTATGTATTTATTCTTTACATATTTAGTTGGAAGTCAATGAATGGTTTCCGTAGTTTTAAATTTTGTAGTATTTGATACTTCTGAAATTGTATTTCTAGCAAGAATGATAGTTTCCCTTCTAATGCTATGCCAACCCCTTTGTTAAAGCAACATCATCTTAAGAAACGTCTGCAGAGCTAGGCATTAATTCTACAAGTTTGTTATGCTTGTATATGAATCAATAGCAATTTAATCTATGGTTCTACATGCAAATTTAAGCATCATCACCATCATTTTTGTTCTTATGAAAATGCATACTAGATGTCCTTTCAAAAGAGAATATGCATCTTATCAAAACTGTAGGATAGCTTTGAGTTCAAAGATATGCATCTTCTGTTATCTAATAACTACACTAGAGATGCTCTATGCCCAAACTTGTCATTAGTAGCTCGAAAGCAGTGTTTAGATGAGGTCTTCCTTGATAAATAAAATGATTTGTCTGAATCGGTATTTAGGTGCAGGAAAACATTAGGTTCAAGCAATTGTATACACATTGGATATATTGCTGAAAGGAATCAAATGATGTTGAAATTCCTTACTAACCATTGATGACATGAACAAGCTAGATGTTGAATTCTAATGAAAACACACCATGACACTACTTGAATATAAGCATAAAAAAATTAAATGCATGTAGTTCACGGACTCTAAAATTATTGTTAAAGCCCCAAAATGAATCCCTGGCTTCACCATCAAGGTTTCACAACTATTAGTTAAAGTTTTGAGTTATCATGCTAGGATGCATTAAATGGTTTATTGTATCTACGTCATGGTCATTTTGCTACAAACAATTGTTTGTCCACTTGGTCATTGCACACAATATTCATAATGAATGCCATCTATAGTGTTGTTTAAAGCCATCTCTTTTCAACATAGAGTTCAATGTTTTTGTTAATATCTCTGGTCCAGAAAAAATTTAAACTTCATTAAATTTAGTTATAAGGAGGGTCGCAAGGTCGCACATATGGAGCGCAACATATTATTATCACTACAAAAAAACCTTTTTTTTATGAGTGGAGCGAGTAGGCATGTCATGTTTATTTCATGAGTCGTATCCATTTGCTACATTCTTAATATACTCAGTGTCTAGAGGAAACATATTGGTAATATGTTATAATTGTCAATTATGTTTATGTACACATTTATCTATACAATGAAAGAGTTCTAATTATATGTTAGGTGAACTATGGAAAGAGTTTTTTTGTTCCCTAAACTTTGATGCCTCTTTAATAGTTTCAAAAAATCATTCAATCTAAAAAGCAAATGACACCTTCCCTTGTTACTAGCATATTTCACTATGGTTATGAGTATTATATTATTGCTCCTTCAATTCTTCTTCTTATGCATTTATATTCTTAGCATTTATTCGGATATGAAAAAAAAAAAAATTCTTTATATTTATTACACTGTTGAGAATAAGTATCCTTCTTCTTATTCTTTTTTATTTTTTATTTCATTATCTTTTTATTCTTTTACTTATGTTTTTTTTTTATACATTTACCATCTTGAAAAAATTAGAATTTCTGATTTCCCCTTTATTTTTGTGTAATTTTTCTTTTTACTTTTTATTCAAAATGTGTGAAAACAATTACTTAATGATCACTTATGCTTATTACTAGTTTTTTTTCCTAATGAGGTAGAGGTATTTATTCTTGTCTAATTTTTCTTTTAAATTCTCTTAGTTGGGTCTTTGAAGCCCATTTCTAAAATGTCCTACATGGGCATAATCTTTTGGATAGGGATTATGGTAGTTAGTGTCCATAAGATGTTGAGAACCAGGGGGTTAGGATTTACCTCCTCAAATTTTTGTACTAAGTATAAACGTGGTGACCATGCATATAAAACCTTGGTAGTCATGTACAAAGCTCTTTTTTTCGAGTGTTTAATCGTAGCTCGATCGAGGGTTTGTTAGACCCTCAATCGCGGGTTTAATAAACCCTCGACCGAGCTTTTGTTAAAACCTCGATCGAGGTATTTGAATACCTCGATCGAGCTTCAGACCTCGATCGAGGGTCTAAAAAATAGAGAATTGGCCCTCTTATAGGAAAATCAATGTTTCTCTGTGTCTTTTAGGGGTGTAAACCCTGCCATTCATGGCCCACAACTGAGCAGAGTTCATACCGATAGATTCATCACCTAATCCTCTATCCATTGATGTATCATGCATGCATTTTGGTACTCATATGGGTTTTTTTCTTTAATTAGTTCTAAAATTTACACTTAGAAAACCTGACAACAACTTCGAAGTAGCTCAAAGAAAAATCTGCAGGGTAAAAAATACACATCCAATTTTTAAAAAAAATGCACAACCCACACATCGACGTGTCCTCTTCAAAAGGGTATCT
>LPNX010843033.1:294635-321770 GCA_001517045.1 Pseudotsuga menziesii | reverse complement strand
ATATGCATTTCGAGGGCTTCTATCTAGCACATGAGTAAAAAATCAGGTTTTCATCGCCAAATTTGGCCAAAAAGTGTTACCCACCTTCATGGAATCACCCTTATCGAAATCCAACTACTTTGTTTATTTCAAGTCCAATGTCTATATTGATATAATATACTAAATTTTTTCTCATGTCAATTTCGACACAATTTGTATACATGTGAGTATAGATTTATCCTCTTGGTTTGTATATCTCTTTATGTAATTTCATTAGATATTTTGAGTTTCCTAATGGATTGTCTCATCCAGAAAAAGAGGGATATATTCGATTTTAATATCAAATCTACACTTGAAGACATGGACATTCAAGTTGAGTTATATTCTAAAAAAACATGGTTTAAATAAGAGGCCAACACCAACCCAAAACCAAGATTTGTCCTCAGATACCTTCTTATAACTTATGTTTATCAATTTTCACAATAAATAAATATCTAAAATAAAGGTTAATCATACACTTTGAAGCCCATATATAATTGATACAATTCTTGAGTTGTGTATATGATGGCCAAAGCTTTGTGAATATATAAATTAGAGTACATTATTTTTAGTTATTGATGAACTCATTAACCATATGTGGAAGAATATGTAATTGGGGATATACATGACCTTCTCCACAGATGAAAATGCCTAGTTGCATTTTTAGTGTTTTTGGTTGGATTGTATGTTTAAAATTGAACGGATTTAATGGTTGACCCTTTATATCCCTTTTAAAGGGACAAAAATTCACAACCTTAAAGGAGGAGTGATGCCTCTTTGTTATGAGAATCTCCAGAGAGATAAAGCACCAAATTCAAGGTCAATTCCTTATTTATGTCGTAATGAAATAGAGTGTGCCCATCTTCCATCTGTGTAAGAAAAGCTCAAAATTTAAAAATTATGAATTATTCATTTCTTATCCGTAATCTTATCTTTGACCTTGTTCAGGGAAAGACAATATGATGCACATTTTGTTTCCTATGAATTCTAAATTTTTACATTGTTTATGAAGAGACAATGAGATGCACATTTTATTCCTTGTGAAATTTTAAATATAAAATAATATCTTTTATCACAACTGGAATTCAATGAGAATACATTTTTTCTCAAAAAAGGGCATAATTCATTTTATTAAAATCAACCACCTTGTACATAGTCATGGAGGCATTACTATCACTTTGTTTAGTACATATCTAAAAAAACTTTACAGAATTGTTCATCTAACTACTTCAGCTACTCAACATAGCTCCCATTTGATCAAACATCATCTTTAAAAAAAATTCTCTCATAGAGATTACTTCAGATATGGTTCAAGGTTAAGCTTTCATAGTTGCTCATTAATTTACTCCAAACTGTTATATTCTGGCACCCTACAGTGCTCACCCAGGATGTGGTCCTTGGTCAAATGTCAGTGTGTCACCTATAGTTTCCTACCTTTTCTAGGTGCATGTGCCTACCTGCAAACCCCTCTTGGAAAGATGGTCAACAACCCGATTCATTTCCCTATATACATGCTCATATGTAACTGACTGAAAACACCTTGACATAATTATTATCTCCTCATATAGTGGTCTCAATAGGGTATTTCTCGACGTTCTTCGTTGTCTCAGCCAGTTTATTATAAGCATTGAGTCCCCAAATATTTGTAGCTTTTGAACACCCTTAGTGAGGGCCACCATCATAGATAGTTTAAGTTCCATCAAGTTTGCATTATTATTGGTGTTGTCCCCCAACCCTACTATAAATTTTACCCACAATGCATCATTTACATAAAAAATACCACCTTCACCTCCCTGAGCAGGATTGCCTTGTGAGGCTCCATTAAATTTTAACCAGCTTCCAGATCTATCAATAGCCTCCTCCTCAATCCTGATAATCTTTCGATTCTCATCCGCGTGAGGAAATTAACTGAGAATAACTAAACCTTTAATAGAGTACACGTTGGGAGAGATATAAACATCATTGAAAATGATTGCATTCCAAGCAATACATGAACCCCATATAAGGATAACTGAGAGGGCCTTGTACTCCTTAAAGGTCACATTGTTGTTCCATAACTATAAAGCTTCACCTAAGATTTGTCCCATCCAAACAAATTGGACTCCATGCACCTGTGCAGCAAATTTCATCATCTTGTTGATGTATGTGCACCTTAGAAAAAAAAATGTTCAATGCTCTCATTACTATCCTTGCAAAGCGGGCACCAACCTGGCCCAATCCTAAAACTCTTTTGCACAACATCCCACACATGAACCTTGTTGGATAAGGCTAACCATGAGAATATTGTGTTCTTTAAAGGGCACTTCAACTTCCAGATAACAAAATATCACCATTGCATATCTTGACTATCCTCTTCCTCCTAGATAATTTGATAACCAATGCTCAATAAATATATATATCTAAAGAGATTCCTTGACCAAATCAATGAGTCTTTACGATCGACCAATTTGACATAATTGTTCTACAGAGCCTTAATGTATGTGGACCATAAAACCTCTTCCTCTTCCACAAATTCAATAGGAATACATAAATACATTATAATCCTAATATATAATATCTATTTTTTATTAACACAATTTTTTCCTTTTCAATCCTAAATCACTTTAATATAATAAATACAAATTCAATAGAAATACATAAATACATTATAATCCTAATATATAATATCTATTTTTTATTAACACAATTTTTTCCTTTAAATCCTAAATCACTTTAATATAATAAATATTACATGTTTTTTTTATAAAAAAAAATATTATATTTGTTTTCATATAAATTCCAAGATACTTTAACACGTCCCTTTTTCTTAATAGTATCACAAATCATTCATAAAGTTTAGTGTTCGAATATTAATCTTAAAAAAAAACAAACAAACATATTGTTTCATCAATCCACCTTACCATTTTATGAAGACTGGTAGTTAATAACATTTATAAACAATACGATCTACATTTAGCTTTATAACTTTAGGTATGGAACATTTTAATTTATTCATCTTAGTACAATATGGTTATTATTACAGCGTTATCCATAGAAAATGAATAGTATCCTTCGAACATTGAAGCAAAATGGGTACACTCCATAATAATGAATAATTCCAACTTGGAATAGTCCTCTCTTATTTTAGTATCTAATGATTGAGCAAGGAAACTCTCATATCTCCAAAAGTACATAGTGTTCTTGGTATAAGAATTTAAACTCCTATGGGTGATGGTGAAATATAAGAATGTAAGGATTACAAACCTTTTTCATTTATTATTTAAACATTTTCCCCAAGCTATCTCCATTGAGGTCTACTAGAAGGTTTGTTGATAAATAATACACATGCATGTACCTTTCTAACTATATGGATTAGCGAATAGTACTAAAATAAGGAATCTGTGGTAGGTAGTATGATTATTCAATTTTTGTTTTGTCTTAGTCATATGAAAGGGGCCTTTTGATTGCATTTTCTAGCCATAAACTTGCAATTCAAAGAATTTTGTACATAATAATATTAGTTAGTAATCAAATATAAACAATTAATTAAATTAAGGGTATATAAAATTTATGTTGACTTTTAAGGTTTTATATCATTAATAATATCTTCAAATAAAAAATTAAATTTTAATATAATTTTTATGTATTATAAATTTATATTATAAAATTTCAATAATAAGTTTTATGTATTATAAATTTATATTATAAAATTTCAATAATAAGTTTTTAAAATTTTATTAATGGATGTTTCTTTATTTTTATTTTTTCATTTTTAATCATCTAGTTGATTATGGTAGATGAGTTAAATCAAAATGTGTAGTAATAAGGAATTCGCATTTCATAATAAATATCCATGACAAAGACTTTCTTAATGTCTTTTCACATGTATTTTAGCCCCCAAAAAATTCATAATAAACATCCATGACCAAGACTTTCTTAATTCTTTATAAATATATGCTAGAATTGACTTTCTTAACGTCTTTAGAAATATATGGCAAAATTCTTAAATAAGTATTTGATTTAAAGTTTACAAGAAGATCACAATTGTCCAAAATAAATGTATCATTGATCTCAACCACAACTCTAATAACATCTGAATATGTTTTTTTTGGTGTGGATTATTCGGTCTAACATGTGGTGACAATAAAGTATTAGAAAAATAAATAAATGAAGAAGAAATGACGACCTATCATCACTTACCATACACAATTAATTATAAATGATTTTAATTTATTTCAAATAATTTAAATTTAAATAATAATAATAATAATTATTACTTTTTAATTTTGAGGTCGCGATAGTAATTAGTTGGAATGAAAATGGAAACATAT
The DNA here is from genome assembly GCA_001517045.1 of Pseudotsuga menziesii. Lineage (NCBI taxonomy): Eukaryota > Viridiplantae > Streptophyta > Pinopsida > Pinales > Pinaceae > Pseudotsuga > Pseudotsuga menziesii. The sequence goes on along the minus strand of LPNX010843033.1, from coordinate 317,442 downwards.
GTTTTTAACACTTCAATTTTATTTTAAACAAAGTTAAATATATTTCATTTAATTAGTTCAATTTGTCTTATGATTCTTTATAAATCGAATGGTGTGTATGATACCCTGCCTTTCTATTTAAAAATAAAAGTTAAATGTGTTTAAATTTTTAATTAGTTCAAATTTGTCTTTTGATTCTTTATGAATTGAATGGTGTGTATGATCCCATGCCTTTCCCTTATATTAAATAATTAAATTTACTCTTTATAAATGATTTATGATTTATATTAGAATATAAATATTCTTCAAAATCAGAATCTAATTAAAAATGTAAATTTTACATGAATTATTTTCAAAATCATGATCTAATTGAAAATTGAAAATTTACATAAATTATTTATTTTATATAAGTAATAATCGTTTATTTTAAAGATACAAAAGCTATACACCTGATATTCAAACTGAATCAAGGTATGGCCAACTCATCATTTACACATTTATTACAAAGGGCTCCACAAGAGCATCATGCCACTTACAAGAATAGAACTTGGGTGGAGAGGATAACATTCACTCCTCCCAACCACCCAAGCTACATCCATTTGACAAACCTACAAGAGCTTAAACCTAATAGAATAACATTCTTCCCTTTATGTGACATGCTTAGAAAGGGTTCCCTTTTATGTGACATACTTAGAAAGGGTTCCTATTTCTTTCTAGAGTCAAAGTAATTAATTACATTAACAATTAAATATGTTCAAGTTAAATGGAAAATGTAAGTCTAAATAAACAATTGTAAATGGACCCATAGTTGAAGCATATATTTATAATGGAAAACTTTATTGGTCTAATCCCTTATCCCCTTTTCCATCACAAATCTCATGTAAATAAGATTATTGTTAGCATCTATGTTGTTAATATGTGTATGCAATAAAATTGGCAACCATCATGTCAGTTTACAACATGCTTTTCTTCTTGCATTGAGACAATAAGTATTCATATCATAATGTGCTAGTAAATCAAACCATTAGATAATACTTGCTTGCCATTACTTTAAGAAGCTATAACTCGTCTAATTGACAATGAATTGATAAGCCGATTTTGTTTTGTGAAGCAAGTGGGTGAGGCTTATCAATGAATAATTACATGGCCTTGTAGTTTTTATAACTAGTGAAACCCTACAACTCAAATTGACAAGGAACCATTTCCTCACTTTTGAACCTCGAGTGTAAAAATTGATAGTTGCATTGGACTTGCGATCCTTAAAAATCCCTAATCAACATTTTCTGGTAAGTGAAACATCAAGTTGACTAGTGACCAACACTATGCGATAAGGATTTTTTAACAAAAGTCTATACCTTGTATAGTTTGATGCTTTACTCAAGTTTGGTTATCTCATTTCTTTTAGGATCTTGGTTACACATATTTTCAAGGAAAAAAATTCCATTTGTAGAAATTATGTGTAATTGAAATATTTTAAGCCAAAAACATGCCCCATTGGCTTCTTGTGCACTCCAAACCAAGCATCCAATGAATGTGACGATTGTATCACTAACTCAATTTCAAACGATATAATGATACAAATCAACTTATAAAACCTTGGAGAAATATGCATAGCACTTCAAATAGGTAAAATAAGCACCAACTCCACAGGGTACAAGAGCATTATTAATTAGGATACATGTAATATGACGTCAACAGGTAAAACGAATTGGTAAGAAAATCAATTTAATGTTGCAATCACTCATGGATATGTACTTGCACAAGACCAGAAAAATCAAAGAAACATTCAATTAAATAAATTGTAAAGAATGACATAATGTCATCAAGTTCAATAAACAAAAACAAGGCTAAGGAGGAGTGAAGCCAACTTAACTATCCTTAGTTAAATATAAAAGTAAGGCCCCAAGTCAACTGGTTTGGGGGGTTGTTGAGGCCTAAACACAGTGCAATTCATTACAGTTTATAGTGGAATCCAATTCATTAGTGGAATCCAATCCATTAGTTGAATCTTTCTATAGAAGCCAATTGTATCTTTAGATCTATTCCCACCAACAATTACATTAGTGATTCCAATGAATGGATAGTCATGCTTTGGAGGATTGAATTTGAATTCATCATTGTGTTTGTTGTAATTGATTAAGAAATTGTAAATTAATTACAATATGTGGTGCATGAGGTTCCTTAGAGGCTGATCCAATTACTAGAGAGTGACTCAATGCTAGTTTCTAACAAGGCATTTGGACTCTCGGGTTGGAATTAGCAACCACAACCTATGGACCTCTATGGGAAATTCAATTTTTCCATTCCCTGAGTTGATTCTAGGGAATTCAAATTACTTCTTGTAGACAATACACTTATTCAACAATGTTGATTAAATCCTTGGAAATGAAGCAAACTTTGTATTTTGAGTGATTCTCTATATTATATGTTTGATACACCCTTCAAATATGTTGGAATATCACCCTTCACATGACTTGAGAGAAGCCACATTTCCTAATATACTTCCACAAGAACTTATAGCCTCACAAGCTTCTTGCTTCTACTGTGTACGACCTCACATGGATGAATTAGCGAGTGTGCAACCTCAAGAGGATTAAATATGCACCATATGATCTCCTAAGTGTTAATTGGAAGTGTATGAACCCCACATGATCTCCAATCAAACTCTAGATTGAAATTTGTTATTAAAAATGTTGCATATGGTGCTCTAGTTTCCCAATGAACTCAATAACAATGCATTTCTAAATTCTATGGATTGACAATGGGAACTAAGATTAGATAATAAAACAATCCATTAATAGTATCCATTAATGTTGATCCTCTTTCTAATGAAATGGTGGACACAACAAATATGTTGCGATCCTTCAATTTTCTAAGGAGAATGAAATTATGAAAGGGAACCTCATATTACAATTGAGAATGAATGATCACACCATTAAACTAATAACGAATCCATTAAAATATAGAGCATCTCATTTATCTCTCTACTTACAAAACATAGAGAAACATTTAAACCATTAAAGGAATAATGAACACCATGTTTACCCTAAAAACCCAAACATGAAAGCCTAAATTCAAATTGTAGCCTAGTATTATTCCAACAATCGTTGGACATAATGCAGTTCCTGAATCTTTGTGCCTCCTCCTCTCTTTTGGCCAAAATACCCAGTCAAAATCAAGTTCAAAGGAGATATAGGAGACTCATAGGCGGTAATGGGAAGGATAAGATCACCCCCCTCTCTTTTTGTCTCCTATTTTCAATTTTCAATTTTAATTAATTCTTTGTTTTTCTTGTCTTTTTTCTCATTTAAATTTTAACACTTGCATTGTCCTTTATGTTTTATCTAGCCTTCATTGATTCACAAATCACAATTGCAAGTACTAATCCTTGCAACCATTCTCTTGTTCAAATCATTTTAGATCAAACCTATCCATTAAGAGGATTTTTGGACTCCAAAAGCTTAAAGGAAACTGATATGGATCAATGTTCCTTATGTTTGTTTATTTGGAACATCATGGATTCACTCTAGATCTAGTGACTGCAACTATGACTCTAGCTCATGGTTTTGGATATGGATTTGGATCTAGTTCTTGGATTTTTTGATTCCCACAATCAAAAGTATGCTCCCTAATTATTATCTTTGATCAATATCTAAATTTGAACTATGTCATTAGGATTCATTCCTTATAGTGTGCAAGTCCCTTATAGTCTCTGAATTGGATATGGTCCTTCTTGGAAGTTAATGGAAGCCAAGTCAAATTCTGGTTTTTGTTTGTTCAATGAGATCCTGCAGGATAAGGAATCACACAACAACTCCACGAAAGGAAGTGTGGTTTTCCCTCTTGTGCTAGGATTGATTCCTCACTATCATGGAAACAATTCATAGTTGTTGCACATGCTTTTAGAACACTCCTTATATGAAACATTGTCAATCAAATGATAATATTTTATGTTGAATATAATCCTCATGAATTATCCAACATCCATTTACCACCCACCTACCCCAATTGGTTTCTCATTGGTAATATAGTTCACTAATTGGTGAATCATTATTCAACTATATTGAAATTAAAGAAACATCATCCCATGCTTAAGGTATCCTATGCTCCCTCCTACCCTTAGAAAACAATTTCTTACTTCATTAGCGAGGTTAACCTCTTGTGCTGTTACAAATTTGTAGAAACTTTATGCTCCTTGGGATTCCAATGTGGGGATCTCTTCATCTCCTTTAGAATTCATTCTCTGCACCCTTATCTTGGCTGTGTAGTTCCTAAGGTGAAGCTTTGGATTAAGTCACTAGAAATTTTATTCTCGATGTCCACTTGACTTCTAGTGGTGGGAAAATTCCTTGGTCCTACACAAGAAAAAAAATTTAGGGGCGAAATTTCTAAGCCCATGGGCTATTTTTCGACCCTTTCTCCTAAAAAAAAATTCACCAATTTGCCTTTTTTTTGAATGATTTTCCCAAAATCCATGGGATAACATTTTTAACTTTAAAACTCACCAAAAGTTTCAAAAAAAAACATATGAAGTCCTTATAAATTTTAATATCATTTTATGGTTGCAAATTTAAGAATTAGTGAGATTCACCAAGGCTTCTACACTTTGAGAAAGTTATGGATCCTTAAAATTTTCCTTGGGCCGCCCGTCACTGCTACAAGGAGAGCTTGAGATCTTTCTTTTCTTTAGGTGCCTTTAAGTTTTTTGTTGGTTTGGAGAATCCTTCTTTCCATTCCTCCTATACAAAAAATTCTATTTTATGGAATGTAGCTTGATTTTTCCCAACAACATTACACATAATGGCCTTCCTTCCCAAAGAATAAACATACCTTTTGTTATCACACAATTGAACTCCGTTAAATGTGAAGGTTAGAAGTGTATACTAACTCCACATGCAACATGAATATTGAGATGCATCACTGAAAAGAGACATTGTCCTATGGCCTATGTGCTACTTTCCTAGAAGAAAGGTGCCAATGGCTACTGATAAGTTCCAAAAGGGGAAACTATAGTCATTGAATTGCCTATTGTGAGATAAAATTAAGGCGTCATGAACTTAAAGTGAGGGAAAATACATGAAATGTGTTTTTTATGTGTAAGAAACTCAATTAAGCATGAAAAGCTCAAAACTATGGATATTAAGTGCAAAGGGAGGAGTGAAAAGAGAAACTAATTGGAATTCCAATCCTAGATTGTGATTTTTTCCCTCCTTGCCAAAATCCAAAGCTACATAAGAAGCATTTGGGGTGAAGATTAGGAAGAGGAAGGGGAGAGTGTCAAAACATTGGAGAAGTTGTAAGATACTATATTCACTTGTGACTTTTGATGATCAAAGTAAAAAAGGGTGAAGGAGTGAACTAAATAATGGAGGAGGATGACATTGGAAATGACAAGGTTGTAATCATTCTACTTCATCTCTAATTTAATACAAATAGATTCAATCTCCCACCCCCTTAATGATGTTTTATTTTTATGTTAGGAAATAAGATCTCAATTTCAATGCATTTGATTATGTTTTGTTATTGGAATGAGAAGGGTATGTTTCTGATTGTGTGTAGGTCATTTGGAGAACATAAGGAGTAACAAGAAAATAAGGATTGACAACTCAAAACTCATCAAAGAGTCACACTACAACAAGTATTCCTCTTCATCCATCCCTTGGCTCAAAAATCTTGAAAATGATGAATGGATCTTAGGAAAATGAATAGTCATTTATTTGTGTCTATGTCAATGGCCCTCACCAAGCCATTCGGAGATTTGAGCTTTGCTTCTTAGCTTTGCATTTAGATTTTCTCACAATAGAATTGGTAACCATACTGGGGGATTCCTTTTTCTAGAACTTCTTCTCTCATATATGGTGATATTTCATATCTTTTTTGTGTTTCATTGTTGCAATTCATCTCATATATCCTCCCCGAGAAATTAGGGAAGAATTGGGACAAGTTGGAGCACTTTTGCTTGTATCTTAGACAAAAATGTTCATGCTCTATCTCCCTAGTCGCTCTTAATTGGCCAACACAAGAGGCTACACTCAATTAGTCAAGTTCTTAAGGTTGAAACTCATTATTATACCTTCCTAGTCACCCTTATTGGGTAGACAAGAGTGACTATAGGTGGATTACAACATCCTCTTCGCTTGTGGACTGGTTTTGCTTAAAATTTGGCTCAGTTTCTTGGCTTGCATATATTATTCATAACATATAGGTCATGATAAACTTACCCCATTGCTTGATCAATTATTTGAATATCTTAGTGGCGTAATATAAATTTTACTCCAATTTACCCTTACAATGCTTGATGCATATTTCCTCTTTATGAGGGTGATTGTTAGTAATTAAGTGGAGATTTTTTTTTTTTTTTAATTTTACTCCAATTTACCCTTACAACGCTTGATGCATATTTCCTCTTTATGAGGGTGATTGTTAGTAATTAGGTGGAGATTTTTTATTTTATTATTATTATTTTTTAATTTATTTTAGTTTGCCAGATTTGTTAGCCATGTCTAATAATGTTAAGAATGGGATTGCTGCATTTTGAATGCCATTTTAGTCCATTAGTTTTAAGATTTTCAACACAACGCCTCCAAAAATGATAAAAATTGCTTAGTGATTGTGTGAATTTTTAGATTCTATTATTTGGAGAGATCACCTCAATCCTTGTGTAATACCCCCGAAATTAATAATTATTATTAATTTTGTTGGGAAAATACTTTATTTATTAATTTTATTATCTTTGAGAGAAAAGTCAAGAAAAAAACATTTTTGTGATAAATATTTTTATTTATTAAAATATGCCAAAGGGGGACAAAGGTGGAATATCTGTTGAAGAGTGTTTGCTGACCCACAAGAGGAAAAAACATGTGGCAGAAGCCACTGAGTGAGAACTCAAGATGCATGAGGCATCATCCCCAAAAATCAGGTGACAACTCCTAGTTGAGTGCTAAAGAGCAGGAGGCTCATAAATGACCAAGTTTTAGGAAAAATACTATATATTACTATGTCCAGAAGCAGCAGGAGGCTAGCATTGTATGGGGATTAACATATGTAAAATGAAAGAGATGGCACATTAAAGGATTTTTCTATTGTGTTTCAACGAACAGGTTCAGGGGTTCTTGAGCAAGTAACTTGGCTGCTCTGGGAGTTGGTTGGGAGGAACAACTTCTCCACTTTTGTTTTCCCAACATTGGTGCCAGGTTCATACTTTATGTTTTTAAATGCTGTAGAATATGTTTAAATCCTAGATTTAAAGTAGATTAATGTAAATTCTACTTTGTTTTCAGTTAGCTTATTGATGTTATATTTGTATCCTGTACCTAATGGAATGAAATCATCTATTTCTAAATTTGTATAGCGTATTCCTACATTCAACAGTATATTTCTTGTTTGTATTGATTTCCAAAGTATTTTCTTAATATGCATTTACATAATTAAATTGTCGATTGAATCTATGATTCTTATTTATAGTATAGATCTGCATTATTCAATGTAAGCGAATGGAATCCACTTACATAGTATTCATCCAAATTTCATACACGAATTAATAGTATCAGATTATAATCTATTATTACATAGATCTGTAGTATTTAGTATATTTATAGACATAATTCATTTAAATAATATTAATAGTATTATAACTCATAATATTTGAGTTAAAGTATAAGAATTGAATGAGATCTATATAAGAAAAAGCAATGTTGATATCTTAAGTACTTACATAGAAATAATTTAATCAAACTATACAGATCCCTTAATCCACCTTGGGTATCCTAACAATTAACCCATAATTACATTACTGTTCTCATCCACCGAAGCAATCAAATTATCGCTAAATTAATATCTAACAATCATTAAAACGGAATCATGGATGCAACATTACAATCAAATCCCATCAAATTAAATAAGAAACAATTACATACTAAACAATTTACGGAGATCATGGGATCCTTTCACCTCATAATAACTAATGAAATTACAGAGTAGTGAGAGCAAACATAAGGATCGAAGGTTCTATTGTTTAAAAATATTCAAAATATGCACAGGATAGTAATACTACGAAATCTTAACTTTACTATAAGATATCACAGACCCTAAGGATCGTGTTAATAAACATAACCAACACCATATTGATAGGGTTGTAAGTCCACATCGTGGCTACCATAGTTTATACAGAGGCAGAACTTTGATCAAGCCAGTGATTCATAATTTATTAATAGTCACAGACCCTACGGGGTATAGTAAATCTCACAAGCTAAAAGAATGTATACATGATGGTCGTAAGCCCATTCATGGCCACCATTAAATCTTACACAAGTTTACATTCACATTATAGAAGGAAAACATCACAATGAAATTATCAATTAAAACAACATTTGTTTTATTAACCACTATCTCATACGGTTGTAAGACCATCGAGGATGGCCGTTGTAAGTCAAATAGTTTTACACAGGCATAAAGCATTAACAAAAATTGCACACGCTCTAGGGCTAGGTCCCTCTATTTTGAATAGTTTACATAATAAATACTAAGAGCACTAAATACATTTACGATAATGACAGAGTAAAATGGCTGCAAGGCTCTACAATGCAAGTTAAACACTAAGGGTTTCCTATCACAACATTGTATTTTTTCTTTAAGAGAAACTTATCTTAAATTCAGTGGTAGCCTTCACCCTTGTTCCCATGTCGTTATTCAGCTCCACCTACGAAAATTTTAGACCAGAGTATTAACTTGTATGTTAACCTGTGTAAAAAATAACTAAAGGGGAATTTTTTTTAAAGATTGAAAAGGGAGTTACCTGGGCGTTTGGAAACGCGGGCCTAGGAGGAGGTGACCCTATCACCTCCTTCTCCAGTGGTGAACTTGCAATTTTCCCATTCGTAGTCAGGGATCATCACATTATGATATTATTCTAAAATCCAGTAATAAATGTAAAAAGGAATGAAAACCTACCTTGGCATTTGGAAACAATGTCCGGGGGCCGACTCCTCCAAGCACTCTTATTCCTCCACAACTTGCATTTCACCAAACAACATATAAATAAACAAAGCTAAATATATCCTTTACAAACCAAATGCAGGGTAAAGTGAAAATATTTCCTCACTTGTCAAAACAATGTGGTGACATGGCAGAAACGTTGGAAGGCTCGTCGAAGCTCTGACGTTGGGAGGAAGATGGTTGAGGAAGCCTTCGAAATCAGTTACCTCCAACAATGGAATAACGCTGTAAGAACATAGTGTCTCCTCCTTTCACACACCTGGGGGGTACCTGGAGTATGTCCAAAAGTAACAACCGCTACGGCTACCCGAAAGGAATGTGTGGACTGGATGGAGTCTCTGAGACTATGTTCATAATACACCTGCTAGGATGTAACAGAGATTGGCACCTCGAGGTCACTGTCCAGTAGTTCCCACTTCCTTTGGGTATTTTTCCACCGTTTACGATTTAATCGAGGCATTGGATTTTTGCCTGCAATGGTTAATTGGGAAAGTGAATCCTAATTATTCTAGTCACTCGCATTGCTTTTGATGTAGCTTGACTGATCGAACGAACCGCAACCAAGTGCAGAGAATACACACCGGATTCTTGTAAATTTTAGTATATTTTAAGAGCGTGTTCTTGTTAAAAAAAAAGACCCTCTAGGAATCTCTTTTGATCCAAGTGGACCTCAATCAGGAAATCAAGGAGGGGTTAATTTTACTGCTTGCTTGTGAAAAGTAGCAATGAAAATAGAAGCAAAAACACACACCACAAGTTTTCTAATTAATCCTACCACGCTTTCGGTTCAATCGGAGATTCGTGGGGTAAGTATTAGTATTGATTCAATTTCAAAATATGGAATAATGACAAATATGATCAAAGTATACAATCCTGCATGACAAGACTAAGCTAGAGCAAAAAATGGGAAGAAATGCAAAAAAGTGAAACAGACTCGGATCCCCCCAGGGGGGTTGGGGAGTGTGCTCGAAAGAGCCTAGATTATTTATTATTAAAGGTTAAAATACCAGCAAACTAATTTGAAATTTGGTCCCTGTTATCCGATATCCAAAGGCTTAGAACAAGCCTAAAAGGAAGCACAGCGGTGGGGGAGGCCTCCAGGAAGCTCCAATTTGCCCAAGAGTCGAAAAACAGGAAGAGTCTCCTTCTCTTTTTTGTTAAACCTGCTAAAAAACAACAATCTATTAAAATAATATGTGCCCAAAAACACTTTAAAAGTGCTTTGAGTCACCACACTAATTACCAAAAAAATACTAAGTAAGAAAATGTTAAAAAGGAACAATTTAGTTTTGCAAAAGGGAACCAAGGAAAGCAAGCTTTCCTTGGGATCTTGGCTTGATTTTTTGGCAGCCAATATGATGTGCACTTTCTTGAAGAATTTAAATCTTTAAAGAACGAAAAACAAAACTACCTTATGAGCAAGCTTTAGATCTATGATTTAGCTACTTTAAAAAATGACTTTCTTCACCTAGATCTATCTTTAAAATATGATATTCTTTATGAAATTTCAGATCTAAGCAACAAGAATCTTAGGAAATAGATCTAACAATGTATAAGAAATTTTTAGAAGTAGATCTGATCATAAGAGGACGAACAAGTAACTGGAAGATTGATTTTAATGAAATGGAGGAAGTGAAGGGGGAAAGGCATGTTGCTAGATAGATCTGCAACAGAAACTCGTTAGTGAAATGAAAAGGGGCAATGCCTTCACAAAAATGTGGGATGTATAGTGGAGTCAAACTAGATCCACAGCTCATCCAATATTTGCCTCCTGAAAGCTAAACACACAACCTTGCACAAAACCTTTTGAGATCTGGATATATATATGAAAAAGAGACAAGAATCACATGGAAATCTTACTTGTATAATCTATATTTTCAAACACATATGCTATGAGACACAGAAAAAAAGTAATCTTAATTGCCCAACTACACTCCTATTGATTCAGCTGAATCATTCAAGCCATATAAGGTTCAAATGCAGAAATTGAGAGAAAAACCAACAACATCAATAGCCGCAAGACAATGCTTATTCCACACACATGAGAGCATTACACCATTTAGCCTCCAAAGCTTCTTTATTCCAACAATAAAAAGATTACAATAGTATTACAATAGCAAGCCTATTCTCTCCAACTCGAACTAGCTTCAAGAAGGGAAAGGCAACTTCAATTTATAGCTAGACTGGCCAAGAGGGGCGCATGCCTGACTAAAGGAGAGACTGCAGCTGATGGAGAGTTAATCCGAGCCTGATATGATGATGAACTAAGTCTAAATGGACTGGAACTACAAATCAAGTGACACCTCACTCGGTGAACTGACCCACCCATCAAAGAACTGCCAAATTGATCCACACGTGTGGAGGAGAGAGGAAGAGCGTGCAACCCTCAGACCTGTGTGAGCTAGTTAAGATCCTCTTCAGCCCTGATCAATGCCTTTAGTCAAAGAATGATAACTCCTGGTCAATCTGAAGATGATGAGACTGATTTCAATCAAATCAGATCAAATTCCATTGATTTAGGAACTTGGATTTGCTCCATTATTTAATTAATTTTTAATTAAATTAATTAATAGTTGATTTTTTTGGCTTTTCTTACCTGAGCGATGGAAAAATCACTCAAAACTTAGGAAAAGTGGGTTTACGGGTTTACCGGGTGCTCCGAGTTAGAAAATGACAACCCCCATGACTGAAACTGATTTTTAAACCTACTTTTATTACAAAACCAATTTTTCCATTTAGACTATTAAAAAATAGCCTAAGTTTTGTGGAAAAATTAAAATTAAAATTAAAAATTAAAAAAGACAAAACCTAGGGGGACTTAGCACATGTTCATATGACTCGACCATAATGCCTAGCATGTTTATACATTGACACACAGACTCTAATAACCTCAATAGGCCTAAAAGTCAAGCTAACCACCCCAACTTTGGAGGTATTGAGTGAAAAACTCAGAAATTATCAGTCGTTTATTCAACAACCAATAATAACCAAGGGAAAAAACACTCTAGGCTGATAGGATTGAAAAATGAGTCCAGGAGACCGAGTCTTTTATAGACACTACCATGCTAGAACATTTTATTACAACTCCCCCAAGGGGGTAAGAATATGTGGTAGATAAAAAAACACTTCCCAGAAGCAAGTTTGAAGGTCTTCTGAATTTCGAACAAATCATCCTTGTCCGATTCACCAGGCTCACTTGATAACACCGACTAAGTACAAATTAGGTGGTAACATCTGGCTCCAACTGCGGGACGTGTGCTCGATCTGGTCATAGGGAAATGAGAGGATACGAGAACACCAGAATCTCTGGTTTATATAACCTGTGAAAACATCTCAACTTGACAAGAAAACCTCAGTAGCACAAGATTTATATACAATCCAAATGAACCATTAAGCTGATTTATTTAAACAAAATAAATGTAGCTAATTAATGAAAAAAGAGTTTTATTATAACCGAGTACAAAATGGAAAAAAGTAAATGATCTCTTTTAAGGAGCTTATTTTCCTACTCTAAGCATGATATAAAAATGTTAGGTGTAATAAAAAATCCAATGTAACCACCTAAGCATTTTATTTACATAATTTTTTTTTCCTTGTCTTTGGTTACCAGCCAAAGTAAGGATACTTTATTCAAAAAATGCAATTGTGTGATGATCCGGAATGGGAGGGCTGGATGGGAAATCATAGGCATGAATAATGTCATTAAAATTCTTCCCAAATTGGTATTTGCTCACGCAAGATGCTTCTATCCATGATTGGATAGGAATGATATACCAATCGACATGATGAGGCAGACTGACTACATAATCATACTGATCATCAAGGATTACTGAATGATAACTCATTGTATAATCCCAAGCTGCTCCAAATCATAAGGAACCTCTACATGTGAAGAAGATGGCTGAGACTAATATTCCACTGACTGCATCACATCAAAATTTTCACAACACTGCTTCTTAATGTTTTCATTACTGTTACCTTTGTGCGGCTCTGCATGATATGACTCTAAATGATCATGTGAAAATTATGAATGCTCCTCTTCCATACTAATATTTTCCCAAGTATACACGCTCCCCTCTATGGACGTATCATAGATTGGACTTCCACATTTTTTTGAATAGACACTCCCCTTGCTGGACATATCATGGATGGGATTCTCAATAAGATTTTCACAGGTTGGATTATCTATGAAATTCCAATATTCATCACTCCCATCTATGTCGGATATGAGAGAGTGTTCCTTGCTGGTATCACATCCTAAGATATAACTACCCTCCTCCTGTTCATAATAATCATCCTTCAAAGTTTTGGTTTCAAAGATATTACAAGAAGTTAAACTTTCCAAAATTTCATCCCTAAGTGATGAACATAGAGGAGTGTCATCATGCGCATCATAAATTTCTTCATAAGTGTCAATCTCTGTAATGGTTTCCTCATGAGGGCTTTCTGGAAAAATATTAGCATTGCAACAAACATGAGAATACCTCAAATCTTTAATGTTTTCAGTTATGGTGACATGAGGAGAGTCTTCAACAATGTGTTCAATCATGGGTTCCTCATGAATCTCTTCAATAGTATCATCCCAAGTGTGCTCATCTATAATGGAAGTCATGGGATCCTTTATCCCATTTAGGTAGGTGAGGGCCCTTTCTACAACAGTTACCATATCGCCCTCACCATTATGCCACCTCTCAAAAAACATAGCACATAAGTCTTCAATGGAGGTAATGCATCAATTAGGAAGACCACAAAACCATATCCAAGCCTTCTTTTCCAAAGAATTAGCAAAAATTCGCATCACATTATCCCTATGAAGTATGTTGAGTTTATTCACAAATGAAAAAAATAATATGATGTGACAAACAACTAAATCACCATTCCCACAAAAAATTGGAGCCTGAACATATCCTTTATCTTGGAGATATGGTTCATGGTTAGGAAAACCCGTGATGCCCGAGAAATCGATGGAAGGATATGCATTAGAAATTTGAGCACGATAATATTCATCATCCATAACGGCTTATCAATAGCATATATCAACCATGTATTTTGTACTAAACCGGAGTTGTCAAATAATGAGCATTTAAAGTTTTACTATTCCATATGAGCTCATCTACACACAACAAGTCTCAACAAAATTATGAGAAAGTAGGGTTTTATCCCTTCAATGGAGTTGCCATGTGAAAAAGAAAAATAAGCATTTATAAATCTTTCGCAAAACTTATTTTTTGCTTTTCTTTGTAAAAATAAAAACTAAAAAAAGTCAGTGGTGTCCCCAGATGAAAATTAAAGATCTACTCTAAGCACTCATCAAACAAAGCAAAAACAAAAAAGGAAGAAAACAAAAGTCGTACTCCGAGAATAAAAAGATTTATCCCTGGCAACAACGCCAAAAGATGTTGCCGCCTTTCACACATCTAGGGGGAATGTGGCAGAAATATTCAAGCCACTTAGTGTGTCCTTGGGGGCAAGTCTCGAGTCAAGGCTATCACCTTGTTCTTGACTCCTCCGTTTAGGAAAACTCTTAACTAAGCCAAGGGGGGTAGACCCTACGAGTTACTGAGGCTGGTTACTTAGATGATGATGGTATTAAATGAGTAAGTTTTTTAGGAGTTTTGATTTAATAATTGTGAACAACAGATAACATGATGAGACAATCACAAATAAGCACGATATGAAACCCAATCACATATATATTGAAAGAAATAAACAGTTGACCAGTGCCTTTAAATGGAGTCGAAAATAATTAAGAGTGCTTGCAAGTGTTGGAGTGAATGTTGTGCAATTGTATATCGGTACGTTTTAAATTAATGTGAAAATATGAGTGAATTAAATTAGGCAGGGGGACTCCAGATATACCTGAGTGGTACTTGGAGTATGTCCAAAAGTAACAATCACTACGGCTACCCGCAAGGAATGTGTGGGATGGATGGAGTCTCTCAGACTATGTTCATAATACACCCACTAGGATGTAACAGAGATCAATGCCTTGAGGTCACTGTCCAGTAGTTCCCACTTCCTTTGGGTATTTTTCCACCGTTTACGGTTTAATTTAGGCATTGGATTTTCGCCTACGGCAGTTAATTGGGAAAGTGAATCCTAATTATTCTATCCACTCATGTTGCTTTTGATGCAGCTTGTCTAATTGGACGAACCACAGCCAAGTGCAGAGCATACACACCGGAGTCTTGTAAATTTTAGTAAATTTTAAGAGCTTGTTCTTGTTAAAAAAAATACCCTCCAAGAATTTCTTTCAGTCCAAGTGGACCTCAATCGGAAAATCAAGGAGGGGTTAATTTTACTTCTTGCTTGTGAAAAGTAACAATGAAAATAAAAGCAAAAACACACACCACAAGTTTTCTAATTAATCCTACCATGATCCTTTTTCACCTTTCGGTTTAATCGGGGATTCGTGGGGTAAGTATTAGTGTTACTTTGATTTCAAAATATGGAATAATGACAAATATGATCAAAGTATACAATCTAAAAAATATGATCAAAGTATACAATCATGCACGACAAGACTAAGCTAGATAAAAAAAGGGAAAAAAATGCAAAAAAGTGAAACAGATGCGGATCCCCCCATGGGGGATGGGGAGTGGGATCGAAAGATCCTACTCGAAGTGATTCTTTATTATTAAAGGTTAAAATATCAGCAAACTAATTTTCACTTTGGTCCTTGTTATCCAGGATTCAAAGGATTACAACAAGCTTACAACAAGCCTAAAAGGAAGCACAACGGTGGGGGAAGCTTCTGGGAATCTTTGGTTCGCTCAAGAGTCCGAAAACGGGCAGAGTCTCCTTCTCTTTTTTGTTAAACCTGCTAAAAAACAAGAAGCTATTAAAATCAAATGTGCCCAAAAACACTTTAAAAGTGCTTTGGGTCACCACACTAATTACCAAAAAAAGACTAAGTTACAAAATGTTAAAAATGAACAATTTAGTTTTGCAAAAGGGAACCAAGGAAAGCAAGATTGGCTTGATTTTTGGGTAACCAATATGATGTGCACTTTCTTGAATGAAAAATGAAACTACCTTATGAGCAAGCTTTAGATCTATGATTTAGCTACTTGCAAAAAGGACTTTCTTCACCTATATCTATCTTTAAAATATGATATTCTTTATGAAATATCAGATCTAAGCAACAAGACTCTTAGGAACTAGATCTAATAATGTATAAGCAATTTTTAGAAGTAGGTTTGATCTTAAGAGGATGAACAAGTAGCTGGAATATTGATTTTAATGAAATGGAGGAAGAGAAGGGGGAAAGGCCTATTGCTGGATAGATCTGCAATGAAAACTTGTTAGTGAAATGCAGAGGGAAAATGCCTTCACAAAAATGTGGGATGTACAGTGGAGTCAAACTAGATCCACAGCTCGTCCAATCCTTGCCACCTGAAAGCTAAACACACAACCTTGCACAAAACCTTTTGAGATTTGGATATATATATATATATATATATATATATATATATATATATGAAAAAGAGACAAGAATCACATGCAAATAAGCTTATTAAACATGTATAATCTAGATCTTCAAACACATATTCTATGAGATACAACAAAACAAGTAATCTTACTTGCCCAACTACACTCCTATTGATTTGGCTGAATCATTGAAGCCATACAAGGTTCAGATGCAGAAATTGAGAGAAAAACCGACAACATCAATAGCCGCAAGACAATGCTTATTCCACACACATGAGAGCATTACACCATTTAGCATCCAAAGCTTCTTTATTCCAACAATGAAAAGATTACAACAGTATTAAAATAGAAAGCCTATTCTCTCCAGCTCGAACTAGCTTCGAGAAGGGAAAGGAAACTTCAATTTATAGGCAGACTGGCCAAGAGGGGCGCATGCTTGACTGAAGTAGATACTGCAGCTGATCGAGAGTTAAGCTGAGACTGATATGATGATGAACTAAGTCTAACTAGACTGGAACTACAAATCGGAGTGAAACCTCACTCGGTGAACTGACCCACCCATCAAACAAATGCCAGATTGATCCACACGTGTGGAGAAGAGAGAAAGAGAGCGCAACCCTCAGACCTGTGTGAGCCACTTAAGCTCCTCTTCAGCCCTGATCAATGCCTTCAGTCAAGGAATGATAACTCTCGGTCAATCCGACCAATGAGACTGTTTTCAATCAAATCAGAGCAAATTACATTGATTTAGGAACTTGGATTTGATCCATTATTTAATTAATTTTTAATTAATATTTGATTTTTTTGGATTTTCTTACCTGAGCAATGGAAAAATCACTGAAAACTTAGGAAAAGTGGGTTTATGGGTTTACCAGGTGCTTTGAGTTAGAAAATGAGCAACCCCATGACTGAAACTGATTTTTAAACCCACTTTTATTACAAGACCAATTTTTTCATTTAGACTATTAAAAAATAGCCTAAGTTTTGTGGAAAAAATTAAAATTAAAAAAAAAAAACCTAGGGGGACTTAGTACATGTTCATATGACTCGACCATAATGCTTAGCATGTTTATACATTTACACACATACTCTAATAACCTCAATAGGCCTAAATCTCAAGCCGACCACCCCAACTTTGGAGGTAGTGAATGAAAAACTTAGAAATTATTAGTCGTTTATTCAACAACCAATAATAACCAAGGGAAAAAAAACTTTGGGATGATAGGATTGACAAATGAGTCCTAGAGACCGAGTCTTTTACAGACACTACCATGCTAGAACATTTTATTACAACTCCCCCAAGGGGGTATGAACATGTGGTAGATAAAAAAAACACTTCCCCGAAGCAAGTCTGAAGGTCTTCTGAAGTCCGCACAAATCGTTTTTGTCTGGTTCACCAGGGTTACTTGATAACACTGACTAAGTACAACTTAGGTGGTAACACGTAGCAAACAATCCCATTTACACAGTAAACCATAGCAAGTTTTATGCAGAGTAGAGCCCGACCTCAACCAGCCTCTGACCAAACAAAGATAACCAAATGAGGGCTAAGGATAGAGTAAACGAGCATTTACGAAACCTTATGAGACCATGTGATCTCACCATCCAGGTGTAGGGTAGATATCAAACCCTCAATCCAACTCAGAGCCTAGCTATGCTATCAACTCGCAATGAGGACATATCATTAAGTCAACCTAGGGCTGTATTAAAATCACGGTCAGAACATTATTAAAACCAATCATTACATCACAACATGATTTGAACCCAAAATATGACGTCAGAATTCGACGTCATCCGACATTTCATACGGATGTGTCGGACATCAATAACTAAAAATAATGCCGATCAAAAAATTTTTATAGTGTTAGGATATTTAGACACTTAGGAGTTAGTTAAGATCAACTTGTGTAATATATCTGTTAGGTACAAGTGTGTTTCTTTATTATGCATTAGTATGCATTTGTAAATATTCTAATCCGACGGCCACGATATGTTCTAGACATAGAGTGATCTGACGGTTAAACTTCTCTTAGATCATACCTACCATTGATCCGTGGCTTAACACCCGATTGGTTTATGATCTCTATTTAAAGAGCATAGAGGGTCCTTAGCTGGTTGATTGATTATGAGAAGCTCATGTAACTTTCTTTCTTTTGCATAATAAATTGCTCCAAGTAGCTATTTGACTGGGGTTGTGGACTATTTCCCTCTCGAGGGTTTTAACCACGTGACAAACATTGGTGTGTTGATTTGTGATCTATTTGTGTGAAGCAGTTTCTGAAGGTGTTCGGTCTTTTGGGAGTACCCTGTGTACTTGAACATGGTATCAGAGTTTTTATGAAGAGCCACTTTCGGTTTTGATCAAGATCTGGAACTGGTGTTGCCGAAACTTTGAAAGGGATTCTGGTTCTAGATTTTCTATGCATTTGTGGCCTGTGAGAGCTATTCCATTACATCCGGAGAGCCATTTCCATTGGAAAATAGTTTTTGTTTCACCGAAAACTGTTTCTGTTTGCTCCATAAACACCCATTTCGGTAAATCTGAAGGTATAATGTTACAGTGACGGATTTGTTTTTTTTTAAATCTCTCATATTTTATCAGTTTATTATTAGATCTTCTATGTTTTATTCTCAGACTGTTGTTTTCCCTGACTGCGTATGCTCTTTGCCATGCACCTTGCGCGATCGCGGTGAATCAGAAACAGTAAGGAAAAGTTTTTTTTCTTGTCTTCTCGGCTACATATGCTCTTTACCGTGCACTTTTTGCGATCACGACAAATCAGAAACAACAAGAAAACTTGAAAACGTAGACTTTTCGGGTAAGTTAACCAAGATCTAACCCCATTGTGTGGAAAAAAAATTTGTTTTTGTTTTTTGTTTTTTTTTTGTGATTTGCAGGAAAAGAAAGCAAGCACGGAAAATGAGAGAGAAGAGTTTAAAAAAAAAAAAAGCCCCTTTTCTCTTTCCATACTTTTACGTACCTTTTAAACTTAGCTCACTTGGTCCAAAGTTGCCTTACACCTTGATAAGTCTTGAGTTCAAGTCTTATCAAGCTACTTTTTAGTGCATGCAATTTCTATTTTCAAGTTAATTTATTGTAAAAGTGCATCTCACATTGATAAAATAAAATAAAAGTGAGTCACTTAAGTCTTTTAATTTATTGCCGCACTATTTAAAAAGTCACATTATTGTAAAAGTGAATATCACTTATTCTACAAAAGTGATTCACTTCAAAGCAACTTTATTGTAAAAATGATTGTCAAAGGTTGATCTTGGGAAGAGGGGGCTTCTTTTTTTAGTTGGTCAAGTTAATATCTACCACGTCATTATTGGGGACATCTTCAACATTTTCTTTGATCAAGCATAACTTCATCATTCAGAATCAGTTTTAAGTGCCGTTTTTTTTAAAACCGCATATTTTTTTCGAGCTCTTTGCATCCAGACAGTTAGTTTCTGTTCTTTTAGCCACTATTTTATAGTATGGCCGCCCCTTGTGATATTATACTTACAAGTTCTAACTATTTCTCATGGAAATATCGTATGGAGGATGTTCTACAAAGTAGGGGACTTTTCAGGATAACCTCAGGGAAAGAAACAGAACCCACTGATGATGATAAGAAAATTAAATGGGCAAATAGATGTGATGAAGCTCGTGGATTGATTGAGATGTCAATCTCTATTGATTTGCATTTCCAGATATCTGAAATTGATGAACCTGATAAAGCTTGGGAAAAGTTGGAATCTGTGTTTGGTAAACACAATGAAATTCGAGGTCATCAACTTGAGAATGAGTTGATTTTCTTGAATCTAAATGATTTTTCATGCATTCAAGACTATTTATCTAAGTATAAAACTCTTAGACTATTATGTGCAGAATGCAAGATTAAGAAAGAAGACAAACAATGTATTTATCATATTCTTTCCAAACTTGGACCTGCATATTCTGTTTTTGTATCTACATTCTACTCCATGAAATAATCCTTGACTACAGCTAGCTATCAAGAGCCTAGCCTTGAATCTTTTTGTTATTCCTTAATTAGAGAGCAAGATAACCTCATTCATCTTGGAATAATTAACAATGCAGATACATCTGGGAAATCCTTATCGTCCCAACAGAAAGAAAAGTCCAAGACTCCCAAGAAACAGAATTTTCGCAATAATAAGCCAAACAACAAGGGTCCCAAACCCTCTCAGTCAGCTCCTTCTTTAAAAAATGACAAAGGATCCAAGCAAAAAGGAAATAAGACTGAGCGTCATTACAATTTTTGTGGGAAAGATAATCATGATGAATCTAAGTGTTTTAAGAAGATGGCAGCCTTGGAAGCAACAATGAAGAAGCATCACATCAGCCTAGATTTGTCTTCAGAATCTACCTCTCATGGACATACACTTTGTGCTTCTGATTACTCTTATACTGCATCTTCTTCTTCTACTTCAATTGAATGGCTCATTGATTCTAGAGCATCTTATCATATGGCTAAGGATAAAGCAATCTTTTCTACTATGCATGAATGTAACACCAAAAAAATATTTGTTGGTGATGATAGATCTCTAAGTGTTGTAGGATTTGGAACAATTCCAATAGAAAATGGTCATTTTAGTGATGTACTATGTGTTCCAAAAATTTCCTGTAATTTGTTATCAGTCTATCAAATTACTAATTCAGGTGAAGGTAAAACTGTGACGTTTACACCTCACCAAGTTGTAATCAAGGATTTTAAAAATCCTCAAAATATCCTTGCTACTGGAACTGTTGATGATATTACTAGGTTGTACAAATTTAACAACTTTGGGTCATCACCTTTTCCTTCAGATTTTGTTGCTCATAGTGATAACTTGAGCAAACTTTGGCATGAGAGATTTGGTCACTTAGAATATCGCTCATTGCAACAACTATGTAAATACAATATGGTGATTGGTCTTCTGCTGGTATCTTCCAAGGATGGTGTTTGTTCCGGTTGTGTACTTAGAAAACATCATCGGGAGAGTTTTGACAAACGTGCCTCTTGGCATGCCTCAGTTCCCTTGGAGCTTGTGCATAGTGACTTGTGTGGCCCTCTTCCATCTGCTTCCTTTTCTGGTTTCAAATATTTCATAACCTTCATTGATGACTATTCCAGACGCACTTGGGTTTACTTTCTAAAACTTAAGAGTGAAGTATTTAACATGTTGTTGGCCTACAAGGCCCTTATTGAAAAACAATATGGTCATCAAATTATTAAGTTAAGATCTGACAATGGAGGAGAATATGTTAACAACAAGTTCACTACTGTTTGCATTGAACAAAGAATCCAACAACAACACACTGTTCCATATACACCACAACAAAATGGTGTAGCTGAATGGAAGAACCACACTTTTAAAGAAATGGCTAATTGTATGATCCAATCTAAAGGACTAAGTCTTCAATACTGGGATGAGGCCATAAATTGTGCAAATTACATAGTTAATCACACACCCACTAAAGTTTTACATGGTATAACACCAGAAGAAGCATGGAGTAAAATTAAACTAGATGTAAGTCACTTTTGTGTGTTTGGTTGTGAAGCATGGGCTCACATTCTGGATGAAAAACGGAAAGCAATGCAACCTAAAAGTGAAAAGTGCATATTTTTTGGATATTCTGAAGATGTAAAAGGTTATAGACTTCTTCAGCCACATTCTCATGATATAATCATTAGAAGAGATGTTAAATTTGATGAAAATATCTTGGCCTACGAGTCTAACTTGGCGGGTGTGCCATCTTTGGCCTGCGAGCCTGATTCGACGATTGTGCCTTCTTCTTCCTCTTCTTCTAGCTTCCTTGACAGGTTTCCAACTCCAGTTTATGATGATGACAGTGAGGATGAAAATACACCTCCGCCTACTCATGTTCCTCCAATTGCACCAGCACCAATACTTCCTCGATGGATCTGTTCAACATGTGAAGCAGCTGGTGATCTTGTTGGTGATCCTAGAGATCAACGTCAAACATGTTCTCAGTTTCAGCGAGCCTCTTTTCTTTTGGCTCAAGTTTTCGAGAATAATGATCCAAAAACTTTTGCAGAAGCTTTAGGAAATCCAGACTGGGATGCAACTATGGATGAAGAATATCATTCCTTAATGGCGAACGATACTTGGGATCTTGTTCCTCTTCCAAAAGGAAGAAAAATTGTCAGATGTAAATGGGTCTACAGAACTAAGTATGCATCAGATGGAAGTGTTGAAAGACTTAAGGAAAGGTTAGTTGCCAAAGGTTTTTCCTAGGTTGAAGGGATTAGCTACAATGAAACATTTGCCCCTGTAGCAAAAATGAACTCCATCCGCCTTATTCTTTCCCTTGCAGCCTTACATAACTGGGAAGTCCATCAAATGGATGTCAAGTTTGCCTTCTTACATGGTGATTTACATGAGGAAATTTGCA
>LPNX010843033.1:266484-280611 GCA_001517045.1 Pseudotsuga menziesii | reverse complement strand
AGGCATGATATGGTTAATTTAAGAGCCTTTTGATTTGTGGGGTATAGTATTTTTTGGTTCTTTCTACTATGGGATTGCCTTAGGGTTGAAAATTAGTATGGCAAAACAAGTTAGCGTTTCCTTAAGGTTGAAAACTAATATGTGAAAACAAGCATCATCATGAATATACATACTAGATTGGCATAAAACTTTGTTTCATAGAACAGTATGGGTGAACAATAGAAGACTACAAATCAATGATAAGTTAGGGATAATCTTCATTATAAAAGGACCTTTGGGTAGGAAGAATAGGGCATCAATTCATTCTCCATGGGAGTCCTTCAACCATTCATCATGATCCCCTTCATTCGTAGGTCTTAAAATATTTACTTTGGGAACAAATTGCTTATACAGTTCAATCAAAGCCATTAGGTATGCAAGACGCTGAAAGTAAGGATATTGTTTCATGTTTCACTTTGGTTTTCAAAAGGAATACTGAAAAGCTAGGAAGTACCAAAGCTAGTCATTATGTGCACGTGGACTTAATGTAGGGAGAGAAGTCATGTCTACTTTTTTGTTCTTGAATGGGAGCAATGATGAAACCACAATAGTGGTTTATAGATGGCAATCACATGGAAACTGTCAAACATTGGGAAGAATCATTGCACTGACAGGGGCCCTTAATGTAGAACAAACTTGGTATTTTAGGGCCAACTAGGGTTGTTACTTCTCTTGTGCACAGGTACAGAGATTTTTAGGGTTGTTTTGTGACCTACGGTTGCAAGGAAAGCCACCAAAGACTGTTATTTGCTATTGATATCCTTCAAGAGACTTCCGAGAATCACCTAAAGCACAATACAACTTGGTTTATAGGGTCTAAAATTAAATGGTATTGGTTTTATTTAGGTTTTTTTACCCCCCTTTTGTGGAGAAAAAGCACCCAGAATTCATGATACTACTATAAATTGTTGTTTAGGAGGTTGGAACAACCCTTATTTATTCCTAGAATGAAGGCTTGAGGCTGTTGGAGTGCCCAGGCCTGCTCTTTATGTCCATATCTATGTCCATAATTGTTTGTTAATGTCATTTCAACCCTCAAATTCAACCAAACATTTCTCAAAGCCTTTTTTTTGTTGTTCGTCACTTTTCATAGTGCTATTCATGCCCAGAACTGCCTTTTAACCCTCCAATTTGGCCCAGATTTAGAGGTATGCCTGTTTGGTGATGGATAACTGCACAAGGGTGCCCAAGATGGTGAAATAGGGTTGCTTCATACCCTTTTTAATTACCAAACAGGTTTGTTTGTGCCCTAAATTCATATGGATGCTGCTATAAGGCATATGAATGAGATTTTAGGGTTGCTTTCACCCACATATTTCTCATTTTCACAGCCATAATTGCAAAGACTACCTCCTATTACCATTGATCATCATCTTTTATTGCTGCAATGTGCCCAAATTTGAAAGTTGGCCTAATTATAGTTGATTTGAGATGCTTTACTATTTGTTGTGACCTTCAGAATGCTCCCAAAGTGCTCAGATTTGTCCCTTTGATGCTCATACTTGATTCTAGAGTTGTTTATGCCCATAGGATTGCCCAACATTGCTCTTAGTGTGACATTGAAAATACCAAGTTTGTTATGGAAGCCCTAAATAGGGCCAATTCACCTTGGTGTACTGGTTTATTGTTAAAGGAAGGCCTTCTCTCATTATTTGAGGAACATTCACGCTTGGAGACACATGCATAAGGGTAGTGTTCAGCCTTACCAAAGGAGAAATTCATCATTTGAAGCATGCTTACACTCTTTTATACACCATTTCATGAGAGATATTACATGCTTGGAGGTTACTCATTGAGCTAGTCCACTTGGAAGGTTGTTCACATGGTTCATGCCCTATTTTGTGAAGAACGTTTTTGTATTTGGGGGATGCTTTATAGATTGACTATTTTGCACATGGGTGGCATATAGGGCCTACAAAGCAAGTTATGTTTTACTCCAAATAGTGTTATGATGTATAGGAATCCTACAAAGCTAATTGACTCGACAATGAAGTAGGTTTAGAGTCTTGATGTTTATATTTCTAGGTTAATTTTTTTTTTGAATTTAAGTGTCATGTGTGTGACCTGTGCATTCCCACATTCACTTAGTCAATTTAGTATGGATTGGGATGAATTGACCATTTTGTTACCGATCCATTCAGTCATACCCTGATTTTCTTGGTTCGGTACCAAACATGTCACTTGAATCGTTTCAAAGGCCGAGTTAGCTCGGTTGGGGGTCAACTCGGTTGACTCGACCACCTTGGTAGAAACACACTTGATTAAATCTGCAACTATTATTGTTGAAAAGCGGGTAGGGCAGTAAAAGGAAAAGGCAATGTTAGGAAAAGGAAATGCAAGCAATAAGTGAGAATGGAGAATTGTATGTAACTAAAAGAGGGGCATACATTAGAATTTTTTAGAATTTCCAGTGTATTGTTGTAGGAATGCCACTATGCAAACAAGGCATTGACTTGATAGTCACAATCCCATTACTATCATAAATTATGGGAGAGATCAGTAAAACATCCCTACATAAATATTAACCGATAAGTATGGTTTTGGTGTTTCATTTGGATAATAAAATCCTATAACAATAGTTGTTATTATGACTCTTAAAGGGTCCTAGATGAGATCTGTGCACTTTTAGGCCCTTCAACTTTCAAGCAAAAGAAGCCATAAACAACAAGTATGTACACCCTAGAAAACATTTAAACGATCATAAAACATATTAGGTAAAATGGATAATCATCTACAACATCACAACATAATTCATGGGAAAACTAAAAACCACTTACAACCATCAAAAGTAAGGGTTACAACAACAACGAGTGTAGAGTAAGGAGAGAGGAGTGGCCAGGAAAATGAATAATCGGGGCAATGTAGCGTGGAAAAGTGACCAGCTAGAAGTTTGGAAGAGGAGATTAATCAAGATTCCTTGAAAAAGGAACTCATGTCAAAGATGCTTTTTGTTGGAAGTGACCAACATACCAACTCCGTATCACTTCTATCCGAAGTAAATGTAGATGAATGCGAAAATATGTTCTTTGAAGGAGATAGTCCATTAAAGGAGAACCTCTAGGTTTTGTACAGACATATATTGGCATAAATTGCAATGTTATATTTGATGCATATGCATAACATATCGCCTCAAGCTTGATAATGTTGAAAGGCCAAAGTACAATGGCCAGAAGCATACATATGAAGCTTATGAAGCCTACCCAATTCATGTTAGGAAAAGGAAATGCAAGCAATAAGTGAGAATGGAGACTTGTATGTAACTAAAAGAGGGAAATACATTAGAATTTTTATTCCCACACCTATCAACCAAACTCATTCTTGACAAGCTTTTTCTTTAACAAGTTTTTTGCTTACAAGTCTTTCCAAGTTTTTTTACTGGTATTTTGCTATGCTTATGCCAAATTTTTGTTTGGCCATGGTGCAGGTAGAGCCAAACAGGTATTTGTCAGACCTTTCTTCCTCTAGTGAAGGGAGTTTGGGAAGGCTAGAGGAAAGTGAGACATCTAGTAGGTCTACATGGGCTAGATCAACTAGATGTCAAAAGATCAGAAGAAAATTCGAGAAATGCATGAATTTTTTTCTCCAAGGAGGGGGGTCATGTTCCTATGATGATGAGACAGTGGGAGACATCGACGTGCCCTTAAGGTACCAACACCTAGTGAAATAATGGGTGCCTAGTGATCTTTCTCAAGTAAACACTGATTTTTGTGTGAATGAGAGGATATATAGAATTGCACCATCATCATTACATGGATTGGGGTTTTTTTGCATGGACGACATAAAGGTTGGATACGGTAGATGTACAGAATTGATGAAGTATGTTGGACCTTGTTACAACTACAGTGATTGGATGCACCTGATCTAATATACACGAAGTATGTGTAGATATGGGTTGTCAGCGAATTATATACAACTGAAAGACAAAGCTCAAAATCAAGGAGCAACGTTGTACATGGACAGAAGGCCAAAAACAACTGGTAATATTGTGGGGTTTATAAACAGTACACAACTAGGGTCTACACTAAAGCAACCCAACTGCATATTCGAGTCACGTGAAGGAAACCATGTCTTTGTATGTGCAATTAAATCAATAGCTACTGGCGAAGAACTGCTTATTGATTACAATTTAAATCGTGTAGATACAAATAATGTTAGTATGGTTGTGGTACAACAAACAATCTAACCACCCTTTTATTAATTATTTTAACATCTATAGGACTTTTCGTTAGCATATAATTGAAATTTTCTACTTTTCATGTTTCCTTATGTAACTTTTAGTATGTTTTTGATGCAGGGTTCTCTCAGGGGCACTTCCATCTTCATAGATGTTTGTCGACCCGAGTCAAGGCAACATGTATACATCAATATTGCCAATCTAATATTAAATTTAGGATGGACATATAGATATGTTGAACTTATAATACAATGGTTTGAATTTATAGTGCGCTATGGACATTATCCGTGGTGGTCAAGGAAATGTTGGTCCCAGTGACCCAACCACTCCACGTACACCACATACTGCTCTCATATTGTCCATTGAACAATCGGCAACATGCTCTATGACACCCCCAAGGGTAGTGGAGGGTGCAGCCGATGTTGCCCCACCCACAACAGATGCTGCAGAAGAAGGGGTGGATGCAGGGTTAGATAGAGATGTGGAAGCATTTCCTGCATCTTCTCGTGTGACTAGCACTGGTTCAATAGTGTGTACATTTTTGGTGAATGAAGAACTGGTTCCAATAAAGATAGAGAGGATTCCAGGTCGTTATAGATTGTTCAATTTAGTTTTTATAATTTGTGTCTAATATACCGATAACATTTTCTAATGTTGACTAATGATGGAATTAATGTTTTGCAGGAAATGATATATTTTATAAACATATGAATGATTTGGCCTTGGAGATCTTCAGGCCCACCATCCGTACAATGTGGAACAAGCAGCCAAAATATTTAAAGGATGATTTGACTAATCACTTGGTTAGTCTGTTTGGAAAAGATACCTTCGATTCATCGAAGGTCCTACAAAAGGCTGGAAAACATCTGAAGATTGTCTGAGACTAGTATAGGGTTCACCTAGAAAAGAACCCTAGGTATGAGTGCCCTCCAATGATTCCATCTATGGAGTGGAAAGCCCTGGTGGAAGATGGAAAAGAGAAGGGCCTAAGAAAATCAGGAAAGATACCACTAGGTGGAATAGGGAGGTATGCAATACATTCCAAAATGTAGTGGTAAGCCTTATTATTACTAGTTTTTATATCAATTTTGGTACATAGACTAATGTATTTAAAAAATTAATTAGGCTCTCGGGCACATCTAAGGCCACAAAGGAAAGAATTGAAAAAATTGGCCAACATAAGCTTGGGCCTGGTGGTTACTCCAACTTGGCGGCCCGATATGTAAGTATCGCAAAACCCGAATCCGCATCCAAATATCATACATATTATTATTTTTGATTTGTTCTAACAAAAGGCTTTAAAATTAATGTCACCATGCAAATATGAAGGTCGACTGGTTCAAAGAATTGCCCAGTGCGGATTACATGAAGCTTGGCTTCGAACATGGTTTCAATGCTGTTGTTGAACACTGGAGAAGCTTGTCTGGGAATACTGTACGATCTTTTGCTAATCCATCTGGTGCCCAGGTATGTGAAAACTGAATAGTTTAATGATAATTTATTAATGCTCATGCAATTTGTTCCTTATAAATAAATTAATATAAATTATTTATTCCTTTTTGTGCAGGAAAGTAATGATCCCGTTCATGTTGAGGATGTAGTACATGACCAACCAAACAAAGATTATGCTTCTCATCCTGGTAATGAATTTATTAATGTGCTACTATTTTTTATAGACCATTGCAGATGATGAACATTAATTCTAATTCTACTCAATTCAACTGCAGAGCATGTAGATGCAAATCATAACACGGAACAGGTTGGGCCTGTACGAGATAATGTTGAACATGTTGATGTGCCCATGGGAGGTAAAAACACACATTCATAATGTATTTTTAAATGAATTACTCATATTTATCAAAATATAAATATATTAATGAAATATTTTGACATTATTGCAGAAATTCATTGCCCCTCGCCTGAACTTCAACCTTGCGAGCAGACTAGTAGGGATACCGATAATCAGATTCCTGAAGATGTGACTCTAACTAAATATTTAAAGAGAAGAAAAGTAAAAAGGAGGTAACTAAACAAATTTTGAGTAATTCTTATTTATAAAAAAAAAAACATTTAATGGTTTTTTCCTCTGTTTCATGAATGAATGTTTGAATGAATGCTTTACTGAATGGTTTACTAATTTTTTTTCTGCCATTGACTAAATTAATGTTTTAATGAATGGTTTTTTAGTTGTTGAATGTTTGAATGGTTTAATGAATGGTTTAAAGAATGATTTAATGAAAGCATCTTTCAACTATTGAGTGAAATAATTTGCAGTAGATGCATTATTATTTGGATTGTGAAATAGTGAAATAAATTGTTATTTGCAAGTATATGCATTGGGTTTAGGGAGTTGAGAGTGATGTGAGCAGGGGGGGGGTTGGGGAGGAGGGGCCATAAGAGCTTCCAACTTCACTTGGTTGGTCCTATTTAGTAGAGAATATTAAATTATTCTTGAAACTGAGAGGAGCTCAATGAATGGTAAGGAAGAATACATTAAAAACATATATTTCTATAATTTTAGTGTATAATTTTCACTATTGCTATTTGACTCCTCCATTGGATCTTGTTACAGATAGCGTTGAGAAACATTTCCATAGTTAAGAGGTAAGAAATGGCGTTTTGATTAGATCGATGGCCTTATATACATAGTATTTTTGGTTATCGATGTTTTATCAGGTGATATATTCTTAACAATTAATTTACTTTAATAGTTGAATAGTATTGTAATTTACATTGTAATAGAATTGTATTTATTTAGATTGGTTTTGTTATTTTCATAAACAAACATAAATTTATTTGATGGGTCCTAACATGAAACTATTGCAACAGGACAAAAAATGAAGTATGTTGAATGATGTTTTGAAAGGTAAAACATAAGAAGACAGTGTGAAGATCCACAAATCAAGGTATAATTATGTTTTCTTTTGTTTGTTTGAGCTATATATTGGGTATTTATGAATGTGCAAAAACATACATTTAGTTGATGATGATGATTACCATACATTGAGGGAAACTTTGTTATATCTGATCTAAACAATTACCTTAAATATTTTGATTTATCATGATAACTGGCCCCTTGGTAATACTTTACCAATACCATATAGCAAAGACAACAAAATTAAATCTAGGCATTTCATTACAAGAAATATGATAGGAATTTCAGTTTGATGGGAATATGAAAGGTCAAAAGACAGAAAAAGATAGATAGACTTGTGAGGAAAATGGTATTTGAAGCGTTGTTTCCCTATTATTCTGCATGAGTATATTGTTATCTACCCCAGTTTATCTTTCTCTAGTTGTTTTGTAATTTGTTTCTTAATATCATATCTTGTTCAACTTTCATGTTTGATTGTGCAGTGGAAAACCTATGTTTATATTTGTGCTTATCGATGTAGGTTGTGAGTTGGGCATGGTACACATTGGTATTTTTAGTTTCCATTGTAACTTTTCACCCCAACATCATTGTGCACTTTATTACTCATAATTGCTAATTTGTTACAAAGTCTTCTTTGTGCAAATATTTTATTGGGCATTTATATCTTTCGGTATTGCTTCCAATTTATCACCGAGTTTAAAGTGGTCACTTAGAGCAAACATTTGAACTCTGGAATACAAAATAAGAATGACTGCATTGATAATTATGGTAACAAAGTATTGAGATCTGCTTGAAAAAATAAATATCTATTTGCTACTTTATTTCTGGAAGGCATTGTTTGAATACTTAAGTTATAAAAACTGTTTATTTTTGTTGTTTTCAGGAAATCCTCCAGAGGTATCCAAGGCCTGACAAAGAGTATCAGTCATTTTCACTGATTTACAATGATAGATCACTAGATTTGGTATGACATCTTTTCACTGAAGGCAACATTTCCACATTTGTTAGAAATAGTTTCGAGGTTCTTTCCCAAGGAAAATATGTTTTATTGAAGAAAGCCCGTTTGCAACCATGACTTTTGGTGGTGTTGATCCTAATCACTTCAAGGGTAAACATCAATATGCTCCTGTTACTCGAAATAGTTACTGGAAGGTATGTAATAGAATCATGTTAGTTTTCCAAGTTTAAGATTGACTGTATTTAAGGATAAACACATGCATACCATGTTCTTTGTATGAGTCAATATAGTTACTAGTAGGTATGTCATGGGATTAATATACTCTAATAAATCGATTTTTCTATTTCCTTCAGTTTGACATGGGAGACTTCCTCATTGATTATCAATCAACAGGTCAACATACGGTCCATCTTATTTAATTGGGCACATGATTGCTTCTTAAGGAATCTTATGAAAATATTGATGGAATTTTATGAACATTTTGTTGCAGGTTTCTGTGCTAGAGGTTGTGTTTCTATTGCAAATTCTGGAACCTTTTTGCTAGCTGGTCCATCGGTAAAGCATGCATACCTTTGATCTTTTGTAAATTTCTTGTATAAGTTAGTGGTGTTTTCTAGGTCTGTGGACGATATGCATGATTGTTGTAAAGCATAAGTGTTTCATAGACACACCAAGGATATAGGGCAGAAAAAGCTATTTCAGAATCATAACCAACAGAGTATTATCATTTAAACCATTTTTCTTTGAAATCAACAGTAGTAAACAATTTTATCAGCTAGCAAGTGTAAGTATTAACAACCATCATGTATCATCACATAGGCATTATTATCATCATTTAGATTAACTATAAATACTACTGTATATCAACATGAATTACCGACTAAGTTAACCATCCTTTTAAGGGTTTATACAAGTACTCCTTAGCCTGAAAAGAATGCTTTTGGAAGGCAGAATTCAATGATATTGTTGAGATTTCCCCATAGCTCAAATATGACCCTAACTTGGTTGATTTTTGCAGGTCTGTTTGATAGGTTTTAGGGATAGAAACGATAGTAACACTGATCAGTAAGGAAAGAATCCCTAATTTTCCCTACTAAACAATTAAATGGGGTCGTTGTAATGCAGAAAGTAACCTTTTATCAAGGCCAAATTATCCCAACCCTTGAAACATGTCAAATATGAAACCCTAACTCTGAATTTTGACCTTTTTATTTAGTTTGCTTCTCAAGTTCGTGGATGTAGACAAGAAGATAGGTGATGCACTGGAGGATCTAGGGATAAATAGGTAGGCCAAAATTTGAGGGTGGCTTAGAATTTGAAAATTGTTGTTATTTTGGATTATTGAATTTTATAAATTTCTAAGGTTTTCTAGTTTATAAAAAGATAGTTCTAATCTAACACTACAATAATCACGCAAATGCGTCTATTTACACATGAAATACTAAAATTTGATCAAAATGACAAATATTAGGGTTTTTGTGAAATTTTACTTCAAACCCAAGGCCATGAGGGATGGTGATCAACCTCCCTCTTGGAATATTTAAGGCTCACCAACTAGGACTTCCAAAAACAACCTCTAGGGTTTGTTGGAGGATCCTAATTAGGGAAAAATTCAGATATCTAAGGACAAACAAGAGAAAAATCCTTCAAGAGGATGTTTTATAACATGTAAAAGTTGACAAAAGCTGGTAAAAAGCCCTAATTTAGAGAAAACACATCATTACAACCACCATTCAATCCATAGAAGCACAATTTCACCAAACTTTACCAATGGAGCAACCAAGAAAACCCTAGATCCTCCTTGTGCTTGTGTTCTTCCAATAATGCTAGCATCAATCTTGCATGTGCATGAAACCCTAGAATCCACCCATCATTTTACCATAAATCCAAAGAAGAAATAGTAATATATTTGATAAGTTTCCTCTGTGAATCCATAGGCAAGCCTATATTAGAGCATGTTCTTCGCATTAAATATTTTTCTAGATCCATTGATTTGCAGATAATGGTGCTTCCACATGATTTAGTATTGTAATTGCAAGAGGAACTTCACAAAAATTTATAGATTCTCAACCAGTCGTAAAAGGACAAGCAAGCATACATTTACCAGAATCCCAACAACTATTTAAAGGATCAAATACAGTCACCTGTCTATTCTATTGAACAATCATAGAGTGAAATTATGTTGCATATAACTTGATTTTAGCTGTGTTACTGGATCCACCACCCTAGTGTGTAGGATCCGCTAACAATTGCAACAGGTTGATCTACCTTAGCTACCAAACTAGGCATATGTGTTTTTTCGGTGGAAGGACTGTTAATGTTCAAAGGTGTTACTGAATCTGTAATACCTCTAGTCGATGCAACTCTTCTTGCAATGGGGACCATAAGAAGAGAGTTTGATCTATCTTGGCCAAATGAAATTGAAGGCTGGACTTGTTCATTCTGCAGACCAAGATCACTTGAATTGATTCCAGTCACTAAGGTAGAAAGAGTTGACATACCTAGTTGTTTCTCCCTCTGTTTACTGACTACTGTAGAGGATTTCATGTTATATGATGGTCCAAGAGAAGTAGTAGACACAGATACAAATGTGAGAGGTTGTGATAGTTCCCCTGATTTTGACAACGGTGTTGACTGCAGAGCACCTCTAACCTCTGTTTTTTGGAATTCCCTAGAATTTTTGACCAATTTTATAATTTGGAAAAGGTCATGCCTTTTTTTACCCTTTTGACCTAGTTGGCCCTTTCTTCCTTAAGGTGCGATATGCTATTGCACGATATGATATAGCATATCGGTCACTTTTTCTGCACTTGTTGCATTTATGAAGTTCTTTGTAAATAACGAAACTTCTCTCTGGACCTTATATTTAATTGACAACTAAATTATTTTTCTATCCTTTATATTGTCCTGAGTTCTTCTCAAGTGATTTATATCTCCATTGGGCATCCACAAACTACTTATATTTTACATTTTAGTCCTTCGGTTGACTTGGACTTGAGCATGCATTTTATTTATATGTTTGACAAAATGATTCTATATCATCACTCATTTGGACATGTTGAGTGAAACTCTATCATATCTAAAACACTAATTAGATTATTTTGATGCATAAAATTCAATGATCACCGGCAGAGTGTGTGCTCTAGAATGAAAAGGATATATAGAAGCATACCATAGTGATATGTTGTAAGAGTTGTCAGGTAAAGAACTGTAAATGAAAAGGATATAGATTATTTACATATTTATTGGAATACTCTCCACCATTATCTATGTGAAGGATATTGATCCCCTTACTAGATTGTTTCTCTGCAAGAGCTTTAAAATCTCGAAGAAAAGCAAACACATCAGCTTTGTGTTTTAAGAAGTAGACCCCTGTGTATATAGAGATGTAATCAATGAAGGTTAGAACTTAGTACGTATATTTATTTATTCATAGATAGGTGAGGAAAGGGACCAGTAATGTCACCGGGCACAAAATCAAGAAGTGATGTGGCTCTCTTAGCCTTTCCTTTCTCAAATCTCTCTTCAAGCTGCCTACCAAGAGTATATATTGGACAAACTCCATCTAAGAAGGATATAGGTGGCTACCCCACTATCCCATATTATTTGATTGATTGATGCAATTAACGTAAATTAATATGCCCAAACATATCATGCCATAACTTACTAACATCATTAGAATGCATTAACAGAGCTAAAGTAGGAGTTTTAAGCAAAAACTTTGAAAAAACATACAATTTATTTTTGTGATCAACTTTTCTAAGTGAAATCTTTCAATTTTTTTTTGTTAAATCTGCCAATAGGCATCGCTTTTCTAACAGTGTTTCGACGCTTCTGTGAAACATCCGACACATGAAGGCGACGCTGAACTGACACTTTGTATTAACCTTCCGATGGCAGTGTCATGACTGCGACACTTCATCCCGTCGGACGACCGATGCTTCAAGTGTCAGCAGGCATAAAACATTTGACGCATTCTTGATAAAAACATTGGCGGCATTGCCATGACTCTGACGCTTCTACCCGTTGGAAGGCCGACCCTTCAAGTGTCGGTAGGCATCATATTTTTGACGGTTTATGCAAGTTTTGATTGACACTTTGAAAGAGAAAACTGTTGAATAGGTGACACCATGGTGTGTCGGATCTTCGACCCACTTTGGTAGCCTGTCGAATATCCGACGTTATGCCATCGACGACAAAAAAAGGTGTATGTGTCGAATATGCGACAGAGAAGTGTCGAAATTCAGACATGCAAGGTGTCGGATTTTGTGTTGAAATTCTATTGTGCATACAATCGAAACATGTGGCTTGGATAAGAGCATCCAATCATATATTACACCACAAAATATCTATCTTATATATTTATAACCATGGCTAAGTTAAGAACTTCAAATATAAACCTTATAACATGGTTATGTGTGTATGCTTTAAATAATCGTGGTGATAGGACTGACATATAATGCCTTCATGGTTACACCAAGGTCCATCCCCTCTCCATCATATACCATAGTATATAATTATATAATAACAATATCACCATCCCATACTAATACCTTAGCGCTAGGTTAAGCCAAGGTCATCAAGATAATCATAATCATAACATGGGACTACATATTAAAAGCATTAAATTGTAATCCATTGTAATCCATAAATTATAGTTAAAACCTTATTATATAAAATTAGCACCATGAACATCAAGGATCATAAAGAATTACCTTAAGTCCAAAACATGTGGTTCCATGCCATTCATAAGTATGTAAACTCTCACTTCTTATTAATATTAAAAGGTCGCCATATGGAGGACCATACGCTTACAAACCCTAAACCTCTCACGCTTAGGGGCATGTCTTTACATACATAGTATAAACTATGTTGAGGCAAAAGCCTTGAAAGTATAAGATAAATAAATAAGGAATAGGTAAAATAAAGTACATCACCTGCGTGAACATGGCTAAAGGTTCTAGAAGGAACTAGCTAGGGTAGGCATCAACAAACCTGTCATAACTAGTAAGACCAAGATATTAAAACTAGTAGCAGTAAAACATAGGATTTTACTATGTAAATGTAAAAGTAATGCTTGTATTTTTTTTATTTATGATTTTTAGGTGTGTTACATCATGGTACCAGAGCATTGTTACAACACTAGGCCTAAATCAGCTCAACACTAGAACTACTACAGAAAACAAAAAACTAACTTCTATTTTATTTTGATTAAATTCTCTTATAAATAGCAAAGAGAAGAACAACTATATTTTTCATGAAATATGGAATATGCAGAGATGTCTGCAGAAGAGGAACATCACCCATAAAATCCTTTAAATAACAAATATGGTAACTTAAGGGATGGAGAAATTTGGATAGACTTAAATGACAGTCATCTGAACTAAAACAAACTATCAAAGAGTGAAGGTTTGAACTGAGAAAAGTTAAAGAAGATAACAAGCGAATTATAAAGGCTTAGGAATAACTAAATGCTATTTTGTTAGCTGAGATCCATAATGATGAAAAATACAAAAATTGTGGAAATTGAACCCAGGTGTTAGAACAATTACACTCACAAAAATTGCCAATTACACATGCAAATTACTCACAAAGGAGACTGAATATGGAGCAGAACACTAATCTGTATTGAATAAGTGTACAATAGCCAACCCTGTGAAGTCATAGGCTGCCACAATAAATAATTACATGAGAGATTCGAATGCATAAGGATGCCATTCGAATTTGGTCAAAAGCAGGCTTACTAAATCTAAGCAAATCCCCCATATGTGCATAAAGCACTTTCCAAATCTGTCTAGGAGCTCACGAATTGGAAAAATCAATTAGGCAAGATAATAGATGATGGAAGGACAACTCATACATGTTTTTCTTAGGAGAAAAGTGTGGAGGATGATGAGGACAAAAAACAAGTTAACATCACCTAGTCAAACTTTCCCAATTGCCTTAAAACTCAGAAAAAGCAGGAAATAAAGCAGAGAAAGCAGACATGCGCTAGGAAGGCCAGGAATAAAGCAGATTTGATTCCAAGTGGTTTCCCAAGTGCTCCATGACTCAAATTTATCAAGTTTGACCACTTTGGAT
>LPNX010843033.1:156598-263963 GCA_001517045.1 Pseudotsuga menziesii | reverse complement strand
AACATACAATACATTGCTGAACTTACCATGGTCAAGATCAATCCTCCCTTTGCCCAAAATTTCAGTGAGAGAGTCATCTCCCAGTACAATTGGTGGACCTTTCTNGCAAATTCTTAGCCTCCATCATGCAGGTTGCCATCTCTTCCAGTGATCTGTTCTTCCTCTCAGCAACACCATTCTGCTGTGGTGTGTAAGGGATAGAATGCTACATCTGAATACCTACATCTGCACAATATTGAATGAACTCAGATTTGACATAATNTCCTTGGTTGAAACCATATGTCTTGAAGCTCTAGAATCAATGATGAAACTAGGTGAGCTTGATGTGCCAGCAACCAATGCATGAAATCTCTCTCTATCTTCTGAATTTGATCCTCCTTCCCTCTTCTTTGAGCTGTCTGGAAGGGAGATGCCATTCTTCTCCAGGAATTGGGTCAGCATGTCTATTTGCTTCTTCATGCAGGAGCTTTCAGAATGATTTCCCTTACTGCAATATGTGCACTTGCTCATTTCTCCTTTGTTCTTCTTCTTCTGGGGGTTCTTCTTGGAACCTTGAGGCTCCTCTGGAGACTTGTTCTTGTCTCTCTTTTGCTCAGGTGGATTTTTATATTTGTTCTTTCTTTTTGAATCCACCCTCAAATCTCTAGCAACCAGAGCTTGGTCTTTGGATGGTTTGATGGTGCCTATCATCACCAA
The DNA here is from genome assembly GCA_001517045.1 of Pseudotsuga menziesii. NCBI lineage: Eukaryota > Viridiplantae > Streptophyta > Pinopsida > Pinales > Pinaceae > Pseudotsuga > Pseudotsuga menziesii. Next base: position 263,267 of record LPNX010843033.1, on the reverse strand, counting down.
TTTATCTTGTTCTTGTGTGAGAGATTCCATGAAATCTGCAAGGCTAGGCATTTTCCAGGCTCGAGCTGTCAACTTTGTGGCATAAAAGGTCGAAACAAACATTGAATGGTCAGGGCCAAGCTTCGAGAGTATGGAAAAAACCAGTTGCTCATCTTTCTTTTCGATCCCACATTGTTTTAGCTACAAAACAAGTGCTTTGAACTTGGAAAAATAGAGTTGCAGGGATTCAAAGCTATTGGGACTCAGGGAGATCAATTCATTTTCAATTTGATGTCCCCTCATCTCATCTGTATTACCAAAAAGATCAGAAATATTCTCCCATACATCATTCGGTGATGTTAATCCATCAAGATGGAAAAGGAGGTCTCTGGATATGCTCAGACACAGGAGACCATAGGCCTCATCCCTCCTGTTGTGTTATTTAATCTTCTCTGCAACTGCATTGGGCTCTACTTCTGTTGCCATAGTCACTCTGTAGAGGAATTTCACTCTCAACATTATCTCCATCTCTGCTTTCCATTCAAATAATTTAAATGGAGTCAAGATGATCTTCTGAGATTGATCCATAGCTCAGAAATTGTCCCTTCAGTCAGCAGAATGCTCCTAGTCAATGATGTCAAAACTGCAATAACAAATTGGAAGGATAGAAATTGATCTACAAAGGCTCTGATACCATGTGGAAATTGAAACCAGGTGTTAGAACAATTACACTCACAAAAATTGCCAATTACACATGCAAATTACTCACAAAGGAGACTGAATATGGAGCAGAACACTAATCTGTATTGAATAAGTGTACAATAGCCAAACCTGTGAAGTCATAGGCTACCAAAATAAATAATTACATGAGAGATTTGAATGCATAAGGATGCCATTCGAATTTGGTCAAAAGCAGGCTTACTAAATCTAAGCAAATCCCCCATAGGTGCATAAAGCACTTTCCAAATCTGTCTAGGAGCTCACGAATTGGAAAAATCAATTAGGCAAGCTAATAGATGATGGAAGGACAACTCATACATGTTTTTCTTAGGAGAAAAGAGTGGAGGATGATGAGGACAAAAAACAAGTTAACTTCACCTAGTCAAACTTTCCCAATTGCCTTAAAACTTAGAAAAAGCAGGCAATAAAGTAGAAAAAGTAAACATGTGCTAGGAAGGCCAGGAATAAAGCAGATTTGGTTCCAAGTGGTTTCCCAAGTGCTCCATGACTCAAATTTATCAAGTTTTACCACTTTGGATGTGTGGAGGACAACTTGCATAAGGTGGAATATGGAAACTAGGCAAATAAGACAAAAATTGGATTAATTAATGTCTAAGGTAGCTAACTATGGGTTGATTATTGTAACAAAAATAAGGAATTTGAATAAGAAATGCTTAAAACTGCACCTTACAAACGTAAGGGCATAAATATGGAATTTTCGAGCCATAAACCTGAAACTTCAAGTGAAGAGTTAGTTAAACATCATAGAAAACAACAAGAGTCAAGCGAAAGTAGTGATGATAACAAAAAGAAAAGGAAATACAAACCCTATGAGGAAATATCCGAGGAGTTTAAGAAAATTAAACCACCCATGTTTAATGGGGAAATTGAGAAGGGAAAAGAGGCAGAAGCCTGGTTATCTGGAATGAAAAAGTATTTTCAGATATACAACTACTCAGATGAATTAAAGGCTAAAATGGCCATCTATAATCTAGCTGGAAAAACAAATATATGGTGGAAATACATAAAGAAGGTTAAAGGGATAACAGATAGATATGTAACTTGGGAAACATTTAAAAAACTCTTTAAAAGAAGGTACTTATCAAAACAATATTATGAAGAAAAGTAAAAATAATTTTATGAACTAAGGCTAGGAACCTTGACGATGAAAGAACTCCGCAGTAAGTTCTTGGTCCTACTTCATTATGTTACTTATATAATTGACGAGAAACATAAAATACAACGGTTCCTCAGCTTTTTTCCCATCATGTTCAAAGAACGGATTGAGTATGACAATCCAAAGACGCTAGAGGAAGCAACAAGGAAGGCAAACTTCTGTTATGACCAAAACAAGAATAAAAGGGAAAATCTACCAGCTTGGAAGAATAAAAGGCCAAATAATTTTGATCCTAGAAATAAGCAGAATAAGTTCCATAAAAAAACAAAGGCTTAAAATCCCAAAATTATGTAGTAAAAGAACCTTCTACTGTCCTTAATAGGAACCCAACACATAAAGAACCCTTAAAATGTTGGGAGTGTGGAGGAACAAACTAATTTAAAGATTGTCCAATAAGAAAAAATAATTTTAATGTTCATTCTATCCAAGAAGCAGTTACAATTGGGGACATGGCAAGGAGCATGGCCATAATCCGCACTGCATTGGAAAAATGACAAGCATACCGCCAGACTTCTATGGTCAAAATTGAAGGTATGACAAACAATCAACCTATATCTATTTTAATTGATCCAGGTGCAAGCCTAAGTTATATATCACTTAGAATAGTTGAATTATGCAAATTGGTACTAGGAAAGTTTGATAAGTCATGGATAGTACAATTAGCCATTGGTACAAAACATAAAGTTACTAGTATTGTTAGAAATTGTAAATTGATGATGAATGATTTCCCTATGCATGTTAATGTAAATATTTTGCCATTAGGATCCTATGATTTATTAATAGGAATGGATTGGCTAGAAGAACATAAAGTTGTGTTAAACTGTTTTGATAAAACCTTTACATGTACTAACGATAATGGAGATAATATACAAGTAAAAGGGATCCCTAGGAAGGTTACCATTAGAGAAATCTCTGCGTTACAAATGAAAATATCAGTAAGAAAATGATGTAAATTATTTGCGGTATATATAATGGATGATATTGAAAATGATAACAAACTTAAACTAGAATACATACCAGTCTTGAAGGAGTTTGAAGACATCTTTCTAGAAGAAGTCCCTGAACTTCCTTAGAAAAGAGACATTGACTTCATGATTGATCTAATACCCAAAGAGGTACCAATATTGAAATATCCATACCGAATGAATATAATAGAACTTACAGAGCTGAAATCACAACTACAAGAACTAATCGATAAAAAGTACATTCGACCTAGTGTCTCTTCCTAGGGAGCATCAATCTTGTTTGTGAAAAAGAAGGACGACACATTAAGATTATGTTAAATAAAATGACCATTAAGAATCTATACCCACTCCCTGGATGGATGATCTATTTGATCAATTCCACGGAGCAACTATATTTTCAAAGATAGAATTAAGGTTTGGTTATCATCAAGTACGAATAAAAAGTGATGATATATTTAAAACAACATTCAGGACCGACTATGGTCATTATGAGTTTGTCGTAATGCCTTTAGGATTGAAAAACGCACCTACTGCGTTCATGTGTTTAATGAACAACATACTAAGAAATTACCTAGATAAGTTTATGGTTTTCTTCATCGACGACATACTAATCTACTCTAAGAACGAACAAGAACACAAGGAGCATTTAAGAATAGTTTTGCAAGTACTAAGAGAACAACAAATTTACACAAAATTTAGTAAATGTTATTTCTTTAAAGATAAGATTTAGTACCTTGGACATGTAGTGTCCAAGGATGGAATATCAGTTGATCCAAAAAAATAAATGCCATCTTGGAATGGCTGGTTCCTAAAAATGTAACCAACATCAAATCATTTATGGGGATTATTGGATACTACCGAAAGTTCATCGAAGGCTTTTCTAGGATCGCCTACCCCATAACCTCATTACAAAAGAAGGTAAAATTTTTTAATGGACTGAAAAATGCATGGAAAGCTTTAAAAAACTAAAACATATATTGACTACCACCCCAATCCTAAAGATTGATGATCCATTCAAGGACTTCGTCGTATGTATCGACGCTTGTAAGGAAGGACTAGGTAGAGTTTTATTTCAAGAAAACTATGTTGTGGAATATGAATCTAAGAAAATAAAAGAACATGAGAAAAACTATGTAACACATGATTTAGAACTTGCTGCCATAATTCATGCCTTAACAATGTGGCGACATTACCTAATTGAAAGGAAATTTCTACTTATGTCAGATAACATAAGTCTTAAATATTTATTTGACCAACAAAATTTGAATCTAGGACATGTTAGATGTATGTCCTTTTTAAGCGAATATGATTTCGAAATCAAACATATAAAAGGAAAAGAAAATAAAGTGGTAGATGCTTTAAGTCGTTATGCAAATTTACTATTTGCAAGCAACAGCTATGAATCTGATCTGGAAAATCGGATTCTAAGCGCTGAAAATTCTGATAGAGAATATCATATATTAAAAGAAAAGACTGCTAAAAATGAACAAAATCAAGTAAAAACAGATTTCAACCTAAACAAATAAGGATTGTTGTTGCATAAAAACATGTTGTACATACCACATAACAAAAATTAAACTTATAGTCATGGATGAGCTACATAAAAGTCCATATTCAAGGTATCCTGGATACAAGAAAATGATCACCATGTTTAGAAAGGACTTCTTTTGGCCAAACATGAAGAAAGAGGTGGCTGAATACTTAGCTTGCTGCATAGAATTTCAGTAAGTCAAAGAAGAACATCAACATCTAGTAGGACTATTGCAGCCACCACCCATTCCAGAATGGAAGTGGGAAACAATTAGGATGGATTTTATAACAGGTCTACCGAAGAATTTCTGACAGCATGACTCAATCATGGTCGTGGTCAAAAAATTAATTAAGGTTTCTCTTTTTATTCCTATTAAATCTACCTATAAATATTTTAACATTGCAGATATTTTCATGAAAGAAAATTTCAGATTATGTGATGTACCGAAAGTAATAATCTCGGACAGAGATGTAAAATCCACCGAGAATTTTTGGAAAACATTATTTAAAGGGTTAGGTACCCATCTAAAATTCAGTATTGCATATAATCCACAAATGGATGGGAATACTGAAAGAGTAAATCAAGTCCTAGAGGACACGCTTATAATGTACGTCATGGATAAACCAGGTAACTGGGAAGACTACCTCCACTTGGTAGAATTATATTATAATAATATTTTTCAAGTTTCTACAGGTATGAGTCTATTTGAAATATTATATGGGCGTAAGTGTAATACTCCAATCTCATGGAGAAATCTAGTTGATAGATTACTGTTAGGACCTGACTTATTAAAAAATATGGAGCTAACCATGAAACATGTACAACAAAACTTGAAGGCTGCCCATGACAGAAAGAAAAGTTATGCTGATTTAAAAATAACTCCTAGAGAGTTCTAGGTGGGTGATCATGTGTATATAAAGGTAAGTCCCAAGAAAATTACCTTGAGATTGGGCAAGTATTCAACACTGGCACCCAGGTATGGCTAGTTGAAATTTTAGCTAAAGTAGGGCCAGTTGCATACTAGTTATCCCTACCACCCAATATTAAAGTGCATAATGTGTCTCACGTTTCTATATTAAAAATATATGTTCATGATGTTTCTCATGTGATTGATTGGAATGTAATCCAGGTGGAACCTGAAGGAGAGTTCCAAGTTGGGCCGAAGCGCATTCTCGACATGAGAGAAATTTTACTTCTGAACCATACCATCAGACAAGTCAAGGTGCAATGGAAGAACCTTAGTCCAGAAGAAGCTACTTGGGAGATGGAAAGTAATGTGCAGGAGGCATATCCAGACCTATTCCAAGAGGCTGAAGTGGAAGAATAATTTTTTTTTTTATAAAACCGAGAACGATGTTATCTTCTAAGGGGAGGTGTAGGTAATACCCCCTAAATTAATAATTATTATTAATTATGTTGGGAAAATACTTTATTTATTATTTTATTATTTTTGACAGAAAATTCAAGAATAAAACATTTTTGTAATAAACATTTTTATTTAATAAAATATGCTAAAGGGGGTCAAAGGTGGATATAGCTGTTGAAGAGTGTTTGCTGAACCAGAAGAGGAAAGAACATGTGGGAAAATCCACTGAGTTAGAACACGATATGCAGGAGGCATCATCTCGAAATATCGGATGACATCTCTTAGTTGAGTGCTAAAGAGTGGGAGGCTCATAAATGGCCATGTCTTGGGAAAAATACTATATATTAGTGTTTCCATAAGAAATAGGAGGCTAGCATTGGATGAGGATTAACATCTGTGAAATGCAAGAGATGAGGCATTGAATGATTTTTCTCTTGTGGTTCAACGAATAGGCTCGGGGGTTCTAGACCAAGCAACTTGGCTACTCTGGGAGTTGGTTGGGAGGAACAACTTCTCCACTTTTGTTTTCCCAGCGTTGGTGCTAGGTTCATAGTTTATGTTTTTAAATGCTGTAGAATATGTTTAAATCCTAGATCTGAAGTAGGTTAATGTAAATCCTAGTTTGTTTTCAGTTAGCTTACTGATGCTATATTTGTATCCTGTACCTAATGGAATGAAATCATCTATTTCTAAATATTTATAGCGTATTCCTACATTCGACTATATATTTCCTGTTTGTATCAATTTCCTAAATATTTTCTTAATGTGCATTTACGTAATTAAATTGTCGAATTAATTTATGATTCTTGTTTACAGTATAGATTTGCAATATTCAATGTAAGTGAATGGAATCCAGTTACATAATATTGATCCAAATTTCCTACATGAATTAATAGTATTGGATTATAATATATTATTATATAGATATGTTGTATTTAGTATATTTATAGACATAATTCATTTAAATAATATTAATTGTATTATAACTCATAAGATTTAAGTTAAAGTATTAGAATCAAATAAGATCTATACAGGAAAAGACATTGTTGCTATCTTAGTTACTTACATAGAAATACTTTAATAAAACTATACGTATCCCTTAATCCATCTTGGGTATCCTAACAATTAACCCATAATTACATTACTCTTCTCATCCACTAAAGCCTTCAAATTAACGCTAGATTAAGATCCAACAATCATTATAACAAAATCATGGATGCAAGATTACAATCAAATCCCATCAAACCGTAAGATCAAATCAAATAAGAAACAATCACATACTAAACAATTTACGAAGATCGTGGGATCCTTTCACCTCATAATAATTAATGAAATTACAGAGTAGTAGAGCAAATGTAAGGATTGAAGATCCTATTGTTTAAAAATCTTCAAAATGTGCATAGGATAGTAATAATACCAAATCTTAACTTTACTTCAAGATATCACAGACCCTAAGGGTCATGTTAATAAACATAACCAACACCGTATTGACAAGCTCGTAATTCCACATCATGGCTACCCTAGTTTATATAGAGGCAAAGCTTTGATTAAGTATACACCACTTTACAATACATTACAGAGATCATGGGGTTGAGTCTCTCAAAGGTAACTATTTAAAATACAGTTTGTTGTTAGAGAAAACAAACAAAAACATAATTGCATGCATAAATCATTAACTATATTACAGAACAAAACACATCCAAATGGTTGTAAGGCCATGTTAAATGGTCACCACTACTTGCAAACCAATGATTCATAATTTCTAAACAGTCATAGAACCTACATGGTATAGTAAATCTCACATGCTAAAAGAATGTATACAGGATGGTCGTAATCCCATTCATGGCCACCATTAAATCTTACACAAGTTTAAATTCACGTTATAGACGGAAAACATCACAACGAAATTATCAATTAAAACAACATTTGTTTTATTAACCACTATTTCATACGGTCATAATACCATTGAGGATGGCTACTATAAGTCAAATAGTTTTACACAAGAATAAACCCTTAATAAAAATAGCATAGGATCCAGGGCTAGGTTGCTCTGTTTTCAATAGTTTACACAAGGAAAACTAAGAACAATAAATACATCTACGATAATGACAGACGTAGAATGGCCGCAAGGCTCTACAATGAAAGTTAATCCCTAAGGGTTTCCTGTCACAACATTGTATTTTTCCTTTAAGAGAAACTTATCTTAAATTTAGTGGTAACCTTCACCCTTGTTCCCATGCCCTTATTCAACTCCACTTGTGAAAATTTTAGACCAGAGTATTAAACTGCATGTTAACCTGTGTAAAAATTAACTAAAGGGGAATTTTGTTTTAAGATTAAAAAGGGAGTTACCTGGAAATTTGGAAACATGAGTGTGGGAGGAGGGGTCATGTCACCTCCTTCTCCAGTGCCAAACATACAATTTTCTGATTCCCAGTCAGGAATCATCACATTATAATTTTATTCTAAAATCCAGTAATAAACACAAAAATGATTGAAAACCTACCTTGGCATTTGGCAATGAGGGCCAGGGGTCACCTCCTCCGAGCACCCTTATTCCTCCACATCCTTCATTTCACCAAACAACATATCAGTAAACAAAGCTAAATCTATCCTTTACAAACCAAATGCAAGGTTAAGTGACAAGCTTTACTCACTTGTTGAAATAGTCTGGTCGCATGGAAAAACGTTGGTAGGCTCGTTGAAGCTCCGATGTCGGGAGGTAGATTGTTGAGGAATCCTTCTAAATCAGTTACCTCCAAAAATTCCATTAATGTAGTAAGAACGAAGAAAACAATGCCATTTACACAATAAACCAAAGCAAGTTTTAAGCGAAGTAGAGCTTGGCCTCAAACAACCTTCGACCAAACAAACATAACCAAATGAGGGATAAGGATAGATTAAACAAGCATTTACAAAACCCTACGAGACCATGTGATCTCACCATCAAGGTGTAGGGTAAGGATCAAACCCTTATGCCAACTAAGAGCCTAGCTGCGCTATCAAATCGTAGCCAGGACAGATCATTAAGTCAACCCAGGACCATATTAAAATCACAGTCAGAACATTATTAAAACCAATCATTACATACCATCAAACCTTGTCGCTTGGATAAGAGCACCCAATCATCTATTACACCACAAAAAATCTAGCTTATATATTTATAACCATGGCTAAGTTAAGAACTTCAAAGATAAACCTTATAACATGGTTATGGGCGTATGCTTTAAATAATCATGGTGATAGGACTGACATATAATGCTTTTATGGTTATGCCAAGCTCCATCCCCTCTCCATCATACCATAGTATATAATTATAAAATAACAAGATCACCATCCCATACTAACACCTTAGTGCTAGGTTAATCCAAGGTCATCAAGATAATCATAATCATAGCATGGGACTTTTTATTAAAAACATTAACACTATAATACAAGAATAGTTTGGATTTTTGCATTGTAATCAATAAATTATAGTTAAAACCTTGTGATAACATTTAGACCATGAACATCAAGTATCATAAAGAAATACATTAAGGCCAAAACATGTGGTTCCATTCCATTCATAAGTATGTAAATCCTCACTTTTTATTAATATTAAGAGGGTGCAGTATGGAGGGCCATACACTTACAAACCCTAAGCCTCTCACGCTTAGGGGCAGGTCTTTACATACATAGTATAAACTATGTTAAGGCCAAAGCATTGAAAGTATAAGATAAATAAATAAAGAACATTTAAACAAAGTACATCACCTCTGTGAACATGGTTGAAGGTTTCGGAAGGAACTAGCCATCATAGGAATTAGCAAACTTGTCATAACCAGTACGACCAAGATATTAAAACAAGAAGCAGTAAAACATAGGATTCTGCTAAGTAAATGTAAAAGTAATGCATGTATATATATATATGTATATATATATATATATATATATATATATATATATATATATATATACACATTATTTTTATTTTTTTTACTTCCGATTTTTAGGTGTGACGTTACACCTTGATTTTTTCAAGTTACATTGCGTGTGTTCTTCCTTGAAATTCTTAGTATTGATTGTTTCTGGATTAAAAGAGATAGTATTGAGTACCTTACTTTTATTACTTTCGAATATTATAAATCAAATGAAACATATAGATTTTTTTTGGAGGTGTTGAGTTTTTCTTTGCAATTTAAAGCTAAATTTCAAATTTTAGAAGTGTTGCATGTGATTTGTATTGGAAAATAATCAACTTCTTTTATTTTGCATTAGATTTGAGAACTCATTGGAAAAGGAAAGATACAACTTTTCCTTTACTTTGAAAGTCTCTTTTTCAATTTTAAATGTTGATTGAATTTTGAAAAATGGCATCTTGCATGTTTGAAGAAAGGAATAAGAACCTCTCACTTTTCCATAAAGTAGATAATTCATCGAAATAAAAGTGTTCACGAGAATTCATGCATTGATTGGTTCCACCCATTGACTCAAACAAACACCATATTAGTTCATTGCATACCTTTGAAACTAATCAAATTACTTCAAAATGAATTATTTAATATAAAAGTAATCGATATTTCATTTTGATTGAAAACCAACATAGCTTAATCTAAGGACTTGTCTTAGGATTGGAGAGTAAACATTTCCAAGGCCACAAAATTTTGAAACTAGGATTACTAAAGAGAGAAAATCCATTAGTAGCAAGAAGCACTTGCCAGGGAAGCACATCTCAAACACATGCCAAGCATGAGGTCATGATATGAAAGTAAAGAGGTTACCCCATTTGATTGTATAGTGATATTATGGGTTTTTAGTAAAGTGGCAAATCCTCGAGGTGACATCACTTGGATAGAATTTTGGGTCAAAGACTTATGTCTTGTGTTCCCTGCCCATATGCCTTATATTGACTTCAACTGTTCTTCTTAGTCACTGATTGTGAAGTGGTAACATTAGTTTCTCTTCATAGGATATCACATGGGTGACTACAAGTGGGGAGCACTTATTCCACCTAAGATAGACATAGAATCTTGGTCTTAGCTCCTTGGGAGGGTGTTCGTCGAAGGAAATTACTTGCACCCTTGGAAATTGTTGCATGAAGATTAGCGTAACTATTTATTTCACTCCTTCATTTAGTATTTGTTGAGGATTCATATACCTCAGTAGACACCATGTCAAAAGGCCCCCTAATTTGGATTTTCACTAACTTCAATTTTTCAAAACGTGGTTTTCTTGCTGAATTTCTTAGGACAATTTTAGTTGGGTTAAATTTTGGTTATTTTAAGTCTATCCATCCTTATTATTATTTGATTATAACTTATATATTATCATAAACTAGTCCTTACACAAAATTTGAAAGTGGATAACCTCCCAATATGCCATTCCAGGTGTCAACGAGGTGAAACACTAGAATTTCTTATCCTCACTACATCACAAGATGCATACAAGAATAAAACCATAGTGAATCAGAGATAGAAGTACCTATTGAATTAAAAAATATTATTGGAGAATAACATCATCAAACTAAATCTAAACATTTGTTGTCATATCATGAATCAAACACATACTTAGTTGGAAAACTTGCTCCTTTTGACATTAATACTTTAGAATCTAGATGAACTACTTACGATAATCCACATGTGATAAATGTTAGGGATCTAATAGTACTTGCTATCAGTCAGTCACCAATAGATCATACTTATTTTTTTGAGAGTTGGATAAATATACAAAACACATCATTTGATCCAATGAATTAATCAGGAGATCATGAATCCATACCCACTCAGCCTTAAATAGCTACTAGAGCTCATCATGCCTCCACCTTAACTAATGTGACACACAATATGAGCACCATCCATGCCAGAATGACATCGATAAGAATAATAATCCTATTAGTTAATGTACCTATCGCTAGCATGACTTTAACTAGCACTTCAGTGCCAGTTGGTATAATTTTGGGTTTCAATCCTGGATGTATGCCTACTTCATCGTCAGGTATACCTACTATTGGGTATGCTCTACTGAACATGGGTTTTCCCAACAATTGGGTTGGTGAGTATAACATAACACACACACACACAAGGAGGGTATCAAAATCCTCTAATTAGTATTCCCAACAATTGGTGAGGTTCTAATTCCAAGGGAAACCATTTACAATGGAATGTTAATAATCATAGTGGAAAAGCTAGACCTTGGATTATGAATACAACTTGGATTAATCCTCCACCTCATACTAGCACAATTCCCATGGGAAATCAACCCTTCATAATAGGTAATTGCAAGGGAAAATAACCCATCCATCAACCCCATTCCATAATGGAGTGGTTATTTTATAGGAAGTGCCCAATATTCTTGGGGTCAACCTCTATAAGGGGGATACATGCCTTGGAATTCCAATCAGTTCCAAGCAAAAAATATATTTGTATATTAGGATACATCTGTGAGACAAGCATTTATGACAACAATGATAATATCCCCACTTCTAGCCAGTCTAAATCTATCATATTTATCCTAACTGACAAATGATTCTATTATACATATGAATAAGTGGCTTAAAATACCCACCAAAATTCCATCGGATATACCCAAATTTGATGGAAGGATAGGATATGAACCATATATGCACGTGATTAAAATCCATATATGATGTTCATACAAATCCTTGGTATATGATAGTGCTAGGTTATGTCTCTTTCAACGAACCCTGACAAGAAGCATTGCAAAATGGTACATCAAGCTACCTCATAGTACATTCACAATTTTTTCTTTTTTTATATACATGGTATTTTTGAAACATTTTCAATTACCTATCGACCATGAAACATGTACAAAAATATTGAATTCACTTTGGAAATCCACTACTACTCATATATTTGATCATATTCATGAGTGACAGAGGCGTCAAAGGCTGATCAAAGTAGATATATCGAATGAATTCTTAGCAGAATGGATTGTAGAATCATTACTTCCTACTCTTTCCAAATATGTGGATATGTTAGGAGCTTCCAATCCTTTTTTTGCTGCTCCTTATTCTTTCCAAATCACCTGCTCATAATTAGAAACATACCCTTATCATTCATGTAACAAAAACTAGTCAAATGCATTGAAATTGAGATCCTATTTCCTACCAAAACAATAACACATCATTGAGTGGGGGGAACATAATCTATTTGTATTAAATCAAAGATGTAGTAAAATTCTTACAACCTTTTTATTTGCAATGCAATCCTCTTCCATTATCCAAGTTCACTCCTTCACCCTTTTTTTCTTTGATTACCAAAAATTGCAAGTGTATAAAGTCTCTTGAAATTTCTCCAACATTTTGACACTCTCCCCTTTCTATTCCCAATATTCACCCCTAATTCTTCTTATATAACTTTTTATTTGGGTGAGGATGGAAAAAATCACAATGTGGTATTGGAATATCATTTAGTTTTTCTTTTCATTCCCTCATTTGCACTTAATCTCCATAGTTTTGAGCTTTTCATCCTTAATTGAGTCTCTTACACATAAAATACACATTTCATGTATTCAACCCCACTTGAAATTCATGGTGACTTATTTTTAGCTCACAATAGGAAATTCAATTACTGTAGTTTCCATTTTTTGATCTTTGTCAGTAACCACTTGCACCTTTCTTCAAGGAAAGTAGCAAATATGCCATGGGACAATGTTATCTACCCAAATGGCACTTCTCCGTCCGAGTGCCAACATTTCCTAAGTTGGCACACAAAAGGACATTTATGGATTGAAGGTTGCCTAAAACACTATAGATGGGCATGTTAGGAAATACATTTATTATCTATCTAGCTTGCCATTTTTACCTTTGAATATGTCAATTGCTATACGCGCCTTTGCCTATATGCAACCCGCGTACATACACGAATTTTCCTACAGCATGTCGCGTACTGTACGCGAGTATTTGTAATTGCAACCCGTGTACATATCTGTACGTGGGCTTCCCTTGGAGTAACTCGCGTGTCATACGCGGGTTGTCAGTATCAATACCCACGTACGCTTTCCTTTAACATTAAAAATAATAAATCACAATTATTTGAGATTTGTTAAGCCCTTAACTATAACCATATTAACTGTATCAACCTCCTCAACCCTCAAAACTGCCTTATTTCACTAAGTATAAATAAAGGCCTTGGGGAGGGTATTAATGAATCATACTTGGAGAGAAAAGTTATGCTGGTGGTGTCTATTCAGAAGTCTTTGGAGCAGTGGAACTCAGAATCCTTTGGTTGCAGAGGAGTCCTTGTCTCAGGCGTTGGGTTGTAATCTTAACTCATTCACTATTGTTAATAAAGAGAATCCTTCTTCCAAATGTGTTTTGAATGTTCTTTCATGTATCATGGTTTTATGAATATTTACGATTAAGCACTCTATATTTTGTTTATCTAACCTGTCCTATATACATGTATAAGCTTGCACTTGGAGGATTTTCTCTTTACAGGTGAAGGAGAAACATCCCTGAAAGCTTTGGAGGAGAAGCAGAGCGGAAGAGGACAAAGCTAGGACCAACCGCCGTGAATTGGGTGAGTCTACTCTATCTTCTTGTTTCCTTTCTGTACTCTAAAGTTGATTGCCTACAATTTTTATGAGTATGTTGGTAACCCCAGACCTTCGGTTATAAGGTGTTTATTCCTATACAACAGAACTGGCGACTCCACTGGGGATAGGTTATCTTTTTCTCAGACCATGCAGAATAACACGAGAAAGGATCCCTCTCTTTTCTATTTGAATTGAGAAGAGTATTCTCAGGCATAGGTTTATCACTTTTCCGGACCTAAGGGACTAAATTTATGGAAAAGGAAATCTCGGTATGAGCTTAGTTTTCTCTTTTTCGTGCTTTGGACCTAAACATGAAAAAGATTCTGAGTGTACTTTGTGTCTTTGTCATGCTTGTTAAAAATTTAAGAACAAAGCAATGAGTTTATTGTTGTAATCCCCATTTCTCATAATCAAATGGATCTTTCCAAGTGATCTTGCTTTCCTTCACACTCGTAAAACTCAAGCTATTCATGCTATTCTGGAAGGAGCATTGGGTATGTGGTAATTTAACCTTTTTCGGACCTCCCTGACTAAGTACGAAAAAGTTTCACCTTTTCTTCTATGGAAGTTAAGAGAGTTCTTTTGTGGTATGTTTTACACTTTTCCGGCCTCAAGAGACTAAATTGGATGAAAAAGGACCCCCCTGGAGTCTTCTTTGGAGTTTTCAGACTCTCTAAATGTGAAAGCACCAACTGAGCATGTACTAGTTTGGGCTTATTAAATTCACGAATTAGTGACACTATCAAGCATTATTTTTCCTTCTCTTCAAGCTTGTTAAAAAATGGAGAGGGATCCGAGTTGACTTTCCTGGACTCGTTAAAATTTAACAGGGAAGGAAAGGAAGAAGTTTTCTCTTGTTTTCAGTAGTGGCAGCATGTCATCCTTGAACACAGCACTCTTTGTTTTTTTCGATACCCATGTCTCAGTTTTCACTTTCAGTTCAGCTCTTACTTCAAGTTTACTACTCCTCCTCTTGTCCATTATACTTGGGGAATATGATCATGTCTCCTACATGACAGATAAGTCTAGTTGTTCTATCTATAAGTTAAAAGCTGCCTTGGGTCATATCTGTGTCGTGATCATTATTCAAGGACTCAACCCAATGTTTGATCTTTATCCTAATCCCATCATTGTTATATCTGTTATCTATTGTGTCTCCCTTCTTTTTCCCAGTTCCTAGTCACTCTTGTGATCCATTGGAGGATCTATTCCTTCCTGATCACATCATGGTTCCGTTTCAGTACTTCCTGATGATGAAGACGTAAAGTTTTGACGATCGTACCTCAGGATTCACTTCTATCATTGGTGAATTCCTTTGCTTCAGTTGTCAATTATCACCTATTGATTGACAAACTATTGAATCCTTTCCATGTTCGAATTCAACCTATATTTATTCACATGGATTGGATTGTATTGGTTCTTTGGGATTGTTTATGAAGACCTTAGTTCCTCACCTATGGACTAAGTTGCACAAGATTATGTTCCATTTATGTACACAGCTTCTAGATCTTTGAAGACTCCTCATTATTGTATATTGTGGCTTCGATCCACCTTTGTAATATACGTGGTCTTGTACCCGTATCATATGATGTACTCAAATATTGTAAAGGATCTAGTGTTCTAGTATATTGAACATAGCATCCTCAGATATGACTTTGTATATGACATTATTATGTATTTGTTTCAGGTACTACCTCTGCTCCATTGGATTTCTGAGTTATCCAAAGATAAATATTATAATGTATTTCTGCCATCACTTCCCTCTGACCTCACACATTAGGGGGCATCTGTTATCTACCCAAATGGCACTTCTCTGTCCGAGTACCGACATTTCCTATGTTGGCACACAAAAGGACATTTATGGATTGAAGGTTGCGTAAAACACTATAGATGGGCATGTTAGGAAATACATTTACTATCCATCTAGCTTGTCATTTTTACCTTTGAATATGTCTATTGCTGTACGCGCCTTTTCCTATATGCAAGCCACGTACATACGTGACTTTTCCTATAGCATGTCGTGTACTGTACACGAGTATTTGTAATTGCAACCCACATACAGATATGTACGCTGGCTTCCCTTGGAGTAACTTGCATGTCATACACGGGTTGTCAGTATCAATACCTGTGTACACTTTTCTTTGACATTAAAAATAATAAATTGCAATTATTTGAGATTTTTTAAGCCCTTAACTATAACCATATTAACTGTCTCAACCTCCTCAACCCTCGAAACTGCCTTATTTCACTAAGTATAAATAAAGGCCTTGGGGAGGGTATTAATGAATCATACTTGGAGAGCAAAGTTATACTGGTGGTGTCTATTCAAAAGTCTTTGGAGCAGTGGAACTCAGAATCCTTTGGTTGCAGAGGAGTCCTTGTCTCAGGTGTTGGGTTGTAATATTAACTCATTCACTATTGTTAATAAAGAGAATCCTTCTTCCAAATGTGTTTTGAATTTCTTTCATGTATCATGGTTTGATGAATATTTACGATTAAGCACTCTATATTTTGTTTATCTAACCTGTCCTATATACATGTATAAGCTTGCACTTGGAGTATTTTCTCTTTACAAGTGAAGGAGAAACATCACTGAAAGCTTTGGAGGAGAAGCAGAGCGGAAGAGGACAAATCTAGGACCAACCATCGTGAATCGGGCGAGTCTACTCTATGTTGTTGTTTCCTTTCTGTACTCTAAAGTTGATTGCCTGCAAGTTTTATGAGTATGTTGGTAACCCTAGACCTTCGGTTATAAGGTGTTTATTCCTGTACAACAGACAATGTCTCTTTTTAGTTTTGCATATCAATGTTCATGTTGTGGGAGAGCTTAGTATACGCTTCTAACCTTCACATTTAAGGGTGTTAAATATTGTGATAACACCTTTGAGTATCATTAGGTGGAAGTTCTATGGTTTTTCTTCCTACAACAATGAAAAAAAGGGTGCTTTACTTTATGCACATCTCTTGGTCTTGTTCTTATTATTCTAGTTGAGTGGCTTCTCACTTATTCTAAGTGTCAATGTAGACTAGGTATTTGTGATTTCCTCATCACCACCCTTTTACAATATTCCACAAGAAGGATGAAATGGTAGATATTTTCCATCGTCATTCACCCCCACTCTTCCTACTGATGAGCAATCAAAATCTGCAACATATTTATACTCCACAAAAGTGACCTTTAGTTTAGCTAAAATAAATAATAGGATTCCCTTTCTTCTCTTTCCTATCACTTGTTCAATGTATCTCATATTCCTTATCAATTTAGAACCAATTCCTCTTGGTATGATTTTAAAATTCACCAAAATTATCTTGACAAATGTTTATGGAAGGTGAACTTACTATAGTTGTCTTAGTCATGGTCCTATCTCTAGTAATTGAAATGGAAGGTTTCTATAATTCCTTGGTATTTTAGAAAACTACTTGTATCTTTTCTAATGCCTTTTCCTTCAATGAAATCTCTTTCTTTAGACAAGTCATCATACGAGTGAACCTATCCTCCTATCAACCATCCAATCTAGATGACCTTTTCTTCCAATTGCGCAAGTTGCACTACCTAATTTTCCCATTAATCCATGATAAGGGTGAGGGAGTGTTGGTGTTCATCGGATTAATTATTTAGAAATGGAAATTATTTGGTAGACTTCTCAAGTTTCTTTTCCATCTTTTCTATCCTATGGTAAAACATCTGGACCTTTTCCTTCAGCTACATGTACTCTTCTTGAAGTTGCACATTGATGGTTTGTAAGTATTCCAACCTTTCCATTTTTTCTTTAACCATGTTAAGTCTTGTTTCTCTTGAAAGTTATATAATTTTCATCATGGTCAAGGATTCAACTACTCTAATTCCTTATGCTTTATAAATGAGGGACTTATAGCCTACTCACTTCACCGAGACATATACATTTCAAATTTTGATTATGGTATATATTCTTTGTATTATGTAGAGTCCTAAACTTTAAATGGTTTTCAAGGATTGTTATTAGTGTAACCTAAACACTAAACAACCAAATAAGAATCAATAACCTACATAAATTTGAGTTAGTTTCTCAATCTTCATTATTGATCCCAAGGCCTCTATTCTTTGTGCACTTCAAAATGAATTCAGGATTTGCGTTTTATGTGCAAGTTTGGGTTAAAATAGTTTGTTTCCAAGCTATTGAAATAAATGCCAATTTTAGATACAATAATTAAGTGCGAAATCAATCAATTTCCAATCCAATAATAAATAACAATTACAAACTATGTACAATATTTCCACCAACATCCACACCAATGAGAATGAAGGTTGTGGATGTTTGATAGCAATGCATCTAACATGAGAATGACACAACATACAAGGGTGTTCTCATCAAGTCATTGGTAGTAGAGTCACTCTTTTCCATTGGCATCTAGAAACTTGAATTCACTTTTTGGAGAGATTGGGATAGTGCCAAATCGTATAACCTCCAACATCCACCTTGAAAAAATGACCTATTGTTACTCACTCGAAAATTGATTCAATTGGGAAAATTTAATTTTTAGGTATCCATTGTCATAATGATTTATTTCTTAATGGTGTTCAATTCCAATATGGGAAAATCGATTCACTCAATACTCATTAAAAAATTGACTTCTTTATTAAGTAGTCTAATTTTCTCAGTACTGCACTGGATTATGGTTTTCTAGATGACTCTTTCTATAGTATTCAATTCTATATTTATATTGATTCCTACAAACAATTACACCAATGATTCCTACACATGGGAAATCGTTCTTTGGAGGATCAAATTGGCATTCACCATATTGATTTCTATAATTGATTAAAAAATTATAATTTACTTACAATGGAGTGATCCTTAACCTAGAAATTGAATCACAATAATTATATGGAACCCTTAAAATTCATAAATACAAAGAGACACTCACACCATAAACAACAAAAGAATGTCTGGGACAACCATTAAGGAAATGTAACCCCAATTACTCCATTAGGAAGTAATAACTCTACAAGCCATGATTTCTACAATACACTTCATCTAATATATCTCATACAAGGATATCCACATATATTTAAACTTTCTCATGAGTATTCCTTGGGGATCTATGCCAAATACCATTTATTGTTATATTATCCCCTCTAACATCCCAACAGACCTATTTATTACCCACCAACTACTAAGTGAGCCTATGGAAACATTCATAAATTATCCTCTTGGGTACCTCCCTAGGTATGCTACCCACAACAATATTTGTACCCAAAATCCGACGAGATATGAAAAAAAATAATTTGTCGTTGGATTTCACTTTCAAATTATGAAATTTCATTAATTTTTTTTCAATTGATAGAATTACATGTCGGATTTCCAACGTCCATAACGGTGGATTTTCAATGTTTATATTGTCGTATTTTCAACGCCACTTTGTTGGATTTTCGACGCCACTTTGTCGGGTTTTCGATGCCACTTTGTTGGAATTTTGACGACATACGTCAGATTTGTGACACCCAATTGTCGAATTTTCATCGTCCCCAATTGTCGGATTTTCATCGTATTTCACATGTTTTTTGCAATGGTAACTAGGTTCCATGTCATTCGATATCTGACAACTTCTGAATTTGAAAATATATAAATTACATAAACATTCTGACATGTTTTCTATAGGAGCGTCACTATGCGAAAATTATTTTATTCCTCGATGGACGGTTTGCGGAAATTATTCTATTCTTCGACTGACAGTTTGCGGAAATTATTTTATTCTTCGACAGACGGTTTGCGGATATCATTTTATTCTTTGATGGACAGTTTGCGAAAATTATTTTACTCTTCGACAGACGGTTTGTGTTCTTCATTCAATCTTTTTATAACAAAATGTCAAATAACAATATTCCTGATCCAGACGAACAAAATTGACAATTGCTTGCTAGACTGTGGGTTGGAGTGAAAAGAGAGGGTGATGGGAAATGTCATTGTCCATGTAGTCAATGCAGGGGCTTTAAGAGGACAATAATATTGATCACAACAACCATAAAACATTGTAGGGAACAAGGACACACTGAGGGGGGAGGAATGGATATCGTCTATTTGTAAGTTTTGCATTATAAAGTTTTTATATATTTTTTTCTTTGATAAATGTATGTATTATTTTAATATTTATTATATTAAATTATATCTATTGATGTATTCATGTAATTATAAAGGAAATACATCCTACGACATATCGTCCATAGGAAGTGCTTTCAGAAAAAGTACCGATGGAACATGGAGTTGTGAATAATGGAGAACAAGTTAATGATCCTATTGAAGAAGATGATCATATTGATAATGTAGTTGAAGATTATGGTACAAATACACTGATCCATGATTCATTTAATGTTATAATGAATGATTATGACGACGATGATCATGAAAATATTGATGACTTTGATTATGTTCACGATTTGCTTCTTCTTGAGAAGGCATACAGACCCCTTTATGAAGGCTCTAACACAAATATTCTCTCTGCTATATTGTTGATAATGAACTTGAAGGTTATGAATGGTCTTTCAAACATATCAGTCACATGGATGTTAAGGTATGTAAAACAATCCATCACATATTAATGATCATGATAAAGGTTATCTTTTTTCCTCTAATAATTTTATTGTTAATTCATAAGTCAAATTAATACGGATGAAATGTGTTTCATTAATATTATTTATATATTATATTAACTATTTTTTTATTTTAATTTGTTGTATCTTGATAGCTGAATTTTTGTTACCATTGTTAAATATTTTACCTTGCACATATCGAGATTTATCTGGAATTATGACAGAAATTGGAATGCATTATGAAACAATTCATGCATGCCTCGATGACCATGTTATATATTATAATCAACATGAATTTGCAACAGAATGTCCTAAATGCCATATTAGTAGATATCGAACAGATCAAGTAACAAAAAGTTGCCTTGCAAGGCTCTTCATTATATTCAAATTATTCCATGTTTTCAACGACTGTTCAAGTGAAAAAACATAGCGCAATTTATGGATTACCATGCAAGGAACATAATTCAAGATGACGTTATTCGAATGCCTGCAAATGGTTCTACATTTAGAGATATGGAGGAAAAATAGCCTCACTTTAAAGAAGAAGCTCGTAATCTTAGGATTTCTTTTGGCAGCAGATGGTGTCAATCCATTTGCATAGATGAGATCCATTTACACGGTGTGGCCTATTTTTGTGATCAACAATAACATTCCTCCATGGTTGTCAATAAATAGGGAGCACATAATATTGTCGATGATTATTCCAGGTATATTGTGTCTACAGTTTTTTATTTTATATTTAATGTAGCTGTGGCATCTCATGATTTGTCATATTTTGTTTCCTAATGTCATATATATATTTTTTTATTTTTCTCTTGTGCATGGTTTATATATCTAAATGGTACTCATACTTATATATTTTATATGTTCAAATCAATCAGGCAAGTACCAAGTTAAATATATGAATGTATATATCGAACCTCTTATAGACGAGCTACTAAAGTTACAGAATGACATCAATATGTATGATGTATCTATACTAATACGACAAAGGAAATTTTGATTCCATGCAATGCTTGTATGGACAATACACGATTCCCCAGGGTTAACCCATTTTTGTGGTTTGTATTTATAAGTTCCACTTTAATCACATTAAATTTTATGAGCTAGTTAATATAGTACTGTGCACACATGTTTTTTTAAATATTCCATTTATTTTATATATAATTATAATTGACATAGATATTCCATCTCTTTATGTAAGTCTTAAGACAAAGGGAAAATTTGCATGTCCATTTTGTGGTCCTAAGATCAAATCTCGTTGCTCAAAAAACTTAAGAAAGGAGGTGTTTGATGAGTATAGGCACTTCCTCTCTAAGAATCACAGGTATTGAACAACCGAAAAAAATATATTCAATGGGAAGCAAGAGACTACATTAAAACCACAAATAATTACACCTCACCTATGGAAGTTGCAATATAATAGAAATCGTCAAGCTTGTACGTATGAATCATCGTATATGAAATGTTATGTATTTTTTTTATTGTGTGTTGTTTACTGTAATTGACATCGATTTATGTAATTTATTTATAAAATACAATTCATGATATCCGTCATGATCATGAAGGAATTAGTGGGCTTCCACGATGAATGAAAATTTATCCTAAACAATTCAGCAGGTTACCCTACTATGAGAACCTACAAATTGCTCATATGTTTGATACAATGCATATCAGAAAGAATGTGACTGAAACATTATGGAAAACATTGGATCTAAGGAGAGAAAAAGAAAAAATTGTCAAAATTTGCAAATACATTCAAGAAGGAAACCATGCAATGAAAGATGCCATTCAATTTCATAGAAACGGAGACCAAATTAATATAAAATCACTTCCATGGATGTTAACGGAGCTTCAAAGTAATGTTGTAAAATAATTCGTGCAAAAAATTAAATTCCCCACTGGATTTTGTGCGAACATGAAGAATATCATAACAAATAAAGGTGATTTTGTGGGGATGAAAACACATGATTGGAATGTCTTCATGAAGGTAATTATTATGGTATCCATATAATTATTATTTTTTTAATTTCAGTGCATATTGTTGTTATTTTGTTTATCTTCTCTTTGCTTAAAAAATGATGTGGTTTGTATATTGTTACCGTAAGTTCTACCTCTCTCTCTCCCGAACAACTTCGACAACAATGTCAAACAAGTTATATAATATTGGGAAATACATTAGGTAAGTAGTGGTTTTTTGCAAGTGTTTAGTGTTTGTTTAATTCATCGTAGAAATTATATTTGTTTTTTGTACACTAATTCATGTTATGTAATATAATGTTTTTTTTGTTAAATATCGTTATTGGTTTGCGTCACTTGTAGATGGTTGTCATATAAAGAAATCCATAAAGAAAATATAAAGTATTGGAGGAGAGAAATTCCTTGTCTCATGTGTGAAATGAAAAAGCATCTACCTTAGACATTTTTCAATGAACAAGAACACTACCTCATACACCGAGTCGAGGAGATTAAATTATGTGGACCTGTGCACTCAAGGTCCATGTGGATGGTTGAGAGGCACTTGAAATTTATGAAGGGTTTGGTTAGAAAATGAGAACATGCCGAGGGTTCTATGATGGAGGGATATACGGTATACCAAAACATGTCGTATATTCATGAATATCTTCCTAATTTAGCATCAAAGGTCAATTTACGTCGCATTTGTGATCCAGACTCCAATAACAATTTTGAATGGGAGTTCCTAAAGGGTGAAGGTAGATCGACGAAGGTGAAAGGTAATTATTATCTAGTGGATATTAATTAATATAATACATTTGATTGTTGATTTTTATGTATATATATCATATATATTCTATTTTTATATTTGATATATTTCATTAATTAAGAGTGTATACTTTGTTAAGATAATTTACATTTGTATTGAATTATAATTTTTATTGTCATCAAGCAGTTGGTCAAGAGTGTGATGCGATTCATTTATACATCGCAAATAATCTTGACTAGATGAAGGTATGGATTGAATGATGTGATTAATATGTTCATGGAATATCTTGGGAAGGTGTGGCTTCATTGGTTAAAGCAGCACATCGCAATGGAGATACCAATCTTACACAAAGGGAAATCGATTTACCATATGCTTTAAAAGATAAGCATGCAAGCATATTAATCAACCACACTATTTTGTTTTTTGCAAATTACATATTGATGTACATGTTGATTTTTTCCCTGTATGGCATAAACATGCACTTAATCATAAATATTGGATCATTATGTAATCTTTTAATATATGGATTTTTTTAGGGAAAACACCACAAGGAAACGTGGTGCAATGGCTGTAGATATCACATTAAAAAGTTGGATGAAGCAAAGAAAACATTAGATTGTGGGATATATGCAGTCTTTGAAGTGACCAATGTTTCCTATAGAAGTTACAAACATCCATAACTCTCAGAAAATCGATACTGTGGGTATCTAGAAGATATTATTCAATGTGACTCTAACTCCTTCAAGGTAGTTCTATTCGTTTTCAAATGGTAGAAGTTACGATTGAATCAACATGATCCCGATGAAACTATTATTGAACATGATAATGGATTTACCATGCTAAATACAAGGTTTTTTGATCCAGGAACAGAGCCCTATGTTCTTCCAAGCCAATGTCAACATGTATTTTACTTTGATATTCCAGGTAGAGCAGGTTGGTCATTTGTTGTGAGACACGATCTAAGGGGAAGGCCAGTAAAGTATAACCTAGAGGAAGGTAATGAAGATGGTCTTGAAGAATAATATGATGTTAAAGATCATGATCAACATGAGTTAGATGATCATGTTCCAGAATAAGATGTTGAAGAATTAGTTGAATAAAATGATGTAGTATACAATGCCCATGAAGTTGATATCGACGATGACATGATGATCGTAACTGATACAGATGACAATGATGATATGGCCAATACTTACAATGTTTAATCTAGATCAGATGATTCAGATAATGACTTGGATGAAGAATATGATGAAGTCCATTGAAGTGTACAAGTTATGCAGTAATATGTGCCAGCTTGGTAAAAAAATTGGCATGGTTAGACTAGACGCATGCATTGATGCTGTGGGAGGGTTTCCAAACTCAAACACCATCATCATCGTCATCGTTGTCGTAACTAACATCATCATAATCATCATCAACGTCATCGTTATCATCATCATCATCATCATCGTCGTCGTCATTGTCGTCGTCATCATCATCATCATCTTCATCATTTCATAGGACATCAATATCATGATCACCATCTTTGTCATCATTTTCATCATCATCATCATCATCTTCATCATAATCATCATCATCACCATCGTCATCATCATCATCATTGTCATCATCATCATCATCATCACCATCACCATATTCATCATCATCATCATCATCATCTTCATCATCATCATTGTCATCATCATCGTCATCATCATCATAATCATCGTCATCATCATCATCATCATCATCATCTTCATCATCATCATCATCGTCATCGACATCATCATCATCTTCATCATCAAACATCTTCATCATCAAACATCATCACCATCATCATCATCATCATCATCATCATCATCATCTTCATCATTTCATAGGACATCAACATCGTGATCACCATCTTCATCATCATCATCATCATCTTCATCATCATATTCGTCATCACCATCGTCATCGTCATCATCATCATCATCGTCGTCATCTTCATCATCATCACCATATTCATCATCATCATCTTCATCATTATCATCATCATCATATTCATCATTTCATAGGACATCATCATCGTGATCACCATAGCGATCACCATATTCATCATCATCTTCATCATCATCATCATCATCATCATCGTCATCTTCGACATCACCATCGTCATCATCATCATCATAGTCGTCATCATCATCGTCATCTTCATCATCATCACCATCTTCATCATCATCATCCTCGTTATCATCATCGAAATATTCATCGTCATCATCATCATCATCGTCATCGTCATCACCATCTTCATCGTGATCATGATCATGATCATCATTGTTGTATGATATTCGACACAGATACCTAGAAATATCAACGGTGTTTGGTGTATGTGGTTTGGCGAGCTTGCACATTCTTCAGCATCATCTTCATCATGTCATAGGACATCATCATCATCATCACCATATTCATCAACATCATCATCATCACAATCATCATCATCTTCATCATCATCTTTGTCATCGCCCTATTCCTCATCAACATCTTCATCATCATTCATCAACAAATTCATAATCATCATAATCATCACTGTCATCACCATCATCATCAAATTCATCATCATCATCGTCATCACCATTGTCATCATCATCATCATCATCATCGTCATCGTCATCTTCATCGTCATCACCATCTTAATCTTCATCATCATCATCATCTTCATCGTCATCATCATCGTCATCTTCATCATCAAACATGAATGACACTAACAATTCGAGCATCCAAAACCATACCTATAGATTAATTAATGTGCTACGTGGGGCAAACATGGGAATTTTTTATATATGTGTCGGCTTGGTCTAAAATTTGGCATGGTTAGACTAGACACGTGCATTGGCGGCGTGGGAGGGTTTCCAGACTCAAATATCATCATCATCATCATCGTCATAACTAACATCATCATACTCATAATCATCATCATCGTCATCATCATCATATTCATCATTTCATAGGACATCAACATCATGATCACCATGATCTTCATCATCATTTTCATCATCATCATCATCATCATCATCATCATCATCTTCATCGTCATCACCATTGTCATCATCATCATCATCGTCGTCATCATCATCATCATCATCATCTTCATCGTCCTCACCATCTTCATCTTCATCATCATCATCGTCGTCATGATCGTCGTCATCATCATCGACATCTTCATCGTCATATTCATTAACATCATCATCGTCGTCGTCATCACCATCTGCATCATGATCATCATCATAACATCATTGTATGATGTTCGACGCAGATACCTAGAAAGACTGATGACATTTGGCGCTGGTGGTTTGGTGAGCTTGTTGCATTCTTCATCATCATCGTCATCGCCATCTTCATCAGCATCTTCATCATCATCATCTTCATCATCATCTTCGTCATCACCCTCTTCCTCATCAAGATCTTCATCATCATCTACTTCATCATCATCATCATGATCATCATCGTCATCACCTTCATCATCATCTTCATCATCATCATTTTCATCAGCATCATCATCATGATCATCATCGTCATCATCATGATCATCATCGTCATCATCATCTTCATCTTCATCATCATCGTCATTGTCATCATCATCATCATATTCATCGTCAAACATGACTGACACTAACGATTCGAGCAACAAAAACGATACCTATAGATTAATTAATGTGCTACGTGGGGCCAATGTTGAAATGTTTTATATATGTGTCGACTTGGTATGAAATTTGGCATGGTTAGACTAGATGCATGCATTGACGATGTGGTAGGGTTTCCAGACTCAAACATCATCATCATCATCGTCGTCGTAGTAACTAACATCGTCATAATCATCATCATCATCATCATCTTCATCATTTCATAGGACATCAACATTGTGATCACCATCTTCATTATCATCATCATCATCACCACCATCATCATCATCATCATCTTCATCATCATCTTCGTCATCACCATCGTCATCATCATCATCATCGTCATCGTCGTCGTCGTCGTCGTCGTCATCATCATCGTCATCTTCATCGTCATCACCATATTCATCATCATCATCATCATCGTCGTCATCGTCATCCTCCTCCTCCTCATCATCATCATCTTCATCGTCATCTTCATCATCATCATCATCATCATCATCATCATCATTGCTATTGGCATCACCATCTTCATCATGTTCTTCATCATCATCATCATCATCATCATTGTTGTATGATATCTGACACAGATACCTAGAAAGATAGACGGTGTTTGGCGTCAGTGGTTTAGCAAGCTTGTCGCATTCATCATCATCATCATCATCATCCTCTTCGTCATCATCTTCGTCATCACCGTCTTCCTCATCAACATCTTCATCATCACCTCATCATCATCATTATCATCATCATCGTCATAACCATCTTCAGCATCATCATCATCATCATTATCATCATCATTCATCATCATTGTCATCATTGTCATCATCATCGTCATCTTCATCGTCATCTTCATCATCTTCACCATCTTCATCTTCATCATCATCATCAACATCATCACCATCTTCATCATCATCGTCATCACCATCATCATCATCATCACCATCTTCATTGGATGATTGTCCACCTTTACCTTGATCTTGTGGTTGTTGACTCTTGGTCCTAGCACTCTCACTTGTGTGCACCTTTGACTATAGTTACTCTTTGGATTATTTAAGACCTTTACTTTATGATTACTATTTGGATTACTTTATATTATGTTATTGGTCAAATTGGTCATCACCATCACCATCATCATCATCATCATCATCATCATCATCGTTGTCATCGTCATCATCTTCCTCGTCATCACCATCTTCATCTTCATCATCATCATCATCATCATCATCACCATCTTCATCATCATCGTCATCACCATCATCATCATCATCACCACCTTCATTGGATGATTGTCCACCTTTACCTTGATCTTGTGGTTGTTGACTCTTGGTCCTATTCTTACTTGGTCCTAGAACTCTCATTTGTGTGCACCTTTGACTATAGTTACTCTTTGGATTATTTAAGACCTTTACTTTATGATTATTGTTTGGATTATTTTATATTATGTTATTGGACAAATTTTTTACTTTATGGTTTGTATTATTTTATATTATGTTATTGGTCAAATTTTTTATTTTATGTTATTGGTCAAAGTTTTATTTTATGATTTGGGTTATTTTATATTATTGGTTCAATTTTTATTTTTTTTTATAGTTTGGACCAATTTATGTTTAATCTGGACCTAAACGTGAATCTATTACCATTCAACCTTATAAATAGATGAGGATATATTTTTATGCGACCATTTGGAAGCTTTTCCACTTACCTTCACGTGTTTTTATGGGATGTCTGCAATTTTTATTTCTCCATGATTTGTCTATTGGATGCATGTGATTTCTCCTTCACGGGTGTATGTGATTTCTCTTCATGGGGTTGTCTACGATTTCTTTTCATGAGTGTATGTGATTTCTCTTCACGGGTGTATGCGATTTCTCCTTCATGGCTTCACAGGATGCTTAAGGGTTGAATGCACCTTTTGCTGGTTTCCTGTTGAAAAATATCAAGAGCATCAATGTCTTCAATATGTGGTCATTTAAGGTTAATTTGTTATTAGTTTTAGAAAAAATCAGAGGTTAATTTGTTTTAATTTTCATACATTAGGGGTTTTTAGGCTTCCTATGTGTCCCATGCCCCTCATGGGCACTTGTGTGGGCCTGGAGAACTTGAAAAATAGATCAATATGCGGGGATTTAATGCTGAGACACCTTGGAAATACACTGAGCCATACTTTACAATGTCTCCAAGTTGTGAATTACAGTATGGTACAACTCATGGCATTTCAAAGGAATTTCCATGTTTTATCAAGTTTTTGGTACTGGTACATCTTAATTTTTCCCTTCCCAGATTGTGTATTACTGAATTCATTGGTTAATTCTTTTTGTTAGACACTTCATATATCAATGGCAGGGTTTGTTGGTTTATGATATGTGGTTTGTTCATGGCATTGCAAGAAAATTAGCAATATAATATATCAATGTATAGATATGAACAACACTATATTGACCAAAGAAGTTATTGTATTAAGACTTGTCTACCAGCATCCAATAATAAACAACATGTTGTAGAATTATGGCATCATTTTTAAATAGCCTTTTTACATCAGATATGCTTGAAATAGTCACACCTGGAATTTTGGAAATTCAAGAAGTAGTGTTGTAGCAACCTTTCTCAGTTCATGCATTCTCTAATCTTCAATACATTTTTCTCAATGTAGTATTGTCCTCCAATTGCACCATGTGACCCCCCTTTAATTAGCAATGAGAGTAAACTGATGATGATTATACCAACAACCAGTAAACCATTATGTAGATGTCTCAACCCTTAATTAGTAAAGGGAGTGTATGTAAATTCCTGTAGCATCTCCCGGGAATAATCAAATTTGAATCCACTTAGGCCTAGCCTGATAAAGACGCTTAGTAGGATGGCACTTGGGATAGAATTTATTCCTTCCATCAGAGATGTCTCTACTTGAATAGGGTTGGAAGTGGCTTATAGGAAGCTTGAACAATCTCAATATAGACCCAAAACACTCTTGTTTTGAGAGCAATACGTTGCATGTAAAAGATGTTTGTTGTAGATATATGTGTCCATATTGTTAAACCACATTCATTCTTCCAGCATGTAACCCTGATGTGGATGCTTCCTTCCTTGATAGGGATCATGGCCTTCTCTAATAGCTTGATGTGTACTATGAAATAGTTGCTTGGAAGGAAGTAAAGTTGCAGTCTTGAGGTCGTTTCTCATGTCATATGTTTCCATTATTTAATACTCCATGAATTTCCCCATGTTAAGTGGAGCACTCTTACCATATCGATACTATAGAGAATTAATGAATGTTAGGGAGAAGTTACTGCCTTTACGATCTGAACTTGTTTCCTTTGTGCCAAGTGTAAACTTCCCTAAATAGTCACGTTTCTCATACATTTTCCAATGAATACACTGCTCTCTATTGACGACCTAAAGGGAGATCTGGATGATCCCCTCTTTTAATCCATCGATCTGCTCCAGATCTGCTCTTCAAATTGTATCAATCAAGCTCTATGATATTTCTGAGATGAAACCTCCCTAAAATGGGATACACTGCTTGACAAAGATGAATGCGCCATTGAGGGTGAATACAGGTGTTGTTCAATATTGATGGACACACCCAACTATATAAAGCCTCCAACGCTGCCCTAAACACAACAGATTTAAGATGCAATGATGTACACACTGGTGAATCTAGATGATTCACCCTAGAAATTGGTTAGGGTGGATAGATTTCGTCTTGATCGACATGCCTAGATGTATAGAGGCTCCAACACTTCCCTATACACAAATTATTTAATATGTAATGATGTACACATTGCTGAATATGGATGATTCACCCTAGCAATTGGTTAGGGTGGATATATTTCACCACTGAATCCAATTAGGTTAAGGCAATCTGACTAAACCCTAAGTAGCTCACCGAGCTCCCAAAACCTGTTTCCAAAAGATGAATAATAACATATATTTCCTTTTGGTTCAACTGACCTTATTATAAATATTTTAGGGTTAGCATGTCACTTTTAGGGTTCGCACGTCACTTTAGGGTTTTCACTTTACTTTTTGCATGCATGCAATTCTAATTGCTCGTTGAATTAACACTGAAGAAATAAGGCCTGCATGCTTTGTTGATATCTTCTCCAATGAACTTCTACAATCTACTGATGATCTAATAATGTTGTATTATTGTATTCTTAGCTCCATGTATCATTTTTTTTTTAACAAAAACTAAAAAGGGGGTTTGTATAAAAGAGGCTGTGCACAACCATTCATTACATAATAGATAATATCGAGTGTTTATGTACAACAAAAAAGCTGCACAGAAGGTCTAACCATGGGGCTGTCCATAAAACCTTACACAAAATTTGCTCAAAGCATCTGAAACTGCAGGAGGGGTATACCCTTACAAACTGCTAACATAAAAACAGACAAAAAAAAAAAAAAGACATAGCAAAAAAAGGGGGGGCAGATTACTGATTGCCTCTGTTATTTCTAGGTTGAACGACAGATTCCTCGTCCATAGGAATCACGGCTTTTGCAACTTCACCACTGACTCTACTGGTCTGGTTCATTGCAATGAATTGCTGAAGATCCTCCTGGATCCTATCCAATTTCCCCATAAGTTCCCGGAGATTGCTCTCGTTGTCATCTATACGAGCATCATTATTACTTACCTGCTAAGAGGTGTAACTAACGGTGTCTGCCATTTTCTTCACCTCCAAGGTCATTTCTTTAGTGTCCACGACATTGATTGCTAGAAGCTCGTAAAGTCTGCACAAATCCTTTTTATATCCATTATGCCTGCCGATTCTCCACCCTGTGCCATTCTGAATTCTTCAGCCGAGATGCTTAACCGAGCGAAGTGGTTTTGGGTGACACTAACAGGATTGACTAGAACGCTGCCTTATTGCATGAACGAACTGAGCACAATAAGTTATTGGAGTAGAGAACCTTCGCCTTGCTTTTGGTAGACCACCGAGCCCACAGCTCCTTCCTGCCAGCCCAAGCAGTGGCAGCCAAGAACCAAACTTCGCTCCCTGTTACCAGACGCTGTGACACGAGTGTTGAGAGCTGCAGGCCGAGACACTGATATGGATGAACACGAACAAGAGAAAAGAGCTGCAAATGCCAGCCGTTGTTTCCTATAAGGTTAAAGTACCTATAAGGTATGTGAGGTTGTTTCCTTTGCAATGCATTACTAATGTCTCCAAGGGAAGAGAGTGACAAGTTTATATATTTTTCTTCTTCCATAGTTTGGCCACTATATCATGTCTTGAGAATATGTTCGCTTCCACCTAAATCAACCATCCACCACTTGCTTGTTATGGTGTATGCATCATTAGCCCTTGAACCTCTAATGGCAATCCTGATCAATCTGAAATGAGGATATCATTCAGAAAAATAACTGTACAAAATTTAGTAAACATCACTGCAATTCACCTATGTGACCTGCTTGAAGCCTCATTGACTTTGGTCCATGCAGTTGATCTTGCTTGTCTTCCTAGATGATACAATTGAAATTCTTGTTTGAAATCCATCACTACAAACTTGTGCATCTCCCCACTACAATGTAATCGACATTGTTTTGGTTAGAGATAGCTTATGATGCCATTTGAGTTTACCAATATAGAAATGGAAATTGAAAGGCTATACTAAAACTAGAAAAATTCATCAATCTATTCAAATCTTCAAATAAAATTTTGTGAGAGAATAGAAGCACATTTCAAAAACTTAAGAACAGTCGAGCATAAGAATAATTGTAAACATAAAGGTTAAACTACTGTCCAAACATTCTTTCGAAAGTGTTCCTTAAATGTGTGAGGAACAACACCAGGAATAGTTGGTCTTCCTTCCTGCAAAATATTAATCCAGATCAAATTAATTGGTTGGTTAATCTTCATGGGACTTCATGAAATTTCCATGATACTTCAATTTTATGATCTTATCCACTTAATATCCTCTCACAAAAAAATATTTCAATAGATGGCATCATAATCTATCCCCAACAAAAACAATGTCAATTTTGTTCATTCAATGCATGGAATTATCGCAGAATCCTGGTGTAACTGAGAGGGTAGTGGGTCGTTGGTTATTCCCTTCTGATAATGGAAGAAAAATTGGCATTTCTAGCATAGTCTTCTTGACATAATTTTAGAAATATTATGTAAAATTACATTGTGAATACTTGTTACGGAGAGAAACTTCCTATGGCTTGGGGGTACCACAATAGACAGTATGACACCAGAAATCAATCTTTCCCAATATGCAAGAACAATAAGAAAATATAACACTAAGGGATATTGAATCGTACCTTATTCTGGATGATTGAAGTAGATCCCCATTGATATTTTCCAATGCAATTGTAATTATAATTTGCTTTCAACAACAAAAACAAAGCAAGCATGATATATATAAATGTGTTAGAGATATCCTATCATATGTAATAAACCATGTATAAGCAATTAAATACATCCATGGATTCCATATTCATATTTAAAATTCACACGAATTGGACGGGAAAAGATATTTCTATTAAAAAATTAGAGATACAATAATGACAAACTCTGTCGGCACTTCTGTGAACTGGAGAAACCGAGTCCTCCACCTGTGCCTCCACCACTTCAATCCTCCATATCTTGACAGGAAGCTCAAAAAGCAAAGGAAATATTGGGAATAACACTATGTGCTCCAGGGGACAAAGGGATGCAGACTCAAGTATAAGCAAAGCTAAGGCAACAATGGACTATAATTTCCTTGCTCTTCAATTTCTCCTCCTTCAATGTATCCAAGGGGTTCCTTATATAGCACTCCAAAGAGGTAATGGAGGGTCGAATCTGAGCGTTATCAAGGAATTTGGAAGGCCAAGTATCAAGTTATTGGGACTACAATAAGGAAAACTACAAAAATATTTTTTATTTTGCACACATCCCTATGTACGCGGGTTTGAGGTCAAAAGATGCGTATACACATGAGTATTGCTTTAAAAGTCACGTATATGTATAAACATGCAATTTTTGGGGATGATATTGGAACATCAAAGTATAATATAAGTCCATGGGGTCTAAGGAGTCTGCAAAGGGATAGGGAAGGCCATAAATGTGTGATCTACCTGGTGTGGTAAAATCATCTATAACAAATACCCCTAATGTGTGAGGTCAGAGGGGTAACATGATTTCTGAAATAAATTATAAAATACATCCCAGAAGTGGAGTAATGAAGACCCAGGTGGAAGAACCATCCACTCATTAGTACAATACAATGATAAATCTCTGCATGTGACTGCAAATACATGTAGCAACCTCAGATACATAAGAGTACAATGGACATGAATAGGCATTATATACAAAGTGTCATGTGCGATCATTGCCATGTACAATATACAATGGATCAAGATCTCCATAATGGATGAAGATATATGATATACACTGGAAAGACTAGAATCATGATCACAAGAGCTAAAATCTCATGAATACTAGCATGATCAAGGAGGTACCATATATGGGATGCCACCAAGCTGGAAGGTCTTCTACACGAACTGCTACGAGTACATTTCCTACCATGTGAATAGATGTGTTGAGGTAAAACATATTAGTCCATCATCTAATTACCGGTCATTGATGTATACCGTTAACAGACGTGAGATAACCCACCGATAATGAAAATGGGAATCAAGGTACATAGTGAAATCTAACAAGTGTGAATAGATGTGTTGAGGTCAAAAACTTGGAAGAATCCATCGATCAGGAGACATTGATGTATTCCCAAAACTATCAATGAAGAGAGAACCTACCACTGATGGCTGTAAGTCTCAAGGCACTCAAATGACTATAGACTCCTATTCCAGAATAAATGGTTTGATGTCGATGGAATGGAATCCGATGGAAAAAGGGAATTAAGGCACCCCCCATCAACCAACATGAGGTACTCAACAATGCTGTATAATGTGGAAGTACTCAATGAACAATATGTGCATGAACCAGTAACAGTACTGGGAATGGCCGACATGCAAATTCAAGATAACTAAGGAATGGTCGACTCAGGTTCAACTTCCTTCAAACAAGAGCATAAGGAAAATGGTGACTAGGTAGCATGGACTCTATATGCAAACTGGGCCATCTCTATGACAGAGGAGGCATCAATAGAGGCTCCATGGGGATTGGAAGCATAACCAGTCAGTGGAGATAAACTAAGAGTAACGAGTACAACTCCTAAATTCAAACTAATAACCCAACCAACAGATGTGATATACAGTGCTGTGTTCTAAGGTGATACGACTCGACTGTTGCCAAAGATAACATCTTTTCCCGTCCATATTTTTATGTTTTTTGGACCTTTTTAGATATTTTGAAAAGCTTGAAAAAGAATAAAAGTGCTTTATAGTACATAGCTAGGATTAGACGAGTGGAAGTGGAACATACCTATGCTCAATGCAATGAAACATGTGCAGGATAATGACACTCAGGGTAAAGTCTCCTCCCGGTAAAGGAGTGATCAAGCTGCAAAGGATATAAAAAAAGCTCTGCTTGGCTAGACATGAGACAAGCTCGAGTTATAAGGCTGATAACTTGAAGTCAGGGAGTCGACATAAAGCTCAAGAATACAAGCAAAAATCATGAAATGCAATTACAACTTGACACATACAAAGGAGTCCCTACGGGGAAAATCCAATATAAAGTTCAAGAAAAGTATGAAGCTCTTGCTCAAGGACATGGCGGGACTAAAAAGGGACTCCCAAATCCTAAAGGAGGCATCTCAACACGGGTACCAAATGCAAAATAGGATCTAACTAGGGCACCCATGTATAGGAAAGCTCCACCATTCACACAATACCAGTTCTAACAATAGCATGAAGGTTTCGTGATATCATGGAATGGGTTCGTACCTAAGGTTAAAATAAAACGGTCATAAGGTCATGCAAAATGCATGTGGATGTGAAATCCTAACCTATATGCCAGTTTAGACATTATACATGTAATAGGCACAGACAGATCAAAGACTCAGTCAAAATGCGCTCAAAATGGGCCCCTACAACACCATATTAGTCCAAACGGTCCAAAAATGATAAAAAAAAATAGGTCAAAACTATAGAAAGTGGGTAAAAATTTCAATTTTTTTTCTATAAAATAGTGAAAAATAAAAAATTTCATACCATTTGAAAATTTACCCACTAGATTTTGTAGTTAGAACTTCAGAAGCTGATTCCGGGAGCATCCTCCAACGAAATCACCAACAAAATCACTCCTCGTTTGGTCCAGGTAACTCATCATGCCCTACTCTTCCATTTCCATGCATTTATTTTTAAATTTGGTGGTCAATTTTTAAGTTTGGGCCATCCCAAATAATGCATTTCGGCCCACATAGAAATCAGGTCTTTTTCTATGTATAGGGCTGGGTATACATGGAAAAGACCACGATACCCATGTACATACACGGTTGTTTTTAGAAATAGTCGCATATAGGGCCGTAAATGGTAAATGCAAGGTAAAAATATCATGAATCTTGGAAATCTTTGTGTAGGATGATGCTAGAGTGGAGAGAGCGTGAACATGGCGATGTTGAAGAGCCTGTGCAAGCTGATCTCATGGATCAACAAATGTTAAGGGCATGTGGACTATATAAGTTTTGGCACCTTGGAAGCTTAAGGGCAAAGCGAAGGCTACTCCAGCTGCTAGTTGATTACTAGGATCCTGACTAAGAGAATTTTCAGTTAGATGGCATGCCCCTCAACATTGAGTTTGAGGACATTTTATTTATCACAGGATTGTTCCGCATAGGGGAGGTGGTAAAACCTATGGTCTCGTGGGCCAGGAGGCGGGCTCATTATAGATGAGTACATTGATTTGTACTGTGTCCTAGATACGGTGAAGGTTGGGAGTCAAATCCCAACAAAATCGATCCAAAATCTTGGGTTGAAGGCCATACTGTTGGTTCTAGGCAGGATAACAGGATTGGCATCTCTCCACCAGGATTCAAGGCCTTTTATGTTCTATGCGGTGGAGCATATGTGTCCTACAATATATGACTGGAGTACCTCATTGCTGCGAAACATGAAACAATAGCTTACCAATTGCAAGATGGGGCGAGTGAGGAACTTCGGTTATGGAAGTATCCTGAGTGCTTTCTTTTTTGAGCGTGTGCCAGGGATAATCCCTAGAGTTGAGATTCCCCCACACAGAGTTCAAGATCCAGCTCATCTAGGCTAGGAAAATGTCATGCGGAGACTAGGAGAGGGGTGGGTGGCCAACCCCTACCCAACATATTTCTTTCTCTGGTGGTGGAGACAGATCATCACCATAGATGACTATCCCTATGAAGGGATCAACTTCTGTGGAGACCCAGACATGCCTATACCCCCAAGCTCTGCATATCGAGAGCTAGGTAACGAATCTCGACTCCAAATTTTTTTTTGAGTTATTAATTTTTTTTGTGTTTTTGGATATATGGAATCAAAATACATGTTTTTGGTGCAGTGACATATAGTGATACTCTGTCATGGTCATGCAGATGTGGGACCACTACGGCTAGATGGTTTCCTTCCTCATCGATGGAGGGGAAGAGTAGATGAGATCATGGGTGTGGATGCGGAGTGTACACTCCAAAGCATTCACATGAACTTCGTTCGTTTACACATAGGGTTCCCATGGCGAAATTCGAGGACTTTCCTAAGGCCATGCAACGCCAAGTGGTTGGATTACCATGGGAGTGGGTTCATTTATTTCGCCAGCTATCTAGAGCCGTAGTGTGCTACCATGATCAACACCCTCCTCTCCCACAGGCTTAGAGGCTGGGGTGTATATATTTTTTGTATGAAAGTGTAGTCTATTTTGGTGGCTCGAAATCCCCATTTTTGTATATTAAACTTATGTATTATGACATCACATTTTTTGACACATATTTTAATGGAAATTACCTATGATGATCGATTATTATTTTATTTACATGTGTAAATGTTTGTGAATTCTTTATCGTCTATGAAAAAAACTCCAATCTAGTACATAGTTAGAAAATGAATCAACAACTTGATTAAAATTTCTTTTAATATGTATGTTATGTTCTCAAATTTCCGTTCAAGCAACCTGACATGCAAGAACCTTTGTAACAAAGTTGTATCCCTAACATGATACAAGCCATTCAAATGTGAAACCGCTAACTACAAATCAAGACGTACCTCAAGAGAGTGAACACCCTGCAAAATGACATCACACAATAACTCAATAAAGACACTATACTCTGCAACATTATTCGATGAAGGCCGTAGAAAAACCCCTCCTGAAGACAATACCTAACCTGTAGGAGTATAGATCACCCAAGTAGCCAAAGGTGAGTTTTGAGTGTGGCAGATAGCACCATCAATGAATCCTACATAAATCGAATACTCTGTCGACATTTGCCACAAAAATGGAAGCTAGTCAACAAACTCGATCACCATAAGAAGACCAAAACTACGCTATGCAAATGTACAATAATATACAACAAATCAGCCCTGGCTGAGAATCATGCATAGTACTTCTTAAAATAGAGCCCATTTCTAGGCTCTGCCAAGGCTGTCCTTTCATAGTTGACTAAATCCTAGGAACCTTTCTCTAATACACAATTGACAACGTAAGGCCCATGCCACATGGGATTAAACTTTCCTTCCCCCAAGGGTTCGTTAGCTTGGTCACACAAAAGAACCAATTCAACTTCCCTAAACCTCCTAGGATGGACATACTTATAGTACTAGACCTTAATGTGATACTTGTTAATATCAAGAACCACTAAATCATCTTGACCCTACTCCAAGTGGACCAAACGCTCTTCCAATGCAGAAGTGTCTGGTAAAATCTCCACAGCTAGCTTCAAAGAAGGGATTTCACACTCAACCGGTAAAACTAAATTCACCCCATGCACAAGCTGATAAGGAGAAAAACTAGTGGCAGTCTTAACTGTGGTTCAATAAGCCCACAAAGTAGGATATAACATGATATGCCAATTGGTCTTGCTTTGTGCGATGGTTCGTTGGAGAATGGACTTAAGTGACTTGTTCACTACTTCAACTTGTCCATTCGATTGAGGATAGTAAGAAGAGTAATGCTCTTGCTTATATCCTAACTTCGAAGAAAACTCTTCCATCATTTTTTTTCTTCTGAAAGTGCCTACCATGGTCAGTGACAAGCTCTCTTGGAATGCCAAACCGGGTGATAATATGGTTGAATACGAAATGCATGGCTATATCACCGTTGGATTTAATAGTTGGCATAGCCTGTACTCACTTCGTGAAATAGTCAACACCCACAATAATATGATGGTGCCCCCAGCCGAAGTTGGGTTGCAATCCATAAAAACGACCCCCCACTTGGTGAAGGGACCAACGATGATGATCGAATGCAAAGGGGTAGGGTGAGAACGCATATTCTGTGCGAACACCTAGAAAGGGTGGCATCTTTTGACCGTATTAATGTAATATTTAAAGATGGATGGCCAAAAATATCCTGCTGTTAAGATTTTTTGGGCTGTAGAAAGCCCAAATAAATGACCACAACACGCCCCTCTGTGGCAATCATTCAACACAACCTCAGCATCCTCATGAGTTAAGCAATGACATAAAATGGAATCAAACCCATGGCGGTACAAAGTTTTATCCATAATGAGGTAATTCTTTGATATATAATGTAGTCATCGATGCTCATCCCGTGAGAGGTGAGAAGGAACCTTCAAATTTTGCAAGTAGACAATGATGTCCACATACCATGGGTCAACAGTCGAGATGAGAAATATGTGCTCATCAACAAAAAAATCCTCATGAATTTCTCCTTCATCCAAACTCAGAAAATCAGAGATAAGCTCTGTAATAATCAATGACTTCTTCAACATTGCTGAAACAAATTCGAGGTCAAACTCTTGCAATATCACAATCCACTTATTGTATTTCCCCCCTATCATCCTTCAAGTGAGGACGAACTGAAATGGATTAATGTGAGCTACAAAAAAGTTTGGCGAAGAAGGATGTAATGTATCAAACCTTGAACCACATTGACGGTAGCTAATTCCAACTTCTCAACATGGGTATAACGAAGCTCCACGTCAATAAGGTTTCAGATGATATAGTAGATGACATAATCCTGAAGCTCCTCATCCTCTTGAACCAACATGATTCCAATCGTCTCCTGAGATGCAACCACATATAGCAAAAAGTCACAGCTATAGTCAGGTGGACTAAGCATGGGGGCCGATGGCAAGGATTTCTTCAAAGCATTGAAAGGCTCTTGGGCTCTCTCATCCCAGATAAATGGAGTGTCTTTCTTCAACAAACACATGAAGCCTCTAGTCAAATTGGTAAAATTAACTACGAATCTTCGTAAGAATTTTTCCATACCTTGCAAAAACTGAAGATGTCTAATGTTATGCAGGGGAGACAACTAAATTATTTCCTCAACCTTTATAGGATCGACCCTTATACCCTGCTCAGAAACAATGAACCCTAGTAAGCGACCAACCTTCATGCAAAATATGCACTTATGAGGATTTAACCGAATTTGATAATGACGACATCTTTTGAAAACCAAATGCAAATTATAAGGATGACACACCCTCAATCAAGAGTGAGCAGCTAAGTCATCCAAATATACTTCAATAATATTTTTAAGGTTGTCAAAGGCAAAGGTCATGGCCTGTTGAAATGTAGCTCCGATGTTTTTAAGGTTGAAGGGCATCTTTCAGTATGCAAACGTGCCCCAAGGACAAATAAAAGTAGTCTTGTGTTGGTCCTCGGGTTTAATTTGGATCTGATTATAGCCAGAGAAGCCATCCATAAAGGAGTAAACTTTGCTCTCCACACACTCATCTAATATTTGATCAATAAATGGTGTAGGGAACTTATCCTTAGGACATGCTCAATTTAAAACTCTAAAATCAGTGCATACTCGGATTGTTCCCTACTTCTTATTTACTAGAATGTGGTTTGACACCCACTCCATTAAGGGAATGGGATCGATGAATATAGCTTTGAGTAACTTCTCTATCTCTGCCTTAATCGCAGGCGCTTTCCTAGGATTCATTGCTCACAAACATTGTCGAATAGGCTTAGCATCTAGATAGGTTTTTATTTCATGCTCGACAATGTGAGGGTCAGTTCTTGACATTTATTCATACGACCAAGAAAATACATCTCGAAATTATTTAAAAATCTTGGTGTACTCCCTAATATCACCGGGGGAACAATCCACCCCAATGTACACATTTTCAATCTTTCCAGGAACGCAAGAAATATTGATAGGTATAGTTGGTGACAAGTTAGCCATGTTCCCTTTAGCATATTTTCTAGCAGAGCCTAATGGGACCATGGGACTACCAATTTTCTCACTAAATATCTCATTAAAGTCATCACACTCAATACCATCAAGCTTAGGGAGAAAATAAGATATATGATGCAAGTCTCCACAAGGTTGTTCTAACCTAGACACAGCCTTGAGAACAACCTCGTCCGATGGAAAGATTTCATTGAGGCAGTCATGTGATTGAGATGACGACACTTCCTAAGTAGGAAATGAATAAGGGTCCTCCTCTTCCGTCCGTGAAGAGGAAGGACTAGACTCTACAACCGAATCAATATTAGCTTGATAAGCCACCATAGTTGTAGACAACGGCATGCCCATCTCGATAGCTATAGAAAATTCACTCGAAGTACTCGGAGAAGGAAGAGTCCAAGGATCTTCCATATGCAAAGTGAGAAAATGAGTTGAACTCAACGACGTTGAAACCTTACCAAGACTAGAACCGATCATAAGAACGGGTGCAACACAACTGAAAGTTCCCATTGGTGAAGGATACATGCCTACCCTAATATTCTTAGTTGCCAGCTGAGAATGATCGATAATCATGATAGAAGCTCCTGACGATGCTTTCGAACTAGAATTATCAAAGGATATTTGATCAACCGTCACAACCTTCCCATCCAAAGGAAAACAAACAACTTGTAAGAGTGATGATGTGACTGCTTGCATATTGTAAATGCAGTTCCTACCCAGTAAAATGTTATAGTCAAGGGGCACATGAACCACCTCAACCTCGATTGCAACGTTATTCCCTCCCAATTGGACCTCAAGGGAAGGAAGAATCTCATGTGGTTGAAACGATCTTCCATCAAACACAATTAACATGTTTCCAGAATTAGACAACATAGGAGAACCCAACCCCTTCCAACATGACAAATACATCATGGAAGCCGCATCATCCTCATCAATCACTGTGCGCTTACTGTTGTTGTTTAGACACTCTACATGCACCAAAAGGGACACACAGTAAGACAAGTGAGGCTAGATTCCATGAGTTTCAAATTTGAGCACCGAAGGAGAGCTTTCATCAACCATCCCAAGAGTAGACAACAAGGATTTGCTTTATAGAGGACAAGTATAAAGAACTTTTCAAGTAGACATTGCACAAGGAGTCTGGCCCAAATCCTCGACGATAGAATAGTTCTGGGCAGTTCCGGCATTAGGATTGTGCCTCGAATGCTTCAAGACTCCCTTAGGAATGCGAGGCAGAGCTTTAGGATTATCACTAGGTTTTTCAATATGCAAAGGGCTCTTAAGTGGAGCGGGTTCTTTTCCTAGGTCTTATTGTGACGTACCATAGTCTTTAGAACGAGTCACAACATTTGTGGAATTAACCATGTTAATGCAACCATGGCCACTAGTGGTGTCCGACGGGTTTGGAGTCCCACTAGAAGCACCACCAAGATACACGGTCCTTGAGTTCATATTCTGATTTTGTGGTAAAGGAATCGTCAGCACAGCTCAGCCCTGTGCAATGAACTTCGAGGAATCTTCCATCTGAGGGCACAAGTTAGTGAGGTGATCTTCCCCACACAACTTACAAGGAATTTTGAACTAACGCTTAGGTTTCTTGTCCCTGATAGCATTGTTGTTTTTTTTCTTGTCATTATTATCATTTTTATTCTTATTCCCACCCTTTCGATTGTTTTTACCTTTCTTTTTATTCCGTCGAGGTTGTTGGTTACCTTTCTAGTTTTACGATTGCACTGAAAGTAACTCCGCTATTTGGGTAGGATGAGACGACATCGTAGCTTGTCTCTATGTAGGTTGGTTAACAGAAAAATTATTCATTTGGTTTGTAACCAAGCTTACAGGTTTATCACTCGCAGAGCCAACAATGACATTAGGATGTGGCCTAGGTTTAATCTTAGGGTCGAAATTGGATCTAGGTGCGTTCAGTATGATCTCATACAAGAGCCCAGATTGATCATAAATCAAATCCAATTCTTGAGCTCTAAAGATAGCTTGCTCCTCGTTCTGCACTCCGGATGTGGAAACATCCTTCGCTATGTAAGGAAATAAAGACTTGAGGAACCATTCCAAAAGGAAATCTGGTGGTATAAAGGCCTTAATCAATCTCTTCCATCTACACCACTCTTGAATGTGATCAAATATATGCATGGCTTTGTCCTGCCGAAATTTTGACAAGAGTTTAGTACCGACATCGTAACGCACGGGTAGCTGAAAGTGATTGAGGAAGGTCATATCTAGGTCATTAAACGATGTATAAGTCCCCCCCTGGGAAACTCTATGTACCACTTCGTCGCAGGCCTTGTAAGGGTGCATTGAAATAGTATTAAATGAACCGAATCATGATTCAAGGAATTCAAAGAGCACCAAAGGCAGAACGTCATGACATGCTCACCGGGATCTTCACCAGTCTTCCCTTCGAACTTTGGAATGTTCGAAGGAAGCTTGGAGGGAACTACCAGCCATGCTGGGTCATGAGCAACCGGATCATTTGTCAATCTTGACAAGTCAAGTAGGTTTAGCATTGCAAGGAAAGGGAGTCTAGGTTTATCCATTTGGTTCCAGGCTCCCTCATAAGGTTGGTTCACATAGGGTTGATTATTATAGACACCATGGACTTGGCCAGTGGGATAGTACCCTCCTCCCATTTGACCCATGTAGGGTTTCATATTGTAGTTTGGAGTACCTTGAGGTTAGGGTGATACGAAGCCATAATTAGGATACTAATAAGCAGGTTGATACCCAGACCCAGAAGGTGTATAAGTTTTTCCATAAGATGTTCCATAGGATGGTCCATAAGACTGTCCATAAGGTTGTCCATAATATGGACTATAAGACTATCCATTAGACGATCAATAATTCATTCGATACCCGACTAACACATGAGGAATCACATAGCCTTGTGACGCTACGGTGTGACTAGACACGGGATGAACATGGCTAATGGTAGAACTCTATCCTGAAGGACCACTAGAGTTAGGAAGAGGATGTGTCATCAAAAAATGATTTGAAGGAACTGGTGTTGAAGATGATGGAATATGAGAAGGGATGTAACTTGTGCCCCCAATATTCACATGTATAGGATCAAGCCCCAAAACAGGAACGACAGTTCTAGGCCTAGGATGTGTGTGTGAAGAAACCTCCACCACAGGGATGGAAGGTGTAATATAACTAGTGCTACCAAACCTCTCTTCTTGGAAAGGAATGGAAGTGCCCCCAGGAACAACACCAGTGTCAACACCTGATACGACAGTGGGTGCTAGACCATTCTTGAGAATATCAGGCATTCCATACCTAATCGTGCTAGTGCTAGTGGGTGTATGGTGAGTCTCATGGTTCAGACTACGTGA
The DNA here is from genome assembly GCA_001517045.1 of Pseudotsuga menziesii. Classification (NCBI taxonomy): domain Eukaryota; kingdom Viridiplantae; phylum Streptophyta; class Pinopsida; order Pinales; family Pinaceae; genus Pseudotsuga; species Pseudotsuga menziesii. The sequence continues at coordinate 218,467 of LPNX010843033.1, read as the reverse complement.
CCAATACTGATGACTTGCATTCATGTAGCCTAGAAATTGTGAAGGATCATCAGGAGATGACCCAGCCATAGAATGGCTGGATCCCAATGGAGTCCCATATGTGCTTGAAGGTTCATCCTCCCATACGGGACGAGGAAGATGGAGGATCTCCAGGATCTCAGGCTCATGGCCACTCATGGTGTGTGAATCAAAGTCAGAGTTAGTCCGCCTGGACTGTCTGGTTCTCTCTCCCAAAGGAGGAGGAGACGTAGAAGGCATAAGTCCTGCTAAATGAAGAGAATGGAGGAGCATCACACCCTGATCCACAATGACTCAATAAACAAAAAATACTCAATCTAACTACCCAACCCTAATCAAGCTAGCGTACATAGAGCACACTCCTAAAAAATCTACAGCCAAAAACAAACAAATCAAGGGGAGGATAAGTGAGCTCCCAAATTCATCAGGTATTCCTCGCCTAGGATAGGCTTGAGACTACCATACACTATAAGTATAGGTTCGTAACCAATTATAGTGGCCCTCAGCTTCAACTCATAAAGAGACTATGCTGTATGACCCCTACCTAGACAAGACACCTACAGAATAAACTCTGCAAGTACCCCCTACGATACCCAGGTAAGGAAACTAAGGTCACCCCAATATAATCAATGCTCAGGAGGATATTCGTAGGCAGGATCAACCTTATCGGTAGGGTAGAAAAGCTCAAAGCCTGAAAGAAATACTAGTACCCCAAGGGTGCACCAATCAATACCTGAAATTCCCCCAGATAAAAATACAATCCTGGAAATATCTTCGATGCTCACAGAAAATGACCAGGGGTCATCCCAGTCACAATCGTGTGTGCTACCTCATGATTGACTCTTGTGTAAGAGGAGATTCCTGAGAAACACTAATTATACCAAGGATTTCTCAGTCTCCCCTGGATAGACACCTAATTGTTTGTGTTTAGTAGTCTTAGAGAATTGACTCACATTGAACTATTCCAAGACTCTAAATTATAATCTTGTTGGTGAAACCTATAAAAGAAAAATGTGTAGTTCATTATAATTAAGCGTTGATTTTAATCTCTGTAATTACTCAAAATTAAATGGCCGTGCAACTAATGAAATTATGACTCAGCAGTGAAATAAATGTGCACACCTAACAAACCATTCCAAGTGCAAATATTTTGTTGAATGAAAAACAGGGTATGTCACTACATGACATGCCAATTTCTTCCTTCAAATGAGAGTGCAATCATTCCTAAATGAACACCTGACTATAATTCAGTAAGAAAAACCTAATGCAAGTACCATGCCATGCAAATGAAAGAATGCATAAGTATGCAAAATCAAAAATATTTTTGTATTTTTAAAAATAAATGCAATATAAAAAGCACTAACTGACTCTACAATTCTAATACCTTGCAACCACTCAGAGACAAAAGCAAACAAGGCACCAAGATAAAAGAGACCTAATGCACTAATTCCAAAACAAAAAGAAGAAATGAATGATAAGAACAAAACCTAATAAAAATAAATCAAAAGGGTCTTTGGTCAGAAACAAAGGCTGTATATAGACACCAACAACACCCAATAAGATCCAACAATCATCAAAACTCACCCAGCAACACTCAATCCTCAATATAAAGCTCAAAATCAAAGCATACACGACTGTATGCAATAAACCTACGTACATACGTGGGAATTCAAGAGAAAACCACGTGTATACGCGACTATAATGCAAATACTCACATACAGGAAGAAAAAGGAAGAAAAATAGGACAAACAGATAAGCCAAGACCAAATTACTCCTACAGGACACTACTGGGAAAACATACCTCCAGATCCGACACATAAACAGAGAAATAAAGAGCAATTCAAGCACATTGAATACCCAATCCCAAATAAAAACAACTAGGAACCTCCCCAGTGGAGTCACCAATTCTTATATAGAGAGAAACTTCCTATGGCTTGGGGCTACCACAACAGATAGTATGACACCATAAATCAATATTTCCCAATATGCAATAATGATAATAAAATCTAACACTAAGGGATATCGAATCCTACCTTATTCCATATGGTTGAAGTGGATCTCCGTTGAGCTTTTCCAATGCAATTGCAATTATAATTTTCTCTCAACAACAACAAGCAAAGCAAGCATGATATATATACATGTGTTAGAGCTATCCTAGAATATATAATCAACCATGTATAAGCAATTAAATACATCCATGTATTCAATATTCATATTTAAAATGCACATGAATTGGATGGGAAAAGATATTTTTATTAATAAATCAGAGATACAATAGTGATAAACTCTATCGATACTTCTGCGAACCGGAGAAACTAAGTCCTCCACCTGGGCCTCCACCACTTCAATCCTCCATCTCTCGATAGCAAACTCACAAAGCAAAGGAAATATTAGGAAGAACACTATGTGCTCTAAGGGACAAAGGGATGCAGACTCAAGTATAAGAAAAACTAAGGAAACAATGGACTATAGTTTCCTTGCTCTCCAATTTCTCCTCCTTTAATGTATCCAAGGGGTTCCTTATATAGCGCTCCAAAGAGGTAATGGAGGGTCGAATCCGAGTGTTCTCAAGGAATTTGGAAGTCCAAGATTCGAGTTAATCAGACTCAAATGAGGAAAACTCTAAAAATATTTGTCATTTTTCACACATCCCGATGTACGCGGGTTTGAGGCCAAAAGCTGCGTATACACACGGGTATTGCTTTAAAAGTCACGTATATGTATAAACAGGAAATTTTTGGGGATGATATTGGAACATCAAATTATAATATAAGTCCATGGGGTCTAAGGAGTCTGCAAAGGGACATGGAAGGCCATAGATGTGTGATCTACCTGGTGTGGTAAAATCAGCTATAACAATACTGTATAATCCATATCATCATGAGAAATACTCAGCATTTAGGTCAAGGTATTAAAAAGGAAAATATAAGGATTATAATTTTGAGATGGAAAATCTTAGGCTCAAACGTATCTCCTTGTTTGAAAACCTGAATATGATGCAATAATATCCCCATTAGGTCATGATCTCATCACCAGTAATAAAGAGAAACAAATATAAAATCCTTAGCATCCCACTGTCCAAATTCAATTGATAAAGTTAGGATTGTTGCAACAACATGATCTCATCACCAGTGATCAAGAGAAATAACAATAGCCTTGTTAAGTTATTATCTAAGTCTTGATGATTTATTTTGAATTAAAGCATTCCATGTTAGTACTTGAGTTGACCAACTATGGCCTTGATATGAACTTTGATGACTTTAATAGTGCAATGATGCCCCTTCTTAGGGCTCGATCTGATTAGTGGTGTCAAGAGAAGACTGATAGAAAGGAATCTTCTAGTAGATGATGATGTCAACCCTTAACAAATCCTCACCTATGATATTTACTACTTTGAGAATTCCATTGACTCAATTAGATGTTGTCGTTGACTGAAGATGTTGTTGTTGACTATTTAAGGCATACCATTGAATGGGGTAGGAGGAAGTTCTTTATTATTAGTTAACCATATCAATCTTGTGGAAAAATTTAAAAACCCTCAGTGCCTAAGATAAATCCTCGATTCTTGATAGATTCCTAAGTTGACCTTCGGTTTCTTGTTGTATTCCTTTAGCATCCTAAGATAAATCCTTGGTGCCTGAGCATAGGCCCTAATAGGGTAGACGATACCTATTGGCTCTTTGAATCATGCCCTTACAGTTGTTGGATTCCACATTTAACTGGTGTATTACCTTACAAGGGATTCTTGTAGATTTAGGGTGCTAGAGGTGTGCCCTAAGAAGTTTTTCATGAGGTTAGAACAACCCTAGGAAGGTTCTTTGAGGCTGTAACAAACCCTACTAAGGTTCTAACTTCTGAATGGATGTTGAAGACTAAATTTAACCCTAGACTCATGTGGCTGCCTTTGAATACAAATTTAGACCTCCATGATTAATAGAGAGAGAGAGAACATTACCAACAATCCCCCACGATTTTGTATTTGAGAATTAAAGAGCTTCTTGTAACTAGTGACAATAAGCTAATAATAATGCATATCTAGATGATGGCCTCATAACACTCAAATGTCCCTAAATATGAAACAATGAAAAGTAGTTAGCATTCATAGCTTTAATGTACTGGGAATATTCATTCGCTGCTGCATAACAACCCAAAACCCATTTAACCAAAAATACCACACTATATCCATATCTTTTATCATTGGCGTGGCCTCTTAAACGACCATGCATAGTTATTAAAACACCTACAAGGTGCAATAGATATTATTCGTGGCTGGAAATAAGCTGAGTTTAACTCACTTTGGTTTTGGATGGTTGTCATCAAATTAGTACTTCAGTAACCATCTTAATATGCAAATGAGTAGGAATGTTCTCTCTAGTACATGGTGCTTCCAAAGCTTTATGAACATTCCAACAGTGAGGTAAATCATTGAGGATAACCCTCTCCAAAGGCACAAGGGATGATTTCACCACATTAAAAACTTTTACTCAGAATTATGAATGAACCACTATAATTTTTTATACAAACACATAATTACTCTACAATTACGTTAATGACTTAAAATAGCTTTGGCATGCACTAGTGAAAGCCAATCAAGGGGTTAGAAGAGAGAATTTCAATCAATAATAAAATATGGCATTAAGTATTGAAGCATCTAAAATATAATAAAGGCTTGAAAACCATAAATGAGACTAATTTACCATGATGCCAACATCATGACACTAATGGGGGGTATACATGGGTTGAATTTACAGGGTTAAATGTATATGTAATAGGGATTGGCATAATAGAGGACTCACATGTGCCATGGGTGAGAATATGTATTATGTATATTTAGAGTTTAATATACTCATTATTGTATAAATGGACTTAGAATTTGGATATATGGACATAGATGGGATACTTGGGAGAGGTTTTCCTTATGAAAAATGAGTAGTTGTGCAATTAATCTTTGTTATAACTTTGGAATCTATCCTCCATGCTCATATTTGGTGTACATTGTGTGTATGTTGGTTTTATGATGCTATTTTTAGTACTCGGTTCATAACATTTTCTATTAGAGTATTTTTCACCTTCAAAACTAGTCGTCTCATCATTTTTGTTTCACAGCTTTCAGATCCACTCTTTTTCTAGATCATATATCTTTTTGAATCTCTCTTTGTAGATTGGATCTCTTTGTTTCAAAGATTTCAGATCCACTCATGACAAGTTGAGGTTTTTGTCCAGTCCTGACAGAGATTTTAGTAAAAAATCTATATGAAGATTGCAAGGTTCAAAATGAGTGCCACCTGTGGAATTAGAAATAATACATACTAGGGTTTTTCCTAAGTTACCACAATATAGATATAGATATGGATTCAAATTTAGGTTTAGATTCGGATCTGGGTATGGATCCACTATATTGTTGAAATGATAGGATCCATATATGGAAAGGAAACAACAAATACAAAAAATATAAAAATATTATCGTAATTTAAAAAAAAAATAGTTCAGAATCAAAACCATTCAAGGATCACAACAGTAAAACTACAAGTTATATCCAAAAAAGAGAATTCTTTCGCATATTATCGACCATCCATGTACCATAAATGGTAACTGATAATTTGATAAATTATAACCCCTATTGAATACCATTTTAGCACAAAGCATGAGGCAGCTCATAACAACATTTTTGTGAGACATATCCTCATCTCCATATCATAAATGAATAAGTGGTTTTCTTGAAGCCTGTTTCAGGACTAAAATAACAGTGGGTGAAATGAGCAACAATGCAACACATAAGGATAGATCAGACCTTGAACATAATGATGGATCAAACCTTGATAGAGAATACCTTGATGGATCAGACCCTAAGGTCAATATGTTGACATATGGACAAATAAAAGCTTAACCATGAATGGAGTTTAGGTTTTTATCCTTTTGTCATTCATGGTTTTTAGGAGTTTTCATTAAAAATATTGAGATATAGCTGAATGCAAAGCAATATGTCCTCATTGATGTAGGGTATAGTAGGGTTCCCATAATTGTATGTTGTTTGTGAATTACTCATCATCGAATTTTGATTAACTGTTAGTTATAATTTCAAAAGTTAACCTCCATAGCTGATTCTATTAACATTCAAGCACGCTAAATTTCAACAGTATAGTTTTGGCATGTTTATTTTGAGAGACAATTGTACCGCTGACTCTACCTTTCATAGGGGAATAAGTTAAGAAATTTTTGTGATCTTGGTCAGGACACTAATAAATGGGAAGATAATAGGGTTGTCTCCATTCTACTAGAAAGGAAAGTGGAGGATCTCCAAATATTTGGGAAATTGAGGTTAGTATTAAAGTGGATGAGTGGGCACATATTAAAAAACCATAATCTCCTACTGCATGTTGCATCATGCAATAAGGATGGAAAATGAGATGAAATAAAATTTTCTAGGTTATCCTTCCCACATATCTTCAGAGAAAACAATACAACCTGCCATCCTTTCCAAGAGAGTAGTGGAGTCTCAATATGGTATGTTGAAGTTAACTGAAGTTGTATAAGATTAGGTCTCCATTATCCCTCCAAAGCAAATCCTCAGCTCAGTTGAGTATGTGATTTATCCGATGATGGGATACTACATGCTTCATTCTATGATGGTTACGCCCCTTTCTTTTGTTTCTTTAGAGATTGTCTTTGAATGAAAAAGGGTAAAAACTTGAATAATAACCATATTTTGATGGGTTCCTCTATATTGGTTTCATCTCCAAGTAGTTTTCATGAATTTTGAAACTAACAATTGTTTTTACTAGAAATAAAAATATATTCAATTTTTTTTTAAAGAAAAAAAGAACAAAGGTGATGCTAACTTAAAGAAGCCAAGGTTCATCTACAATATACTGGACCCGACTATGGGTCATTGATTAATTTCCTAAATCATAGTAAAATTTTCATATTGGAAGAAAACCTAAGTTGAATGTCCAAGGACAATATCCAAGGTCAACCACCAAAACAAAAACAATGCCAAGACACAAACACTTGGCCTTTTTAAAATTTAAAAGATATGTGTCTTCTTTGCATTGGATTAAAAAGGACAATCAAGGTTTAGTAAATGAATACTTGGATACATATATATCTAGTGGTTGTGGTTGTGGGATGGAGTGTTAACCTCCCATACACACTTTCCATAAGTAACATGTTGGTACCATCCTCAAAAAGGGAAAATGACCAAGGGTTTGTGCCAGGATATTTACTTTGGAAAAAAAATGATGAGATGACTAGATATAAGAATGCCAAAATTATACACCAAAGCAAAAATTCAAGAGGCTAACATTACTTGTGTTAAAAGAACTACATGATTGAGATTTTATCACTCGAATTACACTGGCTTCACTCATTTTGATGATAAAATCTTCTGCATATACCACTAAAATAAATATGCCCTAACTTGATATTTTGACATAAAGATTTAGACCATAAGGACTTCTTATGAATCTAGATTTTGTGAGATATCTATCAATTTTAATGTACTAGGCCCTTGGGGATTTCTTTAACTTATAAAGATCATTTGCAAACATGAACAGTAGATGCTCTTTATGTGCATCTTGGAATATTTGTAGCTGAAGACCGATACACATACACCTCCCCCTAAATATCCATCAAGGTAGGCACTCTTTACATCCATCAGATAACATTCCCAGGAAATCTAAGTTACCATTTCTAGATCCAATCTAATTGTGATAAGCTTTGCTGTAATGACAAGGGTATTCTCTTTGTCCACTCATTTTTTCTATGCAAAATCCTTTGGAACCAGCCTTTCCATATTTTTATATAGTGAACTAGTTGTTTTGTATTTTGTCCTATACAATGTAAATCCATCTGCAGGAAATGGGTTCCTTACTTAGAGGAAACACCATCGGTGATGTTTACATCATTTTTTTCCATACTAGTGTTGACTTGAAGAATAACATATTTTCTAAAAATGGCTATCTAGATAGAAAATTGGATAGCCTAGTCTAATCTAAATACAAAACTCCAAACTGAGTGAAGTGTTTTTCTCATGAGAAGTGGCCTACCCGTTGAATAATCCCTTTCTCCCCAAACACAACACCTTTCCAATGTAAAGGAAAACTAAAATTAACATGATGTTGAAAAACAACCCAAGTGTGAAATGTTTTAGCACCGTTACAATTCCATACAAATGTTAAAGGGTTTTAGAGTCCCCAAAAATACTATACCGATGGAGGTGTAGCTAGCGGGCCAATTGAAGTTAGTGACAATGTAACTAAGGAATGCCTACAATGGGATACTAAAGGGGTTTCTTGATAGAATTCCCAAGGTTAAGATGATTTGAGGAGGGTTGTTAGTTCATGATTTTAACAAAGGAATTAATGTCTAGCTAGTGTTCTTTTATGGATTAGATTGTGTAAGACAGTGGGTTTGTGGTAGAAGGGATCCCAAGCATTGTAAGGGTTTTTGATGGATGGATAGAGTGGAAAATCCTTACAAGAAATATGTTGTCTTGAATGTCACTGATATTAGCAATTGAGGTTGATGGGGTTAAAAGGGCAGGAAATTTATCTAGGTGATGGGTATGCCATTGGAGATAATAGTTTCATCATCCAAAAGTGTTGTACGCTCAATGTGGATCTAGTTAGTGTATGAATTTTTGGAAAAGTTGTGTGGACACAGTTTGAGCACACAATTTCACAAGGTTTTGTTGGAGTCATTTACCCAACATGCACACTTAATTTGGTCAATTTGGCCTTGTTAAACCACTATCCTAAGTTTAATTGAGTTAATCAGCATAATATGAGAACTCTATGACATCAGCATGGGCACACCCAAACCTACCTTCAATCAAGGAGGCCAACTAGGATTTCTCCTTCAATCAGGGAGGCTAACTGGGCTTCCTCCTTCAATCGGGGAGCCATTCGGGGGAGATCTAAGTGTCATAAATGCACCTAATTGCTAACTGGTTGTTACAATCAGTTAATCTGAGTTGTGTAGGTGCTTCAATTTCATTTATTGATTATTTTTATTAATATTTATGAACTGGAGTCAACTAGGGCGCTTCCAACCACTTCTGATGACCAGTTTGACTTCAGTTAACCTCATTAGGGTTCATTAGAGTTAATGATGTGCTACCACTTGTTGATTGGAATGCAATGACATGTGTTTGAGATACTTTCAATTAGACTCAGTCATCCATTGCACTCCGATACAGTTAGGGCTCAGTTGAGTCAATTGCGGCTTGATCAGTGGGTTAACTAGGTGTGTTTACTGTGGCTAACATTAAGTTAAGCTACACCCATTCATTCAATTCGAATGAACTCCTTGGGAATTTGAATTTTCTTGGAATTCATGCACCTTGCATGATCATTGTATTTTATTACTCATTCTTTATTGATTATATAGAGCTGCTACTTCTATTGCAGCACTATTATGCCATTTTCATGCTTAATTATTTGAAATCTCTTATGAGACTGTGTTTTAGTCCCTAGATTACTGTGACAGATTAATATGGTATCAGAGATCATGGTGGGACGAAGATCAAATCTCTCAAAAACATGGTTTTTGATAGATCTTGCATGAAAAATTGAGCAAAAAAGCTCAAAATTCCAGCACTGCACCAGAAGCCAAGGCTTACTACTTAATACCCCAAGTTAAGGAATTGTTGATCAAGCTTTCTTGATCAACTATAATGGGTGTGATGAAAGCCTAAAATGTGCAGGCTTTCTGACCTTACAGTGCCCCTTTTGTTGTGATTTGCAGGTTTTAACAGGTGAAAAGCATTCGCTACAACAGTTTGAGATGGCTTCTTCTGTCGAACTCTTGACTCCGTTCAATTTCCATTCATGGAAAAGAGATATGGAGATCCAGCTATGTGCCAGAGGACTCTACTAGGTCACTATGGACACTGAAGAAGAGCCTACTCATGTGATAGACAAAGATAGATTCTTGAACAAGAAAGATGAAGCATTTAGATTCTTGTGCCTCTCTATTTCCAGGGATCTTCTTTTCCATCTCTCGAGATTGAAGACTTCAAAGGAAATTTGAGACAAATTGGACACCATGTATGGAAAAAAGGATGATTTGAGAGTTTACCAGCTTGAAAACGAGTTGATGTCTCTCCAACCTTCCAATTTCAATACATTATATGATTTTTTCACAAAGTTCAAGGACATTGTCTTACTGTTGAAGCAGTGTAAGGTGGAGAAGGAGGATGACCAGCTCATCCTCACCATTCTCTCCAAACTTGGAGTTGATTATTCAGTGTTTGTTTCTACATTCCATGTGGGGAAGCTCACAACCCATAGATGGAAGATTCCTTTACTCAATGACTTCATTGTGTCCCTAACAAGCGAACATGATAAGCTTGTTCAGATGGGGATCATCAGATCCTCCCGTGATCAAGCACTCTATGCTTCAGGGACCAAATATCTGAAGGGTAAAGGAAAGCAGCAGAAGAACCCAAAAACCAAATTCAAACCTCCTAAGCCTAAAGTTGAAAACCAACAGCATGAAGAGCCTTCCGACTCGAAGAACAAAAACAAAGGGCATCATGGGAAGGAAAAAGTCAATTGTTCGTACTGCGAGAAGGGCTTCCACCCTGAACATGCCCGCATGAAAAAGAAACTTGATGAAGCTACTTCACTTCTTGAGAAAAGTCACATCAATCTTTTGGAAATATTTTGGAGGAGAGATCAGCAAGATCGGGAACTGCAGCATGAAAGATGTCATGCCCTCATGGCAAGCAATTCGAAGTCCAAAGCTCTCTTGATAGATTCTAGAGCTTCGAATCACATGATGGCTGAAAGAGACTCTTTCTCATCTTTGGAGACCAGCAAATCCATTCCCATCCACATGGGAGATGACTCCACAATCATATTCAAAGGTCAAGGTACTGTAAATCTCGAGCATGGCTATTTTTCCAATGTTATGTATGGACCATATCTTGCATCAAACCTCCTAAGTGTTTATCAAATGACACATACAGGAGTTCCCAAGAGAGTCTCCTTTAGCCTAGATGATGTAGAGATCACAGAACTTGCATCCAAAAAAATTGTAGCAAAAGGCCTTGCAAACCATCATGCAAAAGCCTACGAGTTCTCCCATTTTGTGGCAGATGCAAATCCCACTGCATTGCTGACTCATGGAAATGAGGTTAGTATAATGTGGCATGAGAGGTTCGGCCACATGAAATTTAAGTACTTGCAACAATTACAGAATAATTCCATGGTTGAAGGCCTCCCAGTCATCAAAGCTACCACCGGAATTTGCAAGGGCTGTGTTGTTGGAAAGCACCCTGAGCATAAGTTCGATCAGGGGAAGGCAAGCCGAGCATCATGCATCTTGGGGATGATACATTCTGATATTAGCGGACCCATTCCTACCACATCCATAAATGGATCTAGGTACGTTCTTAATTTCATTGATTACTTTTCCAGATACACATGGGTCTTTTTTATCAAAAAGAAGTCGGAAGTCTTGGAAAGACTCACTGAATTGAAGGCTTTGATTGAGAATGCATATGGAAAAAAGATAAATATTTCGATATCTGATAATGGAGGGGATTATATCAGTAATTATTTACTACATATATTCTCCCAAATTGGTATTTATATCCAACATTCAGTCCCCTACACTCCCCAACAGAACGGTGTAGCGGAGAGGAAGAATCGGTCTCTCAAGGAGATGACCACTTGCATGCTAGAATCAAGGAAGTTGGATGCAAATTTGTGGGATGAAGCCATGAATTCTACAGGATATATTTAGAAAAGAGTGCCACACTCATCTCTGAAAGGGAAGACCCATTTTGAAGCATATTTTAGACACAAGCTGGATGTGTCGAATTTGAGGGTGTTTGGGTCCACTGCATGGGCCCGAATTCCGCTTAATAAAAGGAGGGATTTGCAACCGCAAAGCATCGAATGTCTATTTATTGGATATCATTATGAATATAAAGGTTTCAAGATACTGGATATCAAAACAAAATATATCATCATTGAATGGAGTTTCATGTTCGATGAGCCTCTTCAGGAGGTAGAACTAGTGAAGGAGAAAACTGCTGAATTTCCTTCCTATTCTACTGAATATTTGGATGATGTAATTGGGGGTGATGACCCTGATTTGGATCCTATGATTTATGATATTAGCGAACAGAAAATATCAGATGATGAATCAGAACCTGAAGTACAAAATCATCTCCCAACTTGGGCCCGACAGACACTCTCCTTCGCAGGTGATAACATTGGAAATCCGAATGATCGAAGGAGAACCCGGTTTGATTTCCAAAGAGCAAGTATTGCACTCTCTTGTCCTGATTATTTGCTATCCAAATCTTTTTATTTAATGATAATTTCAGATCCTAAGTATTACTACCATGCTTGGAAGGATCCAAGATGGCAAGCTGTCATGGACGAAGAGATGAATTCTCTTCAGAAAAACACTACTTGGCAGCTAGTTTCTCTTCTTTCGGGGATCAAATTGGTTCAATGCAAGTGGTTGTTTTGGACTAAGGTTGCTGCTGATGGAAAAAACTAAAAATATAAGGCAAGGATGGTAGAAAAATGTTTCTCCCAAGTCCAAGGTGTGGACTACCATGATACTTTTGCATCGGTTGCAAAAATAAACTCCATCTGCCTAGTTTTGGAAATTTCTGCATCGAAGCACTAGGAACTACATCATATGGATGTTAAGTCTACCTTTATACATGGATATATTCATGAGGATATATACATGAAGCAGCATGAGGGCTACATTTCTGATCCATATTTGGTTTGCAAACTAAAGAAGTCACTATACGGGTTAAAACATGCCCCAAGAGAATGGTATTCCAAGATGGATGCCTTCCTTCTCTCGCAAAAATTCCAAAGGTTTAAATCAGATCCGAATGTGTATATACAGAAGTATGATGGTCATTTGATTATTATTGTTTTATATGTTGATGACTTACTGATTACAAGTAGCACAATTGCTTCTATTTCAGTCATCAAAACTGCTCTCCACAATGCATTTGAAATGAGCGATTTGGGGCTCTTGAAGTAATTTCTGGGGCTCGAAATTGAGAAAAATATTGATGGGATAATGGTAACTTAGTACAAATAAATACTAGACCTGTTAGTTAAGTTTAACGTGGCTGAATGTAAGGCTTCTCCATTCCCTTTCCTTTCAGGAACCAGCCTTGAAGAAGGAAAAATCACACCTCCCATCGACTACACTATTTATCGACATTTGATAGGTATCTTGCTCTACTTGACTCATTCTAGGCTTGATATCTGTTATGCCATGAATGCTGTGTCAAGATACATGCATCAGCCTCATGTTATTCATTGGAAGATAGCCAAGAGGATCCTCCAGTATATTCAGGGAACCAGGACCTACGACATTCACTATGCTGTAGACTCTGAGCTAGAGCTTGTTGGTTGCACGGATTCCGATTGGGTGGGTGATTCTATTGATTGGAAGTCTACTTCTAGATAAGTATTCATGTTTGGTGGTGGCCCCATTTGTTGTTTTAGAAAAAATCAGGCCACCATAGCATTTTCTTCAACAGAGGCCGAGTATCAAGGAGAGGTGAATGCTTGCATCCAAGCTGTTTGGTTGCAAGGAATTATTTCAGAGTTTGATCTTTGAAGTACTTTGTACATTGTCCTCTTTTGTGACAATCAAAGTGCTATTAAGATATCCACAGATCCAGTTACCAGGAAGAGGACCAAGCATGTATAGATACACATGCACTATATCAGGGAATTAGTGCATGACAGGACCATCATTCTGCAATACTGCCCTGCTGATGAGTATATTGTAGACATCTTCACCAAGAGATTTCCAAAAACAAAGTTCACTTACCTCAGTTCACTGTTGGGGGTGAGTTCATCAGTGATCAGACTACTTTCAGTGTTCAGCTTGAGGGGGGGCTTTTCCCACTGGGTTTCCCCTCTTTCCTCACTTAGATTTAGTTTTTAGCATTGTTTGAGTTACATTATTGTAAAAGGTGACCTATGGCCTTTGTTGTCAGGGCCCTAGAATTTCATGCATTTTATTTTTACTCCTCCTGAGTATAGCCTAAGGGGGGATGTTGGAGTCATTTACCCAACATGCACACTTAATTTGGTCAATTTAGCCTTGTTAAACCACTATCCTAAGTTTAATTGACTTAATCGGCATCATATGAGCACTCTATGACTTCAGCATGAGCATACCCATGCCTACCTTCAATCAAGGAGGACAACTGGTCTTTCTCCTTTAATCGGGGAGGTTAACAGGGCTTCCTCCTTCAATCGGGGAGCCATTCGGGGGTGATCTGAATGTCATAAATGCACCTAATTTCTAACTGATTGTTACAATAAGTTAAGATGAGTTGTGTAGGCACCTCCATTTCATTTATTGATTATTTTATTAATATTTATGAACTAGAGTTAACTAGGGTGCCTCCAACCTCTTCTGATGACCAGTTTGACTTTAGTTAACCTCATCAGGGTTTATTGGAGTTAATTATGCACTACCACTTGTTGATTGGCACGCAGTGACATGTGTCTGAGCTACTTTCAGTTAGACTCGGTCATCCATTGCACTCCGATACAGTTAGGGCTCAGTTGAGTCAATCATTGCTTGATTAGTGGGTTAACTAGGTGTGTTTACTGTGGCTAACATTAAGTTAAGCTACACCCATTCATTCAATTCAAATGACCTCCTTGAGAATTTGAATTGTCTTGGAATTCATGCACCTTGCATGATAATTGTATTGGATTACTCATTCTTTATTGATTATACAGAGCTGCTACTTCTATTGCAGCATTATTATGCCATTTTCATGCTTAATTGTCTGAAATCTCTTATGAGACTATGTTTTAGTCCCTATATTACTGTGACAGATTAATAGGTTGTTGGTTTTTTTTTTTGTCTATATGAATTATTGTGGTTGTCAATGTAACAATCCTTGCTAAGTATACTATTTTGGCAATGTTTGTTGTTGTTGGTCGATGGATTGCAGACTATTAAATTTTTTGGTGAGGATTTTGTTGATGGGGATGGTTGATGGTCTTTTTTTTACTAAGTATATTGTTTATTTATCCATCTTGTCTCATGCCTCCTTTTCTTGCTTAAAATTGGTATTGGTTGGAGGTTTTTTTAACATGATGGTATCTTGGTCTTATTTGCCAAGTTTTTACGGCTATGTTGCAGGTAGAACCAAACAGGTATTTGTCATGCCTGTCTTCCTCGAGCGAGCGGAGTTTTAGAAGGCTAGAGGAATGTGATAGATCTAATAGGTCTACAAGGGCTAGATCAACTAAATGTCAGAAGCTCAGAAGAAAATTCAATAAATGCATGGAATTATTTCTCGTTGAAGGGGGGTCATGTTCCTATGATGATGAGACAGTAGGCGACATCGAGGTGCCCTTAAGGTACAAACATACAGTGAAACAATGGGTACCCAGGGATATTCCTCAACTGAACACATATTTTTGTGTGAATGAGAGGAACTATAGAATTTCATCGTTGCCATTACATGGATTGGGGTTGTTTTGCATGGATGGCATAAAGATCAGTTACGACAAATGTACAGAATTGATGGAGTATGTTGAAATCTGTTACAACTACAAAGAATGGATACACCTGGTCCAATATACATGAAGTATGCATAGATATGGGTTGTCAGCAAATTATTTACAACTGAAAGACAACGATCAAAATAAAGGAGCAACGTTGTACATTGACGGAAGGCCAGAGGAAATTGGGAATATTGCCGAGTTTATAAATAGTACACAACCAGGGTATACACTTAAGAAACCCAACTATATATTTGAGGGACGTGAAGGAAACCGTGTATTTGTATGTGCCATTAAATCAATAGCTGTAGGGGAAAAGCATCTTATTAATTACAATTTGAATCGAGTAGACACAAACACGGTTACTATGGATGTGGTACATCCAACAATTAACCCAACATTTTATTAATTTTTTTAACATCTTAAGTATTTTTCGTTAGTATATTGTTATAATTTTGTTTAAATTTTCTAGATTTGCTTCGCAGGGTAGTGATTAGTGTCGCATCACCCCATTAGCTAGTCAGAGGAGTACACCATCCTCGAGGTAGCAGGTATACATCTTTGTAGTAGTACAAGTATAATTTGAAAAATGGGTTTTTTTGTGTTTCTTTAATGAGTATATTTGTCTGGTTTATATAATGTTATCTATATTTACTTTGGAGGGTAGTGATTGGGGCATCCCCCCAGTAGCTGGTCAGATGACAGCAGCCTCAGGGAAACATGTAGACATGATTGCAACTGTACAATTTAAATAAAACAAAATGTTATGTATTATATTCGTTTCAGTGAGTATTTTGGTTTCGTTAGGTAATTTTTTTTATGTTTTTGATGCAGGGTTCTGCGAGGGTTACCTCCCTCACAATAGATGTTACCGGACCTACCTCAATGCGACAGGTATACATCAATGCCATTGTACAAATTTAATATGTATAAACAATTATGTTGTTTTGTTTTTTAAAGAGTATATTCATTTGGTTTATATAATCTTATCTATATTTGATGCAGAGTGTTGATCGGGAAAGCCACCAAGACGTTGATCAAATGACCGAAGCCTCAGGGCAACCGGTAAGCCTGATTATAATTCTACAATTTAAATACGTCAAAATTGTATCAATATAAAATGTAGCATAATGTTTTTTTTGTTATTTATTTTTTGTGTGTATATTGGTTTCATTATGATAATGTTGTCTACTTATTTTTTTGTAGGTGGATGATGGGGGAAATTCCCCAGCTGGGGATCAGACGACACTGTCATCTAGGAATCAGGTAAACCTAGTTGTTATTTTAGGAATCTATCATGATATATATTTTTTATTAATATAATTTTTTCCTCAGTCTATTGCTTTAACACATAAGTAATGTTTTATATATTTTTGTTGCATACCAATGATTCAGTGTATGAAACAACATCAAAACAATCCATATATTTTCATGTGCATGAGTTGTTGAACGGTTCTGACATTGGTTATTCTATAGACCCAGTTAAGGTGATAGAGAAGACCTTGAAAAAAATTAATGTAGATATCCTTCATCTTCTATTCATTATTCCGCAGATAGGCAAGATTAAAGCCAAGGTTGAAGTGTTGGTAAAGAGCTCTCATGCCTTACAAGTAAGTTGCAAAATCTTGAATCATAATATAAATTCATTTTGAAATTTATAATTTTTACTTTTATATGATAGTGAACTTATAAAATATGGTTTGTATTTACAGAATTTTCTGCGACCACACACTAGTGGTCAAGGTGGTGTTGGGCCCAGTGATGCTCGTGGAGATCAGTTATCACATGAGAAAATGACTCCACATACATCATTCATGCACCATTTTTCTCGACTAAAGAGTCGAAAACAAGTTCCGTGACACCCCCGAGGCCAGGAAAGAGTGCACCCGCTACTGACCAACGCACACCAGATCGTGTAGAAGAAGGGGTGGATGCAGAGATTTCTAATTTTGCCGATGCTGAAGCAACATTTCCTGGATATTCCCGTGTCATTAGCACGGGTACAATAGAGACAACATTTTTGGTGAACAAAGAACTCGTTCCAATAAAGATAGATAAGATCCAAGGTAATTATACATTGTTCAAGTTGGTGTTCATAATTTGATTGTAATTATATACCGATAAAACCTTTTTTTAAACTAATTATGGCATGAATATTGTTTTGTAGGAAATGATGTTTTTTATAAACATATAAATGATTTGACCTTGGAGATCTTCGAGTCCACCATCTACATAAGGTGGGATAGACAAACGAAAAATATAAAGGAAGATCTGGCTAATAAGATGGCTGGCCTATTCAGAAACGAGACCTTTGATACAACAAAGGTCCTAAAGAAGGCTGGAAAACATATGAATATTGTCCGAGACCAATATAGGGTTCACCTAGAAAGGAACCCTGTATGCACGCCCTCCGATGATTCCATCAAGGGAGTGGAAATCCCTAGTGGATGATGGAAATGAGTGGGCTCTGAGAAAAGAAGGAAAGATACCACCAGGCACATGGAGGTATGCAATACTTTCCATAATGTAATGCTAACTCTTATTATTATTAATTTTTATATCGAATTTGGAACATCTAACGTATTTCAACACTTGCTTAGGCTGTTAGACACATTAAAGGACACAAGGAAAGACAAGAAAAAATTGGTCAGCAAAAGCTTGGGCTTGGTGGTTATTCGAATTTGGGAGCATGAATTGTAAGTATCGAAAACCCGATAATGCATACAAATAATACATTGTAAATTATTTTCATTTTAATGTGCCGTAAAATGTAAAATTAATGACATTATGCAAATATGCAAGACGACCGGTTCAAAGAAGTTCCCACTCAGGAAGACTTGAGGCTTGGCTTCCAGCATGACTTTGAAGCTGTTGTTGAAGGCTGATCCATATGGTGCACATGTATACAAAATCTATATAGTTTAATGAATATTTATTACTTGTGCAATCTATTCGTTATAAACCGTTGACATAAAACATTTATTCTATTTTGAGCAGGAAAGAAATGATCCCCTTAATGTCAATGATGGACAACAACCAATCGAATATGATGCTTCAACTCATGGTAATGAATTTATTCATATGCTACAATTTTATATATAGCATTGCAGGTGGTGAACATTAATTGTACTTCTCCATATTTCAACTGCAGAGAATGTAGAGGATCACACTGTACATGTTGATCTTGGACAGGAAAATGAAGAACATGATGTGACCACAACAGGTAAAAACCATCTTTGTAATGCTATTTTTAAATGAAATACTTGTAATTAGAATAACAAAATAAATTAATGCAACATTTTCACATTATTGCAACAAATCCGAACCCCTTGCCACAAAATCTACATGGCAAGCAGTCTACTAGGAAGACATCACATCAAGTTGATGAAGCACTAGGAACCAAACGAAAAATTCCAGAAGATGCGCTTCGTGTTGATTTTGTAAAGAGAAGAAAAATTAGAAAGAAGTGATTAAAGAAATATTGTGTAATTATTTTTTATAATATAATGTCGTGCATGGTTTTTTTGGCTATTGAATGAATGAATGGTTTAATGAATGTTATCTTTTATTGAATGAATGAATGGTTTAATGAATTCTAGATTTTATTCAATGAATGTCTTAACTGAACGAATGATTCATTGAATGAATGTTAGGTTTTTTTGAATGAATGGTAAATGTTTTTTATGATGAAATTTGCATGAATTTGCACTAATTTTTTTTTCAAGTACATGCATTGGGTATGGGGAATTGGGAGTGATGTGAGGGGGGCGGGGGGATAAGAGCTTACACCTTCACGTGGTTGGTCCTGTTTAGTAGAGAATAATAAATTACTCTCAAAATTGAGAGGAGCTCAACGAACGGTAAGTAATTATCCATTTCCCACAATTATTTCTTTGAAGCATTATTGTCATAGCATGTATTCCATGACTTATAAAATTTCTTTTGGTGTATATAATTGTAGTGTTGAAATTTTACTATTGCTATTTCACTCATCCATTGGAACTTGTTACAGATATCCTTGGGAAACATTTTGATATTTCAGAAGAAAAAATGGTGTTTTGATGTGACCGATGGTCTTATATACTTCTTTTTTGTTTTCTCCTTGTTTGCTCAGATGAACTATTATTACCCATTATATTACTTAAATGTTGTTGTAATTTACATTGTTAAATTAAAACTGTTCATCAATCGTAAAATGTTCATTATTAATGTTGTTTTTCTTCATTGAGACAAACTACTGAGACTATATTTTTTTAGGTTCATTTTGTTATTTTCATAAACAAACAAATCTTTATTTGAGGGGTCCTAACATGAAATTATTCCAACAAGAAAATATTTGTAGTATGTTGAAAGATGTTTTGAAAGATAAAGCAAAAGTAGACAATGTCAAGATCCAAAAATCAAGGGAAGTTGTACCAAGAAATTATAAGTATTGAAAACATATACGTATAATTTACTCGACATGGGTAAGAGCAATGATGAATTATCATAGCATACTTTTAAATTGTAGCTGTTTTAAAATATTTTTATTTATAGCAGAAAATTTGCATCTTTTTATATTTCATTTTTATTGCAAGACATGTTACAAACATAATATATTTTACTCTTATATTGTTGCTTTGAATATGAGCTTTACTACGGTTTGTTTGCAGTCATTTGCACCTTTAACTGTTGTTAAGAAATTTGTTCATGCTTGATATTACATATGCAATTCTGAAGCATTCTTTAAAAAGTAAACACATCAAATTTATATGTGGAATGTATGGTTAAATGCAGGCTTATATCTTTGTCTCAATTCATAGTTATTTTACTGTAGCCATAAGATTTTGAGGAAGGTATTGTTTCTATTTTGCAAGTATTCAAGGGAAGGAGTTAAAGGTTTGGAATCCAAACTTGAAGGGTTACTAAAATCTTGGACCAACCTACATAAGCAAGGTACAAAATCTTGATTTCCAATTCCTGCTTTAATTATATCCAAACCGTATGTTGGAAATAACTGTTTACTTAGAAGATAGAAATGTTGGAAAAATTTTAATTGTTGTGTAAGTTATTTATCTAGGGAATAATTTTATAGATTGAGTTTTGTGTCTTTTAGTGGCATGCATCCTTAGATTAAGCATTTGAAATTCGTGAACTATGAAAGCCTATAAGAAGGTAATTTTCCTCATTAATAAAATTGGTTTATCTCTTATTTATATAAGCTACATTTTTGGGGGCATGGGGTATTTATATATATATATATATATTTTGCAAGTAAGTATTTTCTTATCATTTGGTTGCAAAGAAATAACATCTTGAATTTATCCCTCTCATTTATTCATTAGGATTATCTAGAAGCCTCCCTGCCACCATACATCATCTATTTCTCTTCCTCAACTAATATATCTTGGTCATTTTGGTTTTGTATTGACCATTATTCATCCATCGACCCTCTTCAATTAATTTTCTTTGTCATTGACTCCACCCATTGAAATATTGTGTAACACACCTATTATTCAAGATAAATGTATCCCCATATATATTATTTGTTAAGATTTATAGACGTTTTCCTCCCACCCCAAGACATCCTATTGTGTTATGTCACCCTTGTTTAGGGATTATGGAGGCTTCCCTCCATCCCAACTCTTTTACTTGTGATGCATCACCTTTCCTAGGGATGCATCACCCTCAAAATCTCTCAACCATCCATTCTTACAAGAAACCCTAATGAGATCCATCACCTAAGCTTTCAATTGTATATATTACACATTGTATCCTTCTCTCTCTCTCTCTCTCTAAATGGATCCTCACATTTCATAAACATTTGAGGATGTACAACTTGTTTTGCAAAATGAGGTACAATGATTGTCCAATGCTCTAACTAAATCCCTTAGATCGCAATCTACAGTCTCCACAAACACCTTCTAGATCCACACAAAAATGTCATTACCTATGTATGGTGGAAACTTATATAGTTTTTTTTTAATCAATTTATATGGAGTATCACTACCTACTTCTAAACATGCCCAACTATGACTAAAGAACAATGCATCCTTGTAGGAATTAGTATAGAAGGACTTGGTATATCCTAGTGGCAGTATCACTAATATTATATGTATGTATATCATATATGTGGAGTGAAATGAATAATATACCACTATAAATACTCCTACAATCATAAATACATTGAAACCTTGTTCTAGGCCTTTGAAAGTAGTTTTTATTCACTGGGTTATTTATCTAACCTAGTGTGAATGTGGTTATAGTTTAATCAAGCCCGAGATAAATATATCCACCATTTTTTTGATTTTTTTTCCAAGACTCTTCTCCAACTTAAAATCAAAGATCTTGAATGACTACTTGTACTTAAGTTAATATCTATTTTTCTTACTATTTTTCTTATCAAATTAGGTATGTTTGAGATCACTTCCATAGATGAATATTTTCTCCGTGCCCTAGCCATTGAACAAATATTTAACAAGAAAAATATATTTATAGAATTTAGTAACCTTAACACTAAAACTAGCTCCAACCCTAACACTTTTACTTCCTTAACGCTTTATCCTTGCAAAGATGAAAAACCCATTATCCATATCCCTTTCCCTAATTCCTCCTATACTCCATGATGAATCCATTATCAGAAGAGACAAACTTGTGATGTTGTTGAACGTTGGTGCTTACGATGGAAAGGCCATCTAAAAAATTATTTTTTCATGATCAAACAAGTGATTTTATCACAACCCATCTTCCAATGAACCTTCTTATCCTATTGAAAGTGTTTCTCTTCCCATTATTACTAACACCATCCCATCCTTACCAGTGCTAAGACATTCCCAATTTGAATAAACTCTAACACTCCCTTTTACCCATATATTCCAATTGAAAGACCAATAATCCAACATTATCCTTGTCAATGGAATCCAAAATAATTTCATCTCTTTGTTGCTCAGCATATGCATTATCCAACATGCTTCCATTTTTTAGAAGATATATGTTGATATCATCTCTTTGGTAATTCGATTAATATCCTTTGAATTTTCCAGAAGATGTCCTTCAATGAGTCCTGGAAATGTTAACAAGTGATTGTTAAAAATCAACTCACAATCACTTGTTTTTAACAATAACTTGTTTTTAAATATTTAGAACCCCATATCTTGGCAGGGATTCATTTATTCCCAGATATGGGGATCTAAATATTTCTAATAACACTCCACTTCAGTTGGCAAGAAATGGTATGATATTTGAGCACTTTTGTTCTATTTCTGAATGTGTTGTATTTACCTAAGGAATAACTCTGTTTTGGCTTGTAGAATGTGCATATCATTCTCCAAATCACTCTAGTCCACTCTATTTTGTCTTTGTGAATCCTAATCGTCACTCTAGTCCACTACCAAAGGATTTTAGGTTGAGGATTCATTTGGATAAATCCATTCGTAGTTTGAACTCCTCACACATTAAGATTGGAAACACTCAGTCAAAGCAATAATAATAGAATAGAATTAGTAATATTCATCTCTCCATCTCTTTCATCCATAACTCAATGATTATATATTCCATTCCAAACTTAGGGTAATTCCACATATTTTAAATATGTATTGGAGCTAGACATTGAGCCCTTCAATGCATCCTTTCCTTTCCCAATATAACCATCTTCCATTGGCAGTGATTCTCAATTTATGAACCAACATTTGTCCTCAATACTATTCCATGATAAAGGCAACATGGAACCCTTGTTGGATTTCCTTTGAGCACATAGATACAAGAAATCCACACATACTACTATTAACCAATGTGGAGATGCTCCAATAACTAAAGTACTAGTCCTCTCTTGCAAGATGATAGTTGGTTTTTTGTTGTTTTCACAATGGACTGAATTTTGTGTTTACAAGTGTGGAGATGTCACTTTATTGTTGGTATGATCTTCCATAATATCCTCAGGGATGTCCTCAAATCTATGTAGGAGAAATACCATTTCTAACACTAGAATAGGGATACTAGATTAGTAATTATATGTTGCTATAAGTAATGTTGTAGGCTGATGTTCCAAATCTTCATAAATTTGCTATTTTACTCAAGGGACCCTATAGACCATTTTCGTATCTCATACCTACATTAAAAGTATTGAAAACAAAACTCCAGATTGTTGTTTTAAAATACATATATCTTAAGAAATTCACACAGTCATAACCAAAATTTCCTGAGTTTAAATCATGCCTCACATTTCATGGTTATTAGTTTAATCTCAGGAATTCATCACCCAAGCCTTAGGCTGAATTTCAAACCTTAAAGTGGTACATAATCATTGTTGGTGTAACCTCTCAGAAATTGATACTATAAAAACCAATGATTTAAATGTTGGTTTGTAGATCTACAAAGTGTTTACTACTGTCATGAACTTGCATCAAATTGTCTCTAGAAGTTTCCAAGACTAGGGCACAATGTTTCCTAAAATAACTTGATGCATACATGATATAAGACCATTTCTTATCAACACACATTTTTCTTGAACATGGTTGATTTGGTATTAATGTATCTCCAAATGTGCATTACTCAAAATCTTGTAAATTTTTTTTGAGGACTATTGTAAGGTAACATGCCATAAATAAAACACAAAGAGACCTCTTCTGCAATAAATTATATCCAAACTCTTGCAGGTGTGTATCCCCTTTAAGCTAAATAATTATTCTGTATATATATATCTCCAACACTAACCATTTTATTGTGCTTTCTAGTTGAGAATAAGATAATAGTGTTGTCTCAATAAGGACCCTTGACCTATCCTAAAATGAACTTAAACAAGTCTAGTGTGAAGTGTTATATTTAGCCTTACATATTTATACTCAGATCATCACCATCATATATATGTTGTCATGAAGTTATTCCCATTGAAAACCTTGTCTTAGAATCAAAGAAGAGTGTTAGGGTAGGTTTCAGACCTTACACTCCTAATCTCAATGCACCTTATAGATCCACTTAGGAGCTTGGTGCATCACTACAATGTCCACGTGTTGATATATATGCGTTGTTAGAATAACAAGAGACAGGTCGGGTTTGAGTACTTCACATGTATAGGTCGGCTCCAATTCCATTTTTATCATAGTTAGACCTCTAAATTTTATATATTGATTATTTGAACCATATCTAGGTGATTGGTGACTGCTGGTGAACCAAGTTTGTTGGTTCAGGGGGAGACATCTTGTTGGTTGGTACAGTTGAAAAGTTCCCTAAAACTGTCCACAACATGCAAACTCACACATGATATATTTTCTTTTCATTCTTGGTTAATGACTTGAAAATTCAAATAGGCTTGTCCTTGGAGTGGAGGCTATTAGCTAATTAACTTTTAGTAGACATTAAAAATTTAAATCACATAAATTGTTGGAGACAAATTTTTTTGTTTATGTGCTGGAGGGGAAAATGGTTCATGATGTGACAAGAGTATTTGTGACATCATCATCTTCTAGTCCAAACCATCTTTTGTATTCTAGTTGTTGCTACAATAAGTTCAATTCCACCAATGATATTATTTTCTTACATATTCTTAGTCATAGATGCATGTCACTAATATTTCAAGGGTGAAAAGTTTCTAAATAATATTGAAAATATTCTTCTAAGAACACATGTTGCATTATCCAATCTTGTCACTCCCATCAGCTAACAAAGTATCAAGAGAAAACTTCTAGAATCCTAAAATGAATAAAGAAAAGGCTTGTTGCACTAAAATTCTAGTTTGTTTCTACTAGTTACTAGTAACTCACATGACAATAGGGAAATTTCCAAGAATGATAAATTTTTAAGGGTTTCTTGCACAATTAGAGTAGGGGACTACTCATAACTCATGTACAATCCTCATAAAAGTCACAATGAACACAGAAGAATGTTCCGAGAGAAAATGGCGCTGAAGAAAAGAGTGGGTTGATATATATGGTATTCTTTTGTAGCATTCTAAGAAAACTTGATGAACTTGTGAACTTTGGTGTATTGTTAACACCACTTGAAGGTAACCCATCTTGGACCCTTGTTAGGCTATCTGTCAATGTTTTCCAAATATTTAAGACCCCATTCTCTAGTTTGACCAACTTTAATCCAACAAAGTGTCTCTAGTAACTTTATGTCTATACTTATAATATAATTATGGATTCAGTTAATTCAACAACAATTAACTCATTCACACCATATTTAATAAATCCCACATGTAGACAAATTCCTACATGTGCACTAGGACAATGCCTATGGGGATAGGTTCATGGCCTATAAGGTAATCAACATGACTACCAAGGTGATACGAAAAGGGAAACCTAAGGAGTAATGCTGGTATAAAGGTGATAGTAGGCCATACCACTGATCCAACAAACAAGTGGGTGAGAAATTGAACACTAGAGGAGTTGGGCCCTAGCCCCGCCCCACAATGTCACCCACCCCACAATGTCAAATAGTTCTTGACACTGAACTGGAGCTTGTTTATCCAACATATGAAAATCCATTGGTTACTCGTTGGGGCCACACCTTGGATTATCATGACCATCTCTTTCTTAACGCTTACACGATTACTTAGTTTATCTATGTTTGGGTAGTGCCCCTATGTTTATTGCTTTTATGACTCTTTGGACTGTGGACTCTCGGCTAGTATCTATATGGATACTGGTGTTTTAGCTTAAGTTATAATGTTTTTTTGAGTTTTGATTAACTTTTGTTCATGTTTGTGGACACTATGGTGGAAACCTATTTTTTTTATATTAATGCAACATACAAAATGTTTTTATTAATACTCAAAGTAAGCTTCAAATGTTTAAATAAAAATGAAAACACAGAGCAATAATTGTGGAACAAAATTAAATGCAATAATATGCTAAATAATTCAACTCTTTTGTCTGCATATTTTTTCAATTCGAGGCAATTATGATTATAATTTATAAAGTTTATCATTTAACTTGCACAAGTTATACATGGATTTTTTTTGCATATTCTAGAACAACGATATTATTGTGGTGAAATGGTTCTTAATATATGTTTGTTTTGCACAAAGCTTACTAACCAAGAAATTATTGTGTACTCAACCTCCACCATATCCTTGCAATTTTGCGAGTGTGAGATATTCTCAAGCTATGGGACTCCACATCTATATTGGTTGGACTAGAAAGAAAGAGGGATTCTAATGAGGTAGGACCAAAGTATATTCATGCTATTGATTTAGGCTCTTTTAATTGTTTAACACATTTGAAAATGGTTTTTTTTTTGAATGCTAAATACCAACTGCCAAGGAGTGGTTTTCCTTTTCACAATATGGAAGACTACCTACCAAGGAGAAATTTCCCCTTTCTAGTTGAGCCATCCAAAGAATAAGATGGGATTTAGATTATAAATGATTTTTTTTCAATGGAAAAGGTTGTTGGGGAAACCAGGCCAGGAACTTCCTCACATTCCATGAATGGCACCTGGTTTAAATGCCATGGAGTAGAACATGTACTCATAACATAGAGAGGACACTACTGGAATTGAAACCATGACATCTTAGTGATTTTTGTCTTGAAATTGGTGGGTCCAAACCGATTGAGATAAGATACTGGGATATTATAAATGCATATTACAACACTAGGCCATTCCCATTTGATTTCTTGTTGATGTAGTCTCTTTCTCTCTAGAATACATTTCCATAATGTTCAGTCTTCTTTGAGGGGTATCCATCATGATAAGTGGTATGTTAGTGGTAGAGTTGGCCATAAAATTGTTTAGAGAGTTTTCCTTCTATTAATATTACTATTACTATTATGTTATTTTCTTGTTTGGCCACATTTTTCAATCATATAAAATTAAATAAATATGTGAATCTATAAATGACATATGCTTTTCCCTAATTCTTCATATTTTTAAACACATAGGTAGCTTAAGACCTCTAGAATGCCAA
Organism: Pseudotsuga menziesii; assembly: GCA_001517045.1. Classification (NCBI taxonomy): domain Eukaryota; kingdom Viridiplantae; phylum Streptophyta; class Pinopsida; order Pinales; family Pinaceae; genus Pseudotsuga; species Pseudotsuga menziesii. The sequence continues at coordinate 191,041 of LPNX010843033.1, read as the reverse complement.
TTTTAGAAGTTGTTTATTTGATAGTGCTACTACCCATTGGCTTATCTAGTAAATGTATGCTCCTTTCCATTTTTAGTATTTACACATATGCCTTTTGTTAGAACTAGGCAGCCTTTAGTGCTTGATGGAACACTTTCTAAAGAATGGCACATTTCTCAACCCAAGTATTTTTTCAGAAAAATACAACTCCTCTTTTCCTTGTATGGATCTAGTTTTTCATTTCCTTTGTTCTTGGTGTAATCATGATTGTATATGCATGTGCATTTGTGGTTTGTAAGATGGATATAATGTTTAATGTTTAGGCTTCTTATGTTTTAAGTAAATGTTGTAGGAGGTGATCATTCCTTATTTGCATTTTTAAGGAAATGTAAACTACCTTAGAGTCAATTTCATTCAGGGGAGCTACATTTAGATTCCATTCTTCTATTTAGGTTAAAAATTGAGCATTTTCGAGTTAGTTCTAGGGTATGGTACAATTGTTCACTGAAAATGGTATAGCACATAAATTTAATTGGTAGGTGCCTTTAATGGAGGCATCCTTCCAACAAAATCAAACAATTACGATGGGAATTGAGTACACCCTAATTCATGGAAACTATGTTCTCATGTAAGACTATGGTTTTACAAAATAGGTGGAAGCATGAGCTCTATTTGATAGTACTGTTTGGAGTACAAAAAAATTCATCCAAGGGAATGTTACAACTATTTTGGAACTTAATTGAAACATGAATTATATTAATCTAGGTAACTGTTTCATATGAAGTAAGTTATTAACATTCACAATGATGGTTCTTTCTCCCATTTTTCTAGTAAAATATGTACTTTAACCAAAATATTTTTTAAAATTATTTACACAATATCACATGTTTTCAAGCATGCGATGAAATTTATCACTAAGCATGACATGGACATCTCATATTCACTTGTATGTTCAAAATTGAACAAATTTGTAATATTTGATGGTGCATCCTTCGATTCTTGGTTCTGTATCTCCATAAAAATAATTTCATTGATGTCTCATATAATAAGTGTACTAGATTTCTTCTCATTAGACCTATTGTCTATATTACTTCTTCAATTGTTGCTTGAGATTTCATAGTCTATATACAAAGGGGTTCCAATGACCTTTACAAATGTTGCTTTTGATTCATGGGAAATGCCAAATGTTGTTGTGACTATGACTAGAGTGGTGAGTTAACATATGGCACCAAAGGAAAGGTTGTCAATAGGTGGCTACAATTAATGGTGTATTATTTAGTTTGAAGTCTCATTACTTGTTGGTCCAATTATTTACTTTCACAAGAATATGAGAAACAAAAATCATGTAATCTTCCCTTAGTTTGGCAACAAACAAAAACAAGGCTATTCCCAACACATTGAAAATACATGATACAATATTTCTTATAGCTTGGTTGAAAAAATGAGGTGTCTTTAGGATGATCATCATCAAGGCTCTTTCCTTGGAAGTGGATATGGTCACTAGGAGGAATAATGGGATATTAGGGATATAAGGGATTTTTTTTTATAAATTTACACAGTGCCGTCAGATTTTCGATGGCATTTCCCATTACATCCGATGGAAATGTGATACAACCAATGGTTCTACTTGTCGGTAGTATCACATTTCCATAGGATTCAATGGAAATTGCCATCGGATTTTTGACGTCCATTTAAAAATTTGTTTGTCGGATATCCATCAAATATGACAACCATGCTATACCACTGATGACTCTAATTAGTCAGTTATCTGACCCCTATGAAGTGAAATTCGTTGGTGAACAACTATGATTTTTGACCCCTATGAAGTGAACTTCATGGGATTTGCAACAGAAATTTTTAAAATAGTCGGTGTCATATTTTTGATGGGTGGATGTCGTAAACCCAATGAGGTTATTTCACCATCAGATATCATCCAAAATTCAATCGACGTGTAAAAAGAAATACGATAGTCAAATGGTCGACAGCAATATGTCAAAAATCAGATATCTATGCCGTCGGATTTTGTGTTAAAAAATGCTAGTCACCTTCTACCTCCCTTCACATTTTTTGTTCTAAAAACATGGGAGGAAACCATATAATATTATCTACCAAGAAATGCAACAAATTTGTACCAATCATGAGCATCCATCCATCCTAATAAAATGTGAACATGGGGTCAAGATGCTTCCATGCCACCTCGATCTTGATTTAGACTGCTCCTCTAGTTCTAAGATGTTGTTGTGAGGAAATTATAATTCAATGAAATATTCACCAAGATTTTACAATAGCTTATAACTTAGTGAAATATTCGCCAAGATTTTACAAGGTTCTATAATAGAATGAAAGATTATCCAATATATATATATACATATTATATTATTGATAAAATAGCCTTTATTTTTTCCTATATATTACGGCGATTCACCCATTTATTATAGATACAAATTTAGGGGTGTTCTTCAAATTATCCCTAAGGAGGAGGAGAAGGGAAGGATATAGATGGATAAGGAGGGAGGGTGGGAAAAATATTAAGATATGTAAAAAAAGAAGGGGAGGGAGTAGAAAGAGAGTTTTTGTGGGAGAGAGAGAGAGCAAGAGTGAGTGNGAGGGAGAGTGGGAGAGAGAGAGAGAGAGAGAGAGAGAGAGAGAGAGAGAGAGAGAGAGAGAGAGAGAGAAGTAGGGAGAGGCATGGAGTGTGGAAGAGAGAGAGAGAGAGAGCCTTATTATGAAGGTTATTTGCTCCTCTTGCAATGTGCTATTTGGTAGAAATATTCCACTTGGAAAACACCAAACACCCTTCCTCAAAATATTTTAGCTATAAAGAAAGATCCCAGTCAAACAACAACATACATCTAATAATAATCAAATGAAATAATAAATATTGTTATTAATTTCAAATCACTTTCAAAGAATTGACAATGAATCATTTCACTCTTCATTTGGGAGAGGGAAATATGTAAAATCTCTATTGCTACAATGAAACAATACATAACAATTATCTTTTCACTGCTCGACACCTTTCAATACCTTTGACTAGGTTACTCTTCTCTTGATTCATTCACAATCATACTTCCAACTAAATATTCTTCCAAATTTGTATCAGGTAGGGGTCACACAAGGTGGGTGACTCCAACGCTTCTGAAAAGGATGCTCAATGACAAGGATCAATGAAGGATGAGAGAATGAATGAATCAAATTTATGGTGATATGTCTCCAACATGACAATCTGAATGGGTGTCCCTTTTTCTTTGTCCCATCACATCTCTTTTATGGATGTATTAGATAATTGTAGATGATTACCATTTGTTTATGTTGGTTACAATTGATACCAAACTGTCCAAAACTAACATGACTTGCCATATTTTTGAATTGTATATTTTTTTTCCAATGTTTTTAGTCCCATATTCCTTTCTGAAAGACAACTTGCTTGGCATGCACCTTACTTGATCAAAAGGTGTCTGGGGTCTCATTTGTGATTTGAACTTTATGGACTCAAAGGATAATGATCCAGGATGTCATTTTAGGGATGTGGTCCATCATATGGAGTCAAATTGTGGCCTCTTCATTTTTTAGAAATTCATTCTTGTGAGAAGACAAGGACACTTGGGATACTGTTGTCATGGATAAATAAGTGCCAATTTGCACTATAACAAATCCCCCCTAACGTGTGAGGTCGAAAGGGTAGTTGATGTCCTAAATACATTATAATTTCCATTGGAGTGGAGTGATTTTTTTATCAAGGATGAAGTTATCAATCATTGGCCCAAAAAGGTACCGGAAAGAGAGATAAATATGCCAAAAATTCACCTTTCCTTATGTGGGCATATCCATGCTCCAAATGTGATAGAACATGTCCACCAAATTAAGTACACTGCAAATCCTTGACATATATAAAATATAAAAATATGGCCATGAAAAGAGTACACAATGTATCCATGTAGTATAAATGGTGCATCGTGGCCATGGAAATGATACATAGTGGATCCATGTCAAACAAAATATCATATCCACTAATAGATACACAATGGGTTTATATATCAATATACAACAAGAGAACAAATTATAGATGAAGTGAGTGACACTAGTTCTTTTAATGGTACCAATGTCATATGATGTATGGTACAGTATTGTGCAACTTGGGAAATAGAAAAATGTGATAATGCTACTATTGTCCCAAGGTATTCCATCCAAAATACCAAAAGGAATGAGTCTTACCCATGTGAATAGATGATTTGAAGTCAAACATGGAGGACACCATTTGTGTTTGGGTACACAGGGTACTCCCAAAAGACCGAACACCTTGAGCAACCGCTTCACACAAATAGATCACATATCAACACACCAACGTTTGTCATGTGGTTAAAACGCTCAAGAGGGAAACAGTCCATGGCCCCAGCCAAATAGCTACTTGGAGCAATTTATTATGCAAAAGAAAGAAAGTTACATGAGCTTCTCATAATCGATCAACTAGCCAAGGACCCTCTATGCTCTTTAAATAGAGATCCTAGACCAATCAGGTGTTAAGCCATGGATCAATGGTAGGTATGATCTAAGAGAAGTTGAACCGTCGGATCACTCTATGTCTAGAACATATCGTGACCATTGGATTAGAATATTTACAAATGCATACTAATGCATACTAAAGAAACACACTTTTACCTAACGGATATATTACACAAGTTGATCTTAACTAACTCCTAAGTGTCTAAATATCCTAACATCCCCCCTTAAGAACAACTTGGGATAGGATTGAAGGATTTACAAAAGTGACACTATTAGGAGAAGGAAGGAGGCATTAGAGCCTATCCCTCCTTAAGGACACATTCCTAAACTCCTAACATAGACCGAAGTTTAGAAAACTTCACTTCTGTAAGAGACTTGGTGAAGATGTTTGTAACTTGATCATTTGTAGGGCAATAGAGAACTTCAATAACACTATAATGAACAAGATTTCTGATGAAGTGAATGTGTAGCTGAATGTGTTTGCTGCTTTGATGCAAAACTGGATCTTTGGAAAGCTTGATGGCACTTTGATTGTCGCACCAAAGTGGAGTAGGTTGCTGCTGCTTGAATCCAAACTCTAAAAGGATCTACCGAAGCCATAAAGCTTTCTGACTGGCATTCACTGCAACTTGATATTTTGCTTTTGCTGAAGAAAGAGAAAGAGCTTGTTGTTTCTTACAAGCCCAAGTGATAGGTCCAGATCCTAGATTTAAAACATAACCTGCAGTAGACTTTCAATCATCAGGATCGCCGGCCCAATCTGAATCAGTGAAACCAACCAACAAAGGTTTACCCCCTGTACTATAATGAATCCCAAACTGGATTTCCTAAAGCTCCTGCAAAAGTTTCAGGATCATGATTCTCAAAAACTTGAGCCAAAAGAGAAGAGGTGCACTGAAACTGAGAACGTGTTCAACGTTGATCTCTAGGATCACCGGCAAGATCACCAGCTGCTTCACATGTTGAATGGACCCATCGAGGAAGTATTGGTGCAATTGGGGGAACATGAGAAAGCAGAGGTGGATTTTCATCCTCACTGTCATCATTAGAAACTAGAGTTGGAAACCTGTCAAGGAAGTTGAAAGAAGAAGAAGAAGGCACACTCGCCGAATCAGGCTCATAGGCCAAAGATGGCACACCCACCAAGTTAGGCTCACAGGCCAAGAGATTTTCATCAAATTTAACATCTCTTCTAATGATTATATCATGTGAATGGGGTTGAAGAATTATATAACCTTTTACATCTTCAGAATATCCAACAAATATGCACTTTTCACTTTTAGGCTGCAATGCTTTCTATTTTTCATCCGAAATGTGAGCCCATGCTTCACAACCAAACACACGAAAGTGAATTACATCTGGTTTAATTTTACTCCATGCTTATTCTGGTGTTATACCTTGTAAAACTTTAGTGGGTGTGAGATTAACTATGTAATTTGCACAATTTATGGCCTCAGCTCAATATTGAAGACTTAGTCCCTTAGATTGGATCATACAATTAGCCATTTCTTCTAAAGTGCGATTCTTCAGTTCAGCTACACCATTTTTTTGTGGTGTATATGGAACAATGTGTTGTTGTTGGATTCCTTGTTCAGTGCAGAAATTAGTGAACTTGTTGTTAACATATTCTCCTCCATTGTTAGATCTTAACTTAATAATTTGATGACCAGATTGTTTTTTAGCAAGGGCCTTGTAGGCCAAGAACATGTTAAATACTCCGCTCTTAAGTTTCAGGAAGTAAACCCAAGTGCGTCTGGAGTAGTCATCAATGAAAGTTAAGAAATATTTGAAACCAGAAAATGATGCAGATGGAAGAGGACCACACAAGTCACTATGCACAAGCTCTAAAGGAACTGAGGCATGCCAAGAGGCACGTTTGTCAAAACTGTCCTGATGATGTTTTTCGAGTACAAAACTAGAAAAAACACCATCCTTGTAAGATACCATCGAAATACCAGTCACCATATTGTCTTTACATAGTTGTTGCAATGAGCGATAATTTAAGTGACCAAATTGCTCATACCAAAGTTTGCTCAAGTTATCACTATGAACAACAAAAACTGAAGGAAAAGGTGATGACCCAAAGTTGTTAAATTTGTACAACCTGGTAATATCATCAACAGTTCTAGTAGCAAGCACATTTTGAGGATTTTTAAAATCATTGATTACAACTTGGTGAGGTGTAAACGTCATAGTTTTACCTTCAACTGAATGAGTAATTTGATAGACTGATAACAAATTGCAGGAAATTTTTGGAACACATAGTACATCACTGAAATGACCATTTTCTACTGGAATTATTCCAGATCCTACCACACTTAGAGATCTATTATTACCAAAAAATATTTGTTTGGTGTTACATTCATGCATAGTAGAAAATATGGCTTGATCCTTAGCCATATGATAAGATGCTCCAGAATCAATGATCCATTCATTTGAGGTAGAAGAAAAAGATGCAGTATGAGAGTAACCAGAAGCACAAAGTGCATGTCCATGAGAGTTAGATTATGAAGATGAATCTATGCTGATGTGGTGCTTCTTCATTGTTGCTTCCAAGGCTGCCATCTTCTTGAAACACTTAGATTCATCATGATTATCTTTCCCACAAAAATTGCAATGACGCTCAGTGTTCTTTCCTTTTCGCTTGGATCCTTTGTCATTTTTTAAAGAAGGAGCTGACTGAGAGGGTTCGGGACCCTTGTTGTTTGGCTTATTATTGTGAAAATTTTGTTTCTTGGGAGGCTTGGACTTTTCTTTCTATTGGGACAATAAGGATTTCCCAGATGTATCTGCATTGTTAATTATTCCAAGATGAATGAACTTATCTTTCTCTCTAATTAAGGAATCAAAAAAGGATTCAAGACTAGGCTCTCGATAGCTAGCTACAGTCAAGGATTCTTTCATGGAGTAGAATGTAGATACAAAAACAGAATGTGCAGGTTCAAGTTTGGAAAGAATATGATAAATACATTGTTTGTCTTCTTTCTTAATCTTGCATTCTGCACATAAGAGTCTAAGAGTTTTATACTTAGATAAATAGTCTTGAATGCATGAAAAATCATTTGGATTCAAGGAAAGCAACCCATTCTGAAGTTGATGACCTCGAATTTCATTGTGTTTACCAAACATAGATTCCAACTTTTTCCAAGCTTTATCAGGTTCATCAATACCAGATATGTGGAATCACAAATCAGTAGAGATTGACATCCCAATCAATCCATGAGTTTCATTACATATATTTTCCCATTTAATTTTTTTATCATCATTAGTGGGTTATGTTTCTTTCCCCGAGGTTATCCTGAGAAGTCCCCTACTTCGTAGAACATCCTCCATACGAGATTTCCATGAGAAATAGTTAGAACTTGGAAGTATAATATCACAAGGGGCAACCATACCATAAAATAATGGATAAAAAAATAGAAACTAACTGTCTGATTGCAAAGAGCTCGAAAAAATATGCGGTTTAAAAAAAAATGGCACTGAAAACTTATTCTAGATGATGAAGTTATGCTTAATCAAAGAAAATGTTAAAGATGTCCCCAATAGTGACGTGGCAGATATTAACTTGACCAACTAAAAAAAAAGAACCCTCATCTTCCCAAGATCAACTTTTGACAATCACTTTACAATAAAGTTGCTTTGAAGTGAATCACTTTTGTAGAATAAGTGAGGTTCACTTTTACAATAATGTTACTTTTAAATAGTGCGGCAATAAATTAAAAGACTTAAGTGACTCACTTTTTATTTTATTTATGTGAGATGCACTTTTACAATAAAGTAACTTGAAAATAGAAATTGCATGCACTAAAAAGTAGCTTAATAAGACTTGAACTCAAGACCTATTAAGGAATAAAGCAACTTTGGACCAAGTGAGCTAAGTTTAAAAGGTACATAAAAGTATGGAAAGAGGAAGGGGTTTGTTTTTTGTTTTTACTCTTCTCTCTCATTCTCCGTGCTTGCTTTCTTTTCCTGCAAAGCACAAAAAAAACGAAACACAAAAACAAAACAAAAAATTCCACACAATGGGGTTAGATCTTGGTTATCTTATCCAGAAAGTCTATGTTTTCAAGTTTTCTCGTTGTTTCTGATTTTCCGTGATCACACAAGGTGCATGACAAAGAGCATACATAGCCGAGAAGACAAGAAAAAAAAACTTTCCCTCATTGTTTCTGATTCGCCGCGATCGTGCAAGGTGCACAGCAAAGAGCATACACAGCCAGGGGAGGCAACAATCTGAGACTAAAACAAAAAAAGATCTAATAATAAAACTGATAAAATATGAGAGATTAAAAAAACAAATCCGTCTTTGTAACATTATACCTTCAGATTTGCCGAAATGGGAGTTTCTGGAACAAATGGAAATAGTTTTCGGTGAAACGAAAACTATTTACCAATGGAAACAATGCTTCGGATGCAATGGAATAGCTCCCATAAGAAAAAAATGCACAGAAAATCCAGAACCAGAAACGCTTTCAAATTTTCGGCAACACCGGTTCCAGATCTAAATCAAAACTGAAAGCGGCTCTTCATAAAATCTCTGATACCATGTTTGGGTACACAGAGTACTCCCAAAAGATGAAACACCTTGAGAAACCGCTTCACATAAATAGATCATAGATCAACACACCGACATTTGTCACGTGGTTAAAACCCTCGAGAGGGAAACAGTCCATGGCCCCAGCCAAATAGCTACTTGGAGCAATTTATTATGCAAAAGAAAGAAAGTTACATGAGCTTCTCATAATCGATCAACTAGCCAAGGACCCTCTATGATCTTTAAATAGAGATCATAGACCAATCGGGTGTTAAGCCACGGATCAATGGTAGGTATGATCTAAGAGAATTTGAACCATCGGATCACTCTATGTCTAGAACATATCGTGACCGTTGGATTAGAATATTTACAAATGCATACTAATGCATACTAAAGAAACACACTTTTACCTAACGAATATATTACACAAGTTGATCTTAACTAACTCCTAAGTGTCTAAATATCCTAACAATTTGATTACTAGTAATTGATGTATACTGTTAACGAACATGAGGTAACCCATTGATGGTGATAATGGTCATCAAGGTAACCACTACATTCTAGCAAGTGGGCCTAGATGTCTTGGATTCAAACAATTGTAGAATCTATCAAGTAGGGGACATTGATGTATTCTTACATGATGTGTTGAAGTTGATGGGAAGATATCCATTGGAAGGGAGTAATTAGGGAATCCTCCATCGTCCAACATAAGGAAATATAAAGGACTGATTTGACTTGGAAAAGGATTGATACAAAGTTTCTAGAACATACCACTGAGTACGTCTCTTGTATGCAACAAATGTGAATAACGCACAAAATACACCCCTTAATCAATAACCGATAATTAAATCTATTAACAGGGGCAAGGAATTCCACCAATGAAAAAAATGGAATCCAAAGTACAACACATATCCCAAAATATGAATATAGGATTTTGATGTTGAACATTCAAGAAACCACTCAGCCAACAACCAATGATGTATGTCATCCATTGAGTGCAAGGAAACCTACCAATGATAAAAGTAGACCTAGGGTGGTAGTGCCTCAGAGCATATGCATTATTACTAATGACACATGACCCTTTAGTGATAAGTAAATGGGGGTCTTCCACACCAACATGAGTCTAGACATTGACTTTGATGATGCATGCCAAGAAAAATTTGAAATCAGGGAATTGTTGACATGAGAGGTCAATGAAACTAAAGAATGGTTGAAACATGTTAGGATTATCCTTGAAAAATGAGCATGACTCAATGGTGACTTGGGAAACATTTGACACAAAGGGACTATTAATATAAATTTGCAATGCATGAGACATTAACAGATTCTCCATATGATTGCAAGAGTAACCAATTAGAGGAGTGTAAAATCTAGGATGATGGTTCAATTCCTAAAGCCATACAAGAACCCAGATTTCTGAAGAGACTCATAATTGGTGATTTTTTCAAGGATAACACGACTTATTTCCATAACATAACAGACATTTGATATATCCGCCTCCCTCTCTCATTTTTTTTTAATATTTTTTATTTTTATTTTCATATTATAAATCCCCAAAAGGAATAAAAGAATGATATAGTACAGTGGAGAATACAAGTGTTGCATGTCCTGTAACTTCATTCAAAGCACATGGAACATACATATGCAAAAACTAAAACACAATAAAGGGATGTGAAGGATGTGGATACTTTTGAAGCATGTATTCTCTAGTAAGGGTTGCAAGATATGACCGCATTGATATAAAAGGTGAGCGACTTAAGAGAATGCATAAGCGGTATGTAGTTGAAGGAAAATTGCACAACACATTGGGTGCAAAAGCGCATACAATGGTATGAAAATACAACAACACAAAATGCAAGAAAATTTTGAGAGTCTGACAAGGTAATGGCCAACATAATATCAAGAAGGAGTCATGAGGCTTCAACTCAAAGACATAGGAGTACTAATAATGGACTCTTGATCCTAACAAAAATCTCACCATGGGAACTAAAAAGAATTATAGGTTCTAATCTATGGCACTGATGTGTTGGTAAGATCTAAGATAGAAGTTATGACCTTTCAAAAGTAGTATGGATAATGTTACAACTCCATGTTTTGGGATCCCAAGGTGTTGTGATGATGGTATGGATATGCAAAGTATGCATGATGGAAGTGAATCCTATTCTGTATTCCACTTAATACCACATACATGTTAAGTGGAATAGTAGTGGATACAAAATTACCTTAGTTATTGATTTGTTGTCATGAATTACATTAAATAGGAGAGATGACATTAGTATCAAGTTTATTCACTTGGAAAATAGGACAAAACTATAGAAGGTGGGTAAAAATTTAGTTTTAAACATTACCAAGTCAAAAATAGTAATTTTGTTCATTTTTAACTTGTTTTACCTATTTGGGACCAAGTTTTCTTTTGAATATTAAAGTGTGGATTTCTCACTCCTCGAGCTATAGATTCACATCTCATCTTCACCAAGTATTTTCTATGCCCTTCTCTTTAATTTTAGTGGCATCATTTCCTATTTTAGTCCAAAATATGAGGTTTAAAGTTCATTCTACTTTTCAAACATTGCCCATGCACTTTTCTCTCTTGATGGTCATGTGGGTTCTTAATACATGTGACTGTCCCATTGAATAAGTGTGCGGCCATTCTACTATGTAGTGAGAAAAGCACGTGGGACAAGCAAAAAGATAGAAAAACTTGTGTTTTGACCCCAAACTTGATTTTCTCTTTAGGATGGAAATCATTTGGTGTGAGAGGGAACATGAAGACCTAGATAGAGAGTCCCTTGGTGATCCATTGACTCTCAATACTCTTGGCTGCTGTGGATTACTTACATTTTTCCAAGTTCCCTACATGAGGGCTCAAAACAAACTATTGCAAGTTGTAATACGATACTAGGATCCTAACCAAAGTTCCTTCGTGATAAAATGGGAGGTGACAGAAATCATTGTCGATGATACATAATTCCTTATTGGGTTGTCCCAGTAAGGGGCATTGATACACCTTAAAGGATTGGGAAGTGGAGAGGGTATACTCAATTTTCAAAAGTATATCCATTAGAGGAAATTTTAATTTAAAAAGGGCCTTCCAAAAATAATACAAATTCCATGTCATCATGTATTAGCCAATCAAAATGCTTTAAAATTAAAAAAGTGAGCACGTCTTAAACAATTTTTTAATATAAATTTGGGGAGAGGTATCATAAAAAAACTACTTTTTTTGTTCGTATTTTCGACATATCTCCATGTGCTTTTACTCAAATTTCGATTGGGAGAGCTCATTGGATGCAGAATTAAATTTCTCATCCAATGAGTACTCACTCAGCATACTTTTGACAGGCCCCTCTACCCCAAAAACAAGAAATACCTGAAAAAATGTGATGATGACATCATCATCACATTTTTTTAGGTATTTCTTGTTTTTGGGGTAGCGGGGCCCATCAAAAGTATGTCGAGTGGGTACTCGTTAGATGAAAAATTTAATTCCGCATCCAATGAGATCTCCTGATCGAAATTTGAGTAAAAACATAAGGAGATATGTGGAAAATATGAACAAAAACATAGTTTTTCTTTTCTTCCTCCAAAATTAATAAATATTATTTTATTAATTTTCCTTAGGAGGCCCATTTTGGGTTGAAATTTCCTTTAATGGATACATTTTGTACACCCAGGACCCAAAAAATAGGATCCCAAATTCCAATACCTAACATAACAAGCTTTCCCCTTAAATTTGACTCTCATCACTCAAGTGGCAAGTTCTGCAACATTACATCAAGGATATTGATAACATATGTATTATTGGGTGGAATGATTGAGATCCAAGGTGTTTTATTAGTATACCGATATATTGAGTAGCATAAAATTCCAACTGAATTATTATAAGACATGAATACAAAAAACTTTGGATATGGAAGCATTCTAATTTATTTCTTCCTCAAGCAACTTACAGCTATGTTCCCTTAAGTACCACTTCTACCTATTGATCCCTAACATCCGAGGATGGCCTAATGAATAGGCCTCATGTACCATCTAGGAGGTGGAACTATTCCTACACATTTTGAAGTTGAATTTCTCAAGTGGTGGAGTAGGCAACTCCCATCTATCGAGGAGTTACCTTATGAAGGATTGGTTTTCGAGGAGAACCAAACCTTGTCATACCTCTCATATTTTACTAGAAGAAAATCAGTGAGCAATGTTTTTTTATAATATTTCACTTTTTTGAATTTTTTGAAATAGTCTGAAAATGAAAAGGAAAATATTTTTAGTGTGTAAGAGTATTGAATTTTTTTATCCATGATGCAGATATATGACCTAAGGTCTAGGAGGGTATCCTTATACTTGAAGATAAGATCCTTGACCAGAGGAGGGATAAAAAGATACTTTGTCTTATGTGGAGGAGAACCTATCAAGTGTCACCCATGGGATCCTTTCCACTTGGATATAACACCTTCCTCATGCCATGCAATCCTAGATAGTGGGGGTACCTTCTAGGTGGATCCACTTATTCCAACAAGTGGCTACAACTACACTATGTTATCAGGATTCAACCATAGATAACGATTGATTTGAATATATATTTTTTGTACTTATGGCCCACTGTGGATATTTTGTACATTTTCTCATGTATATGCACCATTGAGGGATTTGAAGCCCCAATTTTGTACTATGATATTATACATTTTGTATTGATGGATTGCACATTGTAAATTCTATCCCCCATTTTGTAAATGGATCAATGCTGATCATACGATAAAGTGGATTAGGGTTCACACACATAATTTTGGTAAAAGTATAATAAGGATGACACTTCTCAATCGCTTCAACATAGTCTTTGAATATTTAAGGCCAGAAATAACCCACATATAATAGATTTTAGGCTATAGTAAGCTTTGATAAATGATTTCCATAGGATCCACCATGGTAACCATTTAGCAATTTCTCTATCTCCTCACGATTAGACATTGCCTTAGAAGAGTATTGATTCCTAGATGATATAAAGTATCACCAATGATAACATAATTCCTTCCTTGGTGATGGAATTTTCATCTATCTTCATGAGAATATTGAGTTTAGATCCTCTAGGTTTAGAGGTAGATCAAATTGTCTTTGTACTAGGGTCATCCGAGATAATCAACAAAATATGAATATCAAGAAATGATTCATTTTCTACTATTTCCTCACTATCTCAGGGGATCTCCAACATCAAATCGACAAATGCCAATGAGTTTTTAGATTTGGCTGATGCAAAAGTTAAATCAAATTCTTGAAGTATTTCAATCCATTTATTGTACTTTCCCCAACAGCACACTGAGGCAGGATGAGCTGGAAGGGATTAGCATCTGTATTCATAGTTATTTGTCTAAGGATAATATAGTGTTGAATTCTTTACTGCATGAATGGTTGCTAGTGCTAGTTTTTCAACATGAGAGTATCTTAGCTTTGGGCCTTCCAAATTCATACTCAGATAATAAAAGACATGATCCTATTGGAAATCATATTCTTAGACTAGTACCATTATGATAGTCGATTCAGATGTCACTAGATACAAAATAAATTCTTTGTTATATTCAAGGGGATTCAATGTCAAGGAAACATTAAAACCTTTTTTAATGCATTGAATTATCTTTGATCATTGTCATCCTAAATGAATGAGAACCCTTTCCTACCTAGGCACATGAAACCTTTTGCGATCTTGGCATAATTGGTAATGAACTGACGCAATAAATTGGCCTTCCCTTGAAGGCTTTGTAGTTGACACAGATTTCATGAGGGATGCAATTGGACTATTGCATCTACCTTAAATAGATATACCAAAATGATGAAACTAAGTAATGGAACCAAAATGACACAAAATATATTTTTTGTGGATTCAAATGAATCATGTAATAGAAAGATCTAGCGAAAACCTCCCTAACATGTTTTTGATGGTCAACTCTCCTTCCGGATTTAGTTGCCAGGGCATCTAAGTAAGATGACGATGTTCTTTATGTCATGAAAAATTTATGACATGGAATGTTTGGATGTAGCTCTAACATTATTTAGGCCAAACGGTATATTCCTATAAGCAAAGGTCCCCTATGAACATATAAAAGTAGTCTTTTGTTAATATTCCAATTGGATTTGAATATGGTTATGCACTGAAAATCCATTAATAAATGAAAATATTTCATTACTAGGACACTCATTGATAATATAGTCGATAAATGAGGTAGGATAGTTATCCTTATGTCATGCTAATTTCAGGTCTCAAAAGTATGTACACAGTCTAATATTCCATTGTTTTTTAATCTATGAGTACCAGATTGGACATCCACTCGGTTAAACAGACACTATATATGAAGTTATAAGTGTGGAGAGGCTTCTCCACTTCCTCCTTAATGACATCATCATTTCTTGGATTCATTGGCGGTAACTATTTTCAAACTGGTTTAACATTTAGATATTTTTTTATCTCATGTTTGACAATGGATGGATCTATTCCCGGCATCCCTTCATAAGACTAGGTGAAAATATCACTATATTCTTTGAACAACACAAGGTAAATCTCAATTTCTTATAGTGAGCATTATGAACTTATAAATACATCCTCAATGACTCCTGGAGTCTTGGAAATATGGATTGGAATGTTTTTCGAAGTACTGTCCATATTTACCTTTTCATACACTTGACATGTGGCAAGAGGGATCCCATACCAATCCATGGATCCTGGTATGGTAGTAGCATTTCATGAATCCTCCGAATCATTCTTGGCAGGTAGAAATCATGCATGCTAGTGCATGCCTTTCCAAGGTCTTTCTCCAACAACAAATCCTCAATTATAGATTTTTTCAAAAGCATGACCGTGTCCAAGGTGTCGTGACATGGTAAGGAGTTGATGGCCCAGATGGGAATAAAATATTGGACATCTTCTTTCACCAAGGTAAAGTGATGATCGTGGTTTTCATTTTTATATATGACAACTTGGTAAGCTACTTCAGTTGCAGGAAAAACCAGTGATTTCCTTCTAATCTCAGTTCTCACGGGGGGTTCGCTCAGTGAAGTTGTTACATAGCACAATCATTCGTAGGATACTAAAGAATATCACTAATTTCATGAAATATTGGAAAATTCATCAAATTGTATTGTTGAACCCACCTCCTAATATACCTTTCCAATCAAGAAAACCCCTAGTTTCACAAGATATTGTAGGTATCCATTTTCATCAACCCGTTTTTAATAACCCCTTTATATCATATTATCAATTTGTAACAAATAGGATCCCTAACACATATTAGTATAAAAAAATAGGATGCTTAATAAAATAATAGTATAATGCTAATAAAGATCCCACTAGGATGGTAGGGTCGATTGATCAATTTGTAGCGTTGGATGGTGGAAGACCTAATGAATTACAAATGAGGAAGGAAAAATGCGTAAAAGACAACCCAATCAAGATATCAATGTAACAAAGAACATAAAATACTGATAGTCCAATAGTCATTGAAATGCTTAGAAAATATGAGAATTGCATATGTTTCACACCATAACCTACCAATCTACCAATTTCATATCATGTAAATAGAAGTATATCCATAGAGAGCTCATGTTTTCTATAATATTAATAAATTAAACTCCATAAAAATACAAAATTGAAGCCATTTTGTGGATGGACTTCCCTACCTTCATATCAAAACAAACATCATTAATGTTTGAACCCAAATAAACATAGAAAAATTCCACTTATCTTCCAATAACACCATATGATCTTGTGCATAGATTGGATTTGGGTCATTCACAATATGTAATGAATTGCCTCCACTTACTCTACATTTATTGTTGCAATCAAGGGAATTAACAAAATTTAGTTACCTTTTCTTGGGTTATATCTAGTTTTGTTTATTTTTACAAGAGAGGGAACAAATCCATTGTTAAGTTTCAAGCATGCAATAGTTATAAAGATGCACATATAGTGAAACATTTATGATACCATTTCAGGGCAACTATAACACATAGGGCATGCAAATAAGGATTTAGATTTTCACCTATGTTCATGTCAATTCTAATACAATATTAAGACGAATGTCTTGCATATAAGAATTGAAATTACAATTATGAATGCTCCAAATATAACTCAATAGAAGAATACAAAATATTGACAGAAATAATTAGTCAAGAAAGATTGATTTAACTTTTCTTGGTTCTAGTGAGACAAGAAATAATGATCTCACTTTTCTTGGTTGTAATGGAGCAAGGTTTGATTGAATCTCAATACCCACCTAACTCCAACCTAAAAAAATATTCCAAAAAAAAGAAGACTTTATAAGATCAATGCTTTGGAGGTATAAATCTAGCCTACAATTTGGAGGTTCTTCTTTAGGAGACGTTAGGACTAATATAAATACATCCCATGATTTGGAGGATAAATCTATGTCAAATTTGGAGGTAATTCCTTAGAAAAACCTAGGACTAATATGGACCCAACCTTTTATTTGAAGGTATGAATTTAGCCCATGATTTGGAGGTATGAATCCATCCCATGATTCGGATGTTATTCTTCATCCCACATAAATAAAATAACCCCCAATATTTAAATTACTATGTCAAATTAAAATCCCCCCTTGACCACTTAATACAAGGAAATATATTATTGAGATTTTTAGCAATATTCAACCCCCCAATATGAATGGACATGATATGATATTGCCTCACTAGTGAATCTCCTGTGCCAGTTCCCTAAGTGGGTTTCAGGACTATCCATAGATATTCAAAATAGGAAGTCCTAAAATGAGAAACTCTCACCTTACTGAAGTGATCATGTATACCCAGGCATATGTGTCATGTGGTGTGGGTGGGTGTAGATTAAAAGTGCCCATTAAGGTAGGGTACATCCCCACACCAACATTCTCATTGTTCCTTATGCAGTGACCTGCTATGGGGACATTTTCCCATTATTTTGAGTGGGATCATTTTTGTAGAACGATAGTTGATCTATGGTCACAATATTTCCTTCATGAGGAAAATTGATCACTCAAAATATCAAGGAGACAAAATCCATCTTCACATAATTCCAAAGTCGTCCTAGAAGGATATTATAATCTAGTGGAGCATCGATGACTTCCACTTCCACATTCACTGTTTTCCCACCTAGATCTACTGGGAGAGCATGGATAATTCCATGAGGTTGGAACAAATGTCCATTGATTGCTTCTAACATGGTTGCATAAGGAATGGTCTCTAGTGAGCCAATAAATCCCTAACACAATAAGTACATAACATAGATTCCCCCTCATCCATAATCGTTTGAAAAATGTTTGACCCTCTAGTTGATACTTGGATTTGAAATGTGGCATGGTGGGGTAAAAAAGGCTTCTAGTTTTCCAAATCTAATGTTATCAATTGAGCATCTAAATGATTTAAGGCCCCTATTTCTGAAAGGAGAGTCTTTCATTGCATAGGAAAAGTTTGGAGGACTTCCAAAGTAGACATTATACAGGAATATTGTGTTATATATTAAACTATGTTGTAGTTCTAAGAATCATGAAAATTTTGACTGTATGTACTTTGCTTCAAAATGAATTTCAACATATTATGCATTGTATCGTTCTATATTTTTTCTATGTGTAATGGGGTATTCAACTTGGTCTCAGGATGATCCTTCCCTTTTGGACCCAAATGTCAAAGTTTCATATTTTTTATCTCTTGTTTGGATGTTCACTTCTCTCTCACACATATAAAATTTGGCATTCATTGGGTCTCCCCCTTGTGAAGAAGAACCGTGATTGACCCCTTGTGGAGGGGGAGGATTAACATTAGCAACAATTTTTTACTATTGTAGAGGGAACACATTGGTTAGTACAACATGCTTCTTGGAAGCTTCTTGCTACACCAATAAGCATTGAGAAACCTACAATTCAGGACACAAATAAGTTAATTGATCATCCATGCTTAACTTGCATGGGGATTTTACCTTCCTTTTCTCCTTTTTGTCCCTACCAACATTGTTATTTCCCTTGTCCCTATTATTTTTGTTCTTATTTTTCTCCCCACCAAGCTAGTTTCCTTTAGGGTTAGTTGTCTCTACTAACATAATGTCAAAGGGATGGTTGGTATTTGGCTTTTTATGTTGTTCTAAGTAGACATCGATGAATTCAAAGGTATTTTCTATTTGGTTAAAACTCCGACTAGATGAAACATTTTCTATTGACCCATTCACACCATTGGCACATGGTCTAGGTTTAAATTTGGTTAGATTAGAATATGATCTAAAATTAGTGGGAAATATCTCATACACCATTATAGACTGTAAACATACCGTCCAGTTACTAGGCCTTAATGATCACATGTTCCTTTGTGGTTACCCCAAAAAGAGATACACCCTTCGTTATAAATGATTGTAGTGAATTAATAAACCAATCAACTAAGAAGTCATTAATAATCTAGTCTTATATCAAGTGACACCTCCTCCACTACTTATGGATGTGTTCAAAGATATGAGTAGAGTTTTCTTATCTAAATGATGTTAGGAGTTGACTACTAATTTCATAATGGAACGATAGTTGAAAGTGGTTAAGAAAATTCATAGCATTAGCATTAAAACTTTGGAAGGAGGCTCATGAAAATTCATATACCACATTGCATCTACCCAGCTATCAACATCCTTTGAAAAATACAAATCCTAATACTATCCTCCTTCAATGATTTCAAGGAACACCAAAGATGGAAAGTCATCACATGCATGACTAGGTCTTCATGAGATTTCCCTTTGAACTTGGCTATGTCCGAGGGATTTTTATGCATATTGAGGTCCAATTAGGGTCATGTAACACTAGGTATTTGGTCAATTTAGTTAAGTTTGATAGATTCAAGGTATATAGAAATGACAATTTGGTCTAGGCTATATATTTCCAATGCCTAGGACATTTGTGTCCTATTGATTTATATTGACTTGGTATATAAGGACTACTAAGTATTATGAAAGTTGATTATGTTGTCCAAGTCTCTATTTATAACCATATTGAGTATTTACAAATAGTGTGGAAGTTCCCCTTGTTATGCCCCCCATTCCAAAGAGGAATTGAATACTTTAAGGTGCACTAAAAGTTGTAGCATAACCGATGTTCATCCCTCCTATCCTATATGAAGGAACACTTCCTTGAGGAA
This sequence comes from Pseudotsuga menziesii, assembly GCA_001517045.1. Classification (NCBI taxonomy): domain Eukaryota; kingdom Viridiplantae; phylum Streptophyta; class Pinopsida; order Pinales; family Pinaceae; genus Pseudotsuga; species Pseudotsuga menziesii. The sequence goes on along the minus strand of LPNX010843033.1, from coordinate 170,883 downwards.
TTTTGTATCCTAAGGGATTTCCGAAAGTGATGTCCTCCAGTCTAGGGAAATGCATACTTCCTTATGGTACATTAAAACCTAAAGAAACATTGGTGTTCATTCCTCCCAATCCTTGGAAAGGCATGCTACCCCAAGGCATGATAAATCTAGGAAAAAATCTAGTTACTATGGAAGAAGTAGGAATGGGGCCATGCCCTCTTTCAAATGGGAAATTAATCGATGGAAAGAGGTAAATGTACCTAAAGCAATGAAGTTATATATTGTAGGAGGAATTCTAGAAGGAACAAACTGAAAACCAGGTATTGACATCCAAAAATTAAAGGAATTGGTGCCTTGTGACACAAGGGTTGGATTTCCAAGACCATTATATGGAGGAACATCTAATGGAATCAATTCTCTGGTGGACACTCCAGAGCTTGGTGGAAACCATCCCGATGCCACTACAAATGACACATTTGTATTCACTCTTCCTAAAGGATTAGAACTTATTGGTGGTGTATTATCCCCACTAAAAGGAACTTCTCATGCATTTTCCATATTATCCCACCAAGACAATGGATTGTTTTATAGGGTTATAAGTATCTGACTCATGGTTCTAAATAAGACCACGATTTTGGGATGGATTGAACTCCCCTTTTGGGTATAAGAGCTAATCTATTTAAATAGGACATGAGTCTTATTCTATGGTAGGGAGTGGGTTTCTTGGGGATCTATTAAAATATCCTTCAAAATCACTAAGGTACCCCTCCTTGGAAAATATCTTAGAATCACTTGGTCTTGAATGAGTTTCCTCTTTAGTAAGATCAATTTAAGGTTATGTGTTTTCTTCTTATACCCCTTTTGGGGGTGGATCATTATGATCTAGTATTACCCTTGAGCACATAATTCTCCCTTTTTTAGAGATAATTTTTGAATCCTTCTAAACTTACATAGTGGTTGATCAACCACTATGTCTAAACAAATACACAAAGGAAAAAAAAAATTAATTTGAAAACAAACAAATAGACACTTACAAGAAAAGTTACTGAAAGATTTAATAAAACTAGTCCAACCCTTTCAAAGATAGCACCAAATGTTTAGGACCAAATTCCAATCAGTAAAGAGTCGCGATAAGGGAATTATATTGCTTGTCTTAGGATGACTAGGGCCTAATTGCAACCAAAAAAGGTTTGAACAAGATATTTACACTAATATTCACACAAGGGTTCAAGTACTTTCCTTCGACAAATACCCTCCCAAGGAGATGAGACGAATATTCTATTTTTGTCTCAACTACCATAATATATTCACCTTGTAGTCACCTGTGCGTAAGCTAGGAAAGGAAACTATGGATGGAACTTCATGCTAGGTAGAAAAGAGGAATGATTGTAGGAAAAGGATTCTGCAATTGAGAAGGGAATGCAGGATTAAGTCTTAGACCAGAAGCTATTAGTAAGTACTAAACTCACACCTAAGAAAATACTAAACTCACATAACCCCATGAACACAAGTAACATGGGAAAATCATACCACTTGAACTAGCTTTACCTACCACTTAACACATGTGTTAGAGGAAATTTCCTTACACGTACTTTGTATTATTAATGGAATTTTTGCACTCTTTAGTTATTGCTATTTTTTATTTATGTAGCCTTGATAAGTTAACTCTCTAATCCTAGCCCCAAATCCCTAGAACTTAGGCTATTAATGAGTTCCTAAAAAGAAAAAAATCATAGTTCTTTTTATGCCAATGCTTTTCCAAAAATAAGAAAAATTCAAGAACAAATCAATGATAAGAAAACATACACTTTCAATGACAATAAAGATATTTGAATACCTTGAAAACATTAAAACTCTTTTGGTAGAATATAAGGAACTCAAAAGTTCAACTAACCTGTCTTTCATGCATTTCAAACAATGTCTTTTCATTTCAACTCAAATGCAATTTAATCCAACTTTCTCCCTTTTCAATAAGAAAATGCAAATTTAAAAACAACACCTACTAAATACGATCAAAATGAATTCTTATATGCCTATTATTATGGAAATAAAAACTCCTAACCCTTTCCTTTTCAACCAAAATTTAAAAAAAAAGTGGCTCAAGAAGAAGCAAACAATGAGCTTTCTTAGACTCAAACAAACCAAAACCAAGTCTACTAAGAAGGAAAGCTTGTAGAGTCATTTTTCTCTATTACAAAGGTAAAAAGAAACAAAAACAACAAGATTACACTCTTGATTTTCACACCCAAGGATGCAACATTTAATAACGAAAGGAAAATGAGACAAAACAATATCAAATATTTTCACAATTTCTCTTCAATTTGAAGGCAAGTCCTTGTCCAAATACCACCCATTATGATCCAAACAAAAGATAACATACTTGATTATCCTCATAACAATCAATCAAACCATAGTCTCAAGGATAAAAATGGAAGAAACAAGAAACAGAACTATGCTCCACATCCCATGTGTTTGTTTATTACAATAAATGCATGGCCACATAATTGTTCTCAAATAGAAGCGCATGTACACCGTACCACACACACTTGTTCCCACTGGGAAGTGCATGGATTACCTAGGTTTGACTAGGGAAAGAAAAAAATCAAGGAAAAATCCTATTTTTGGAATTCACAAGGTTTCTAGATTGTGACTAGATCCTTCTAATCCTGAAATAACCAATATAATATCAAGAAACCAAGAAAAAATGACCTTACAAAGGCTATCCTCCCGAGTGGACTCAATAGTTCTGTTGTGTGGAAATTCTTCCTAATGACTAGGGTGAGGTCACCAACATACTAATTTGGATATATATTGACCTAATGACCAACTATACATGTTGATTAGAATCAATTGAGGGTAATTATACCAAACTTCATGGTTCAAGCAAGAAAACAAATATGTGTGTGTGTGTGTTTGTGTGTGAGAGAGAGGTGAGGTCACCAACATACTAAATTGGATATACATTGACCTAATGACCAACTATACATGTTGATTAGACTCAATTGAGGGTAATTTTACCAAACTTCGGGGTTCAAGTAAGAAAACAAATATGTGTGTGTGCGTGTGTGTGTGTGTGTGTGAGAGAGAGAGAGAGAGAGAGAGAGAGAGAGAGAGAGATGGGGGGTGGAGGGAGAGAGAGAAAGAGATATGGGGTGGGGGGGGAGGGAGGGAGAGAGAGAGAGAGAGAGAGAGAGAGAGAGAGAGAGAGAGGAAACACACACCTTATTATGAAAGATGGTCCTCGTTTCTCCTCTTGCAATCAACTCTTTTGTAGAAATATACCACCTAGAAAACAACAACCACACCTCCTAAAAGTATCTTAGTTACAAAGAAAGATCCAAGTCAAACAAGAGCATGTATATGATAATAATCAAATGAACAATATTCTTATCGATTGTATATCACTTTCAAAGAATAAAAAAAGAATCATTTCACTCTTCATTTAGGGGAGGCATAGAAGTCAAATCTCTATTGATACAATGGAATAGTACATAATAATTACCTTTCCACTAATTGGATCCTTTTGAGACCTTTGATCAGGTTCCTTCACAATCCCACTTCCAACCAAATACTCTTCCAAATGTGTGTCAGGTAGGGGTGACATAAGGTGAGTAATCCCAACATGTCTAAAAGGGATGTTCAATGCTGGGGATCAATTAGGGATGAAGGGATGAATGAATCAAATTTATGGAGAATATATTTCTCTAGCATGAGAATATGAATGTGTGTCCCCTTTGCTTTGGCCCATCGCATATCTTTTATGGATGATTGACATAGATGTATATGGTTACCATTTAGTTTTGCTAGTAATTACAATGGAGACCAAACTGTCCAAAACTAGGTTGACTTGTCGTTATTTCAAATTTTATATTTTTTTGCCAATATTTTGAGGCCCACATGCCTTTCTTAAATACAAATCCTGTGGAATGCACCTTCCTATATCAGAAGGTGCATGGGGTCCTATTTGTGGTTGCAACTTCATGGATTTAAAGGCGAATGAGATGGAATCTCATTTTAGGGATGTGGTCCATCACATGGAGTCAAATTGTGGGTTCTTCCTTTCTTATCAATTCATTCTTGTGAGTACACAAGGACACTTTAGATACCACTGTCACAAATAGGGAAATGCCAATTTTCATTTTAATAGGTGTTTCTATGCTATTCCAATATATTTTTGCATTGATTTTAGTCCTCCATGTTATTCCATATTCATTTCCTTTTATGTTACATGTTCGTTGATGCTCCCAATATTTCCTTGATAACTGTTGTTTCTCCTGGTGGTGTGGGTGGTGATATATTTCAACCTTAGATATTGGTTCTTTTTTTTTCATTCTTCATCCCATGGTTTCTGTGTCAAGTATCTCCTTAGATTTATCTTCATTTTGATATCCTTCATAGGGATTTTATTCATGTGATGTCTATATCCCCCTCATCTAATTCAACCTCAAAATATTAAACTACCATGTTTTTATACTTCAACTATTTTATTTGCAAGGACTTATTCATGTTCCCCCTTGGGACCTTCTTGTTTAATAGGAGAAATGCCCTATAATGCAGTTATATTCTTCTTATACCAAATCTTCAAGAACTTATTTTGCACATTAATATTAACTATACCAATTGAGTCCATACAAGGATATCCCAAAACAATATCCACATCATCCATATCTATAACATAGAAACATACATGAATGTAACACATATTTATCCATGGTAGTCTTCAAATATTTAAAAAATTGAACATTTTCACTTTTAACATGTGTTCTTTATGCTCTGTAGGGTCTTTCATTTTTTAATCCAAATTGAAATTATTGAGATTATAATTGATACTAAGGTTTGTAGAAATAATAACATTTCCTTGTTGAATACATCCATAATACTTGAAAGGAGAGTTTGTGGATGATAAAAAACACTTAGTGCTTTCTTTTTATCATTCTTCACAGTATGAGACCCACCTGTCTTAACATATCTTTTCAAATTCTTCATCTGAAAGTTTTGACATCTTGTCATGGTTAATAAAATACCACCAACTAGCGACATTTCCTCTTAAACCATAGGGTAACCAATATTTTCAATTCCATTTCCATGATAAATTTAGTCTACTGATGTAGTCTTCAATAATAAGATCATGAAATTTTCCTATAAACAATAACTTGATTTCATAACTCCAAAAATAGAACTAAGGTTTTGAAGAAAACCACTTACTTTTGAGACTACAAATTTAAAAATAGCATAAACTTCCTCAATTTTTCTTGGAATATCTTTCATGACCTCAATTTTGAAATGCCATGTTCATTCAGCATCTATTTGATTTGGTTTAATGAAAAATTGGCCACTCTATCAAAAGATTTCAACCTTGTAATGTGTGGTTGTCACTATAAAACCCCACAAACAATTGATTTTAAATCAATAGTAAGTCCACTTCCTTGAATGTGATTTGGGTGTTTTTTTTTTCAAATCAAGTTTTTTTCAATAAAAAATCCGATATGCAGTCATTTTCTTTAAATTCTAAACAAAAAGTTTTAGAAAATGAATTCCATTGCCCTCTTTTTCCCTTCCAAAATATGTAAAAGATAAAAAGAATCCTCCAATTTTTTGGCCAAAGAAAGAGCTACGGTACCACTTGGAGTGATCCTTATCCAAAAAAAAAGAATCACAATAATGATATAAAACCCTTAAATTTTATAAATACCAAGAGACATGCACAACATAAACAACATAAGAAAGTATAGAAGAACCCTTAGGGTATGCTAACACCATTAATTAATATTTAATGAGGGAATCACTCTACAATCCATCCAAAATAACTCATATAATTATACTCGTGTATATTTATACGTTCTCATGAGTATTTCTTGGGGATTCATGCCAACTACCCCTTATTATTAGATTATTTATTTTAACAACCTAGTGGACCTATTCATTACCCACTAACTACTAAGTGGTAATATGTCCGCATTACATACATTATCACCTTGGGATCCTCCCTAGGTACCTGGTATTATCCTCCCTAAGTGCATTACATACAATTTGTAATGCATGAGGTTCCTCAAAGGTGGATCCAATGGATAGTAAGTAAATGACTGCTAGTTTCCAAAGAGGGCGGTTAGACTCTTGAGTTGGAATTATTCTAGTTTCCAATAAGGTGGTTAGACTCTTGAGTTGGAATTAGTAACTAAAACCTACAAACCTCTATGGGAAAGTTGATTTTTTAGTTATATAATACAATTGCTTACGAGGAAGTCATTTTACTTTTTTGGGATAGTACATTTCTTCAACATCCATTAACTCCTTGGAAATTTATAGAACTCTATGTTTGAAATGATTCTCTATAGAATATTCTCAGTCTACCATTGGAATCTATTGGAATATTAACCATAACTTAACTTGGGAGAAGTCACATTTACTAATAGGATTCCATAAGAACATATAACCTCCACGACTCTTCCTTCTATTGTGTATGACCCCATAGGGATGAACTGATGTGTTTGTAACTTAAAGAGGATTTAATATGTAGTGTACAACCTATTGTCTGTTAATGTGAAGTGTATGACCTCTTTAGTGTTAATGGGAAATGTGCAACCCACACAAAACCTCCAATAAAAGTATAGACTGCAAAATTTTATTAAGAACAATGTGTATGGTGCGTTGGTTTCCTAATGACATCAATGGTAATGCATTCATAAATTATAGGGGCTAAGAATGGGAACTTAGTTGGGATAGTGCAATGATCCATTAATAAAAATAATTGATCTTCATCCTCTCCACCAATATATCATGCATATCTTCAACAGGATAAATATGGAATCCCCACCACAAATATAACCAAGAATGATCATGAATTTAGCACAGGAAAACCAAACTCTCCACCAACTCACCATGGAAATTTTAGTATTATCACATCCATCCATCGATAGGGTGCATAATCGATCTCTCATGGAAAAACTTCTTATTCTTTTATAGAACTATTTTAAGGTTCCAAATTCCTTCTCATCCAAAATCCCTAATTTTTAATTCACTAATATGCCTATTATTCACCCAACCACATGTCCCCTACATGCATAACTTAAATGCATATTATTCATCCAAATCCCAAATACTTTTCCTATGTTTTCTCATTAATGTTTGATCCTATCCTTTCCAACTCTGTTAGGTAATGTGTGCACATGTTAATCCATTCTTTAATTAAATAAAAACATCTAAAATATGACAAGAATTAGTTCTATTAGTTCATGCCTCTAGTGCATAATTTTCATTTCACTTTTCACAATCAATTCAAATGTATTTTACCCATAGATGTTCCTTCTAAATGGGTGCAACTACCTCTAAATGAGTAATACTTTCATGAGGGAACTTCTATTTCTTAAGATATCACTCTACATTCCCTGCATATAAATGATATTTTATGTTAGAATGATGAATCTCAATCTACATCAGTATCAAAGGTGAGGCCATGATCACTCCAATCCTTCTCAACTATTCCAATACCAATACCAATGCCGATACAACCAATCCTAAGGGTGAGGTTTTGATCATTCCAACCCTTTAGGTACAAAATTTGCATGGTGGGGGGAATAATGTAACATGGGTGAGACCTCATTAACTCTCTTCCATGTACTTTAATTAGAGAATAATGGTCAGTAAGGAATAAGGAATTTGAATCCTTATTTCACACCCCTTACCTATACCTTGTGAGAAGACAAATTTGCATCCTACCCAACAAAAATATTTAACCTCTTGGGTGTGAACATGAATTATACATCCCACTACATAGAGGGAGTTTCTACTAGGTCGGAATAGAGATGTTATTCCTCCTCTCCCAGTACTACATATGTCACATATCCTTCATACAACCATTACCATGTGTAATATTAATTAACAATATTCATCCATATCTCTATACACATTCAAATACATTTCAAATAACATTATACAAAGAAAATATTAATCAAATTAACTTTACCACATCATAATCATATTCAAGTGTAGGTACCTTGACCCCAAATTGGGTGCATATAATTTGACTCTAGAGGTCATACACATGTGGTTCTTTATTATCATGTTTGATAGATTATCACATAAAATCATAGGTCTATGCACTCAATCATTGTATCTAATTGCATCAAGTAAATACCAAAATGTTCATGATTCATACATAGACATCAATTCAGACATTAATAAAATATCATATTAATTATAAGGGTTTCAAGCAATAATATAACTATGTCCACTTAAAAAAGTGGGTTGTCCACACATAAAGAACACTCTCAGATAATAATAAATATAGTCAAAGAGGGGCATTACATACGCCCCCCATTCAAGAAAATTTGTCTTGAAGTTATTAAAAAAGATAATGAAATTCATGGCGCATAAGGTCAATATTCCAAGGTGGCATAACTAGGATTGTAACTATCACATTGGACCTTTACTTGGTCAACCAAGTGACACTAAAACTATAAAGTTCATTTATCTAGGACATTGAATGGCTTAGCCTTTAGGCCACGTTTGTTTAATAAATGCAAGTTACTTAGATAAAGTACATGAGATTAATTTGTATTATAATGTAATGAAATAGAAACATGAAAAACATCATGCATGTAGTCTAGGGTTTTGGGGAAATAGGAAATCGATCCTAGTCTCTATGTAATATTTAAATTTACCACAAACCATGGGGGCATTTTATATCATTTCCAAAATTCAATGGAACTCTTTTGACTGGGTATTCAACATAAGAAAATATTATATCCTTCCTTTTATTTTTTTCTATTCTATTTGCATTTGCAAATATTTTCTATCTATATTCAACTTCTTTTAATCTTTGTCAAATTGTTTTCATTTATTCTTCCACATCTTCAATGATTAGTGGTATATCCATAGCTCTAAATTCTAATCTATCCCAACTAAGTGGAGTCATATGAGGGTTCCCTTAGAAAACATCAAAGGGTTCCATCATGATTGAACTATGGTAGATATCAATGTAAGAAAATTATGTAAGAAAATTATACTAAGGGTACATACTCCTCTCATTTATTTTGGTGTTCCATCACATACATTTATATCATATATTTTAAAACTTTATTTACTCTTTTGGTCTAACCATCTATCTCTAGGTGATTTGTTGTACTAAACTTGAGTTGATCTCTTAAATTCTCTCGGAACCACATCCAATTTTTTTTGTAAACACTAGTCCATGATTAGAAATTAATTATTAGGAACCCAATGAGGTCATTAGTAACGAATGATAATGTTTCAATAGTGGGAAAGGTTCAATTTTTGTGTGGTGTTTTTTTGGATCCATGGGATCACCCTGAGGTTGTAGTTGAATGTGCGGCGTCACCAAAATACATCATATTAAATTATCTCATGACTCGTACACAAATAAGTGTATTATATTCCATCTACACATCCTTCAATTTCATTACAAAGCAGTTGGATCCATTGGTAAGGAGAGGGGATTTTCCTACTAGCATGCAAGGTTCAATTCCCATGAGGGATTTTCTTGGATCCATGGTGCGATATTCAGATATTTGTCAAAAAAATGGTTTTAACTAGACAAATAATATCAAATAATATTGTGACACATGCACATATAAGTGGATCAAGGCCCATTCCATGCCATTCAATTAAAAAAATCCCCAAGGGTTACCTCAATTGGTATAATTGTCCACCAAAGGCATGTTCCAAAAAACAAGGCCATAGGTCTTAGGTTCAAATTGGATTGGGTCTCTCAATGTTTTTTTTTTTGTAAATAAAGCTGGCATTACTTTACAGAATCGAAATTACAAAGCAGATAAACATCTAAAACAGTCCCAAAACCAGGGTGGTCTTGACCCAATCCAACTGGAACCTATTCGAATTCAAACTTGGTTTGTGTTGCCAAAAAAATACAGAAGTTTTCCATGTCCTCTAGTCCCCCCTTTTACAAGCAGTACTATCAAAATTCTGAAGGCATATACAGAGCTAACCAACCCTTATCAAAACAGACTTGCTATTATGCCTATAACCTTGAGAGCCCCCATTAATTACATGTTTACCACTGCTACTACTACGATGAAAACCTGAGAAACTAAAAACAAACCTAAACCCTAAAAAAACTTAGACATAAAAGAGAGTCAAACCCGACTAAGAGGAAAAGGATCAGAACGAGGTGCAACATATGGGGGAAGCGCAACAACTTCTTGCTAGGAGCCTAATAAGCGCACCGCTGCTGCTTGCTGGGAGCCTTCCAAATTCGAGGTGCTCGCTAGACCACCATATTCTACTAGGTTGCTTTTGTTTTCCCTTGCCCGAGGCCGAGCAAACTCCAGAGCACGACGATCAATAGGGTGGAAAGGAAAACCCAACTGAGATGCAAGGATGTCAATTTTCTGGTGCATTGTGTGGCATTCGTTGTTGTAGTCTTTCCAGAAAGGCACAGGTTCTGTGTCCCCAACTCTCTTGGCTTCCTGCATCTTCAAAGAATGACCCACTAGGTGCACAGTCACCCAATAGGTCATGAGGATGCGATCATAGGCTGAGGCGTGGCCTGTAGTGTTTCCAGGATCCAGCACCCTGTCTGCCACCTCTGCATGCAGACGTTCCCACGGCATACTTTTCAGCTCGGCCCATAACTCCTAGACCACCCTTTCAATCTCTCTGCGGATACCGAGCAGAACGTGCTCCTTGAAATGCTCATCCTCCTCCTGAGCTTGGATCTGAGCCCTAGTGGTTTGACGGGTCTGATGCATGATAGTTTTCCCTTTTCCAGCAGATTGGCCAAACGTTTCTCTGGAGCAAACATCCCTCCTAAATTGTTGTTTGGGGGCCATAACACCAAGCTGCAAATGGAAGGAAATCGACAGGAAGCGACACTGAGAAGCACCCACAAAAGAAAACACCAAGGAGCGGGACGGGGTGGGAATAGGATTCGATAGTCTTAACTCTGTGTTTCGATATGCAATGGGATGAGGCCTAGCCCTCATAGAATAATACGAAGGAGCACGCATGGGAGTGCTCCCATCCCTGAACAGATAATGTGTTAGGCAAATCATGAGCATGAAAGCCTTCCTACCAGAGACAACACAGAACTACCTATGGTAATTATGATACCAATCCGGCCAGCAATCCCATCGCATAGTGCCAATATTATCACTCCCAGCAGCATGAACCGAAATAATGGTGCAGTATAGCCACCCCAACCAATGGGAATTTAAACCATCGTGACCACACAACATTAGGCTGGCCTCATGTAGGCGTGCTCGTGCCTCCTATCACCACCTGTCCTCCTGTCTGCCAGACAAGCCATTTGTGATTCCTTGTCGACATCCCTTGTGGCCAGATGGAGGAAATGATGGGCCCATTACTCCTCTCCAAAATCCTCCAGGATGTCACATTGAAAGCCCAATATTCCATCCACACCAGCATTTTCCAAACGATCGACAACTTTGTTGGCCTCCTGTCTAACATGACAAAAGGAGATTGCTGGGAAAGAATGGAGAAGGGCACGCAGCTGGTCCAGCCAAGAAGCAAGGCGCCAGCTGGGAGAGAATTTTTTTGACGTTTTCCCATTTATCAACCTCCTAGCCATCTGGATGAGAGTGTTGGAGTCTCCTTCGATGATCGCTGGGAAAAAACCACCCCTGATCAAAACCTGGAGACCACAGATTAAGCCTTCCAATTTGGTAGAGTTGTTGGTATCCTGCCCGATTGATCCCAGGAACACCATCCTGATCCTACCATCGTGGTCATGGAAAAGAACCCCAAATCCCACCGGGCCTGGATTTCCTCTGGAAGCACCATTGAATTTTAGCTTGAAGACTGGGGGGGGAGTGGCAGACCAGATCTTCGGGCTAGAGGGTTGGCATAACTTGTCCCGTTGGCGCAGACCATCCATCATGGATCTATCCAGCCCCCAATTTGCAGTAATCTGGGCTTCCTCCCGAGGGATAATATTGACCTAATCGTGCCACTACATGCATCAGATTGAATATAGTAGGTTGTCCTTCACCGTTTTCCACACTGCCTCCACATCTTTACGTTGATCCCTGAAGATCCGAGCATTTCATTCCTTCCATAAACACCACATAGTCATACCTGGGAAGGCTTCCCAGATTGTTTTGATGATAGGGTTTCTAAAGGATTTTGGGTGCCAAACACGTGGGGTTTGAGATTGTAGACCATGTCTTTTGTCACTCTGATGAAATCCCATCACTCCCTTGTCCCAAACTGCTACTACATAAGAGCAGCTATCCAACAAGTGGTTCATAGATTCCTCATATCTGTAGCATAAGAAGAATTGGGAGGGTCCTTGAACCCCCCGCTTGTGTAAGTTGTCACTGGTAAGGATCCTTCCCCGGACCACCAGCCAAACAAAGAGGGAAACCTTGGACCAAAGGTTGGCTGCCCATATTTTCTTCCAAATATCATCAACCATAGCATGACAAGTGATCCTAATGTTATAGGCCTCCTTAATGTTAAAGGAACTTCTAGGTGTGTACACCCATCTTAAGACATCTAGGCCTTCTTGAACCTTGATGAAACATTTATTCAGTTCCTTCTGGAAGGCCTCCCAATCCTCTTCGCTTGTGGGCTCAGGTTTCTCCTGAAAGTCCCAATGGCGTTGTTCCCTATAATCTCCACCCATCCAGGACTGATTCACCTGGATCCTGCCCCCCTCAATCGCCTGCTGCTTGATGTGAGTTCAATGTAGATCCCTACCAAGGATGGGGAGCTGGTTCCACAAATCCTCCTAGAATTTAGCCCTGCTTCTGTCCCTGATCTCCAAGAAACTATGCTCCTGGATTATAGTCCTACTACCCAAAGCTTTCAACCATATGGGGGAACCATTTGGGGACTCATTGAATCTAATCAGTTGATGGATAGGCCTATCTTAGGCATATTTTATGTGCCACAGTTTGGCCCAAGGCTCCGAGGTGTGGTTTACCCATCTCCACCAAACTTTGACTCCTTGGACTTCTGCCATCACTTCAGGGTCTCTGAGGCCTAAACCTCCTTGCTCCTTGGGCCTCCAGACGTGCTCCCAAGTCATCAACAAGAATTTGTCCTTCTCCTCACGGCCCCCAAGGAGAGAATTACGTTGTAAATGCTGAATTTCCTTGAGGATAGACTTAGGAGTGGCTAAAATCGAGAAGAGGTAGGTCGACATAGCTTGCAGAATGGACTTGACCAAAATCAGTCCGCTGGGAAAATTTAAGGGCCGTAGCACCCAGCTTGATAGTTTTTGTTTCAATCTGTCCAAAATTTCCTTCCAGGACTCCCTTTGCGGCCTTCCCAACCCTAGGGGGATCCCAAGGTATTTGGACGAGAAATCCCCTCTTGAAAACCCCAAGACTCTTAAAATATTCCTCTGCGTGGCCGGAGGAGTGTTGACAAAGAAGACCTGGGACTTGTTAGAGTTGACCTCCAAGACTGAGGCCCTAGAAAAGAGAACCAAGCTATTCTTGAAGCTACACGCTTCTTGGACTGAAGGGTGACCCATGAGCATGGTATCGTCAAAAAATTGCTAGTGGGTCTGAGGAGGAGCCCCATCATGAGCCTTTACTCCCCTTATTTCCCCATGGCCTACCTGATCAGCAATGAGACGACTCAAACCCTCCACCATAAGGATGAAGAGGAAGGGAGATAGAGGGTCTCCTTCGCGAATACCCCGAGAGGCCTGGAAAGAGTTGGTCTGGGAACCATTAAGGAGGATGTTGAAGAAGGGTGTAGTGACTAAACTATTAATTCTTGCACATGATCTAGGAACTAGGAATCAAAATCATCAAAGAATAATTAACAAATACTCATGAATTGGAAATAACTGAAATACCAAATTGGTTTCCTCTCTGTATATTTAATAAACAATAAAGGATTACAATTTCCATGCATAGCAATGGCTTAACTCCATGAAGAATTCGAATACCTAAGGGACAATTCGAATTCAGTGAGTGAGTCTAGCTTAACTGACTCTTTGCCATGCAATCTCACTTAGTTAACCACTTGACCAAAACCCTAATTGACTCACCAAACCCTAACTGAAGTTGGAGTGCAATAAATGACTGAATCTCAACTGAAGGAGATCAAACACATGTCATAGCAATCCAACCATCAAGTGCTAGTCCTGCATGACTCCAATGAACCCTGATGAGGTTAAATAAAGATGAACTAACCATCAGAAGTTGGTGGAGGTGCCTTGTTGACTCCAGTTCATTAAATAATAATAAAATAATCATTAAATAATATATTTAATGAATGGAGGTTCCTTAACTGACTGTAACTGATTGGTTGAACTGATTGTAACCACCAGTTAGCAGTTACGTGCATTATTG